>BCNH02000011.1:1617439-1693165 GCA_001662345.2 Metrosideros polymorpha var. glaberrima
ACAGTACCATAATGTCGGATACGACATTTCAGGGAAAAAACTGTACTTGAGGAGGATGGATTGTGAACTCCTCGACGAATGACTAGACTTTAGATTCATCATCTTAAACATTGGCTCGCACAAGTTTACTTCGGGGCATATTTTTTTTTCTTCTTTCATGTAAAAGTATAGTTCGAGGCGTCTCCTTTCTATTGCCTTTCCGGCTAATTTTTTTTTATCTATTTTAATTATTGGCCACATTTAGCTTCTTGGATGCCATATTGTTATCTTAACTTGTTCTATGTTTTGCCTTGCTGTCCTAAAGCTAGAGAGCGTGAAGTCTACCCTGAAGAGCCAAAAGGGTCTCAAAGAATTGAAAGAACAGTTTTCTTTCTTCAATCAAGTATGCAATTCCTAAAGCAGCTTGTATAAAAGAACTGTCTCGGGCCGTTTTATGATTTTGTCAACATTTCATCCTTACGTTTGAGGCGAACCATGGCCTTGCTCACTCGACGATCACGTCTAGTACACTGCTCACCAAGCCAGTGCAGTTCCCCCACTTTTCTCATACACATTGCACAGAGTATGAGAACAGACTTCTCTGATAACAGAGATCTCATAGGCCATTTTATGATTTTGACACACCATGCCAGGCATAGAGACGCCAGAGATGCTAAGACTTCGCACTAAAATTAGCTTGCTACATGTTGTGGCCATTGTAGACGAGATGCCCGTGCAAAAGCGATTGGCTTATTTATGCATCCAATGTGATTTTGACTAATTACTTAGTGAACAAAATTACAAAATTCTAGCAAAACTTTCAGTACATCTAGCATTTGTACTATGCATAAAGCTATCAATCATCTGTATCTTCGAAAAATCTTGCAATCGGCCAGCTGTGCAATGCAATCAGTGTGAAGAGACGAATTATTAAGAGAGATGTGAGTGTTACTCTCCGATAACACCAGATTCAGAAAAATTACCTGTAACTGGCTAAATTATTTATCTTGCCATATTAGAAGCTACGATATTAGCGACAATTTGTTAGTATTCATAGGGTCAAACATTGCGTAAATGATAATTCGAAAGAATAATGTCACGAATCAGACATTTTGCTCATAATTGTCTTCTCTGAAGCTTCTGATTGTTCTTCACTGTCGGACAGTTGATCTGTTTTGTTCTTTTCTTTTGCATTTGCGCGCATTTTGTCTCTTTGCCATTCTGATATGGCATTTGTAATGTCTTAAGTTTCGAATTCATCATCTCTCCTATGACTTTTTGGCCTTCACCGTGATCCGAAAGAGGTTCCTGCGTTGGTGTGATAGCAACCACACTGCAAATTGATGAACCCAAAAGTATGACAATAATGCAGGTGGATTGAAGACTTGTCTTTGGCGCCAATCAAGAAGCTTTCCGTCGTCTGTCCACAAAAGGTTCATCTTCCAAATAGTGGTTCGATTCCGACCGTTCCCGAACAGCTTACCTGCATCTTCAATGTGAACGAATGTCCTTTTTTTCGTATGTGTTTTCAGATCTATGTCCTTCAACATCTTCCAAGCCTAATAACAGCTCATTTATATGGAGCCTCTTTCTTGTGCAATGGATCGCATACAGTGTCTATTCCCCTGGGAAAAGGGAAGTGATTTTTCTTAGGCACTGTTCGGTGTCCTAAATCATCTAAAGACGACATCCGGCTGGACTCAGCCGACACACGGCACCTCATGTCGTGACAGTTCCTGTATTGTTTGTTTCTTTTCATCTTGTCCATATATTCCGTAGAACTCAATAATTAAAGCTTTCGAAAAATATGTAACTATCTTGGCAATTGGTTGTGTCCTAAGGAGTTTAGATGCAGATAACTCGGCATCACTTGATAGTTCCTTTTCTTTCTACTGCACACATTGTCCGCAGGTTGATCACTGAAGATCTACTTTGCACAGATATTCCTTTCGATGCCTGCAGCGGATTGAAATCGCTGAATGAGATATAATTACACCCAGTAGTGCATAAAAACTTGCTCCTGTTTTGAGCCTTCTGTGATTAGGAATGTACAACCAGATAGAAAGCAGAGGAATTTCTGCTTTTCCTTGAGAAATTGAGCAGCGCATCTTGCATGATCCCTGAGACCACTATTTCCTTTTGTTGACTAAATTTGAAAGTTTGTTAACAGACGTAACATTGTGCACCAGGTCACTGAAGCAGCTGCCTCTGATAATGGATCTGTTGTCATGAGTTCCGAGAGGATGCAGTCCATTTCAATCAGCACGCCGCCATCTCCGATGGAAGCCCACCTGCACAATGCGAAGAGGGTTGTCTTCAGCAATCACGGCGATATGATAATCACAAATGGAAACCCAGATAACACTGCTCCTTCGAACATGGACTCCAAGCGGACAAAGTTCCATTCGCAGCCGATGCCAACAGGACCTCGTAATGACGTGTGATACCGCGACAGTAAGGGTCAATTCGCGAACTAAACCTCGTAATAGAATAAGTTTGAGTCTCCATCCATACGCTTTTCGAGATTTTGCTTGGTGCATGGGGATGAAACAATCCACCTGCCCTGAAATGCTTCCCTATTCGCGAAACCGTTGCCATTCATCGAGCTTCCTCCAGATTAATACGCAAAGCTGACTAAGCCTGAAATCAATAAGTAATCAACAATGCCAATCATCCGTTTCTTCCACGAATGAGATCTGGTAATGCGAATCTCTCTAGGACACCTTGATTTGGATACAAGGCGTGGGTCGACAGCATCGTTTTGCGACCACATCAATGTCTTTGCCAACCGAGGGAATTAGAACAAAATGAAAGGAGTCAAAATTGGGTGCGTGGTGACGACTCCTCGAGTCGCCATATGTCTCCGCCAACACGAAATTTGACCAATCTACATTGAAACCCACGTCCCAATTCTGCAGAGGCTGCCATGGATCAGATCCACGTTTTCGACACCAACCTTAAACTCATCCTCTTACATGTCTCTCCCTTTTGTCCATAATTGAAGTCAACTCTCTCTTTGTTGTAACTTTGACTCTTTTCCTTGCCCTTTCCTCTTGCTCTCTCTCTCCTTTGACTCCTCTCCCTCCTCTCCGCGACACAACCTATTAAATGACTTCATTCGCCGCCATGCTTCCTCCAACTCTCGCAACAACAAAGTTGACGCGCGAGTTAAAAAAGCTATTTAGAACGATCGTTTGCACTGTCGGTTTTCGAGAAAACCGTACCTCGACGAACGTAGCCATGGGCAATCTCCCTTCTTGTTGCGTCCGGCCGTGCCCTAAAGGTGCGGTGCTCTTCGATCCTAACGGGAAGCTCTGGCGACTCCCTGCCCTGGTGAAAGTGGCTGAGGTCATGCTCGAGGCGCCGGGGCACGTCGTTGCTCCAGTTGATGAGATATGGAGGAGCCGACGTATCGTGGCCATGCATGCCGACGACGAGCTCCTACCGGGGAAGACGTACTTGGCGGTGCTCGCGAGTAGGATGAATAGCAGGGTGGACGAGGCGGAGTTGGCGGTGATAGAGTCGACATTCAGAAGGAAAAGGAACGGTTCTCGCAAGCGAAGCGAGGTGAAGATGAAGAGTAAGGTAGGTACTTATTATGCAGCTATTCCGGAAGACAAAGACGGCAGCGGCTCCAGCCATGGTTTCAATCCTCAGTTGAGTAGTTATAGTCGGAGACAGTGGAACCCTGTGTTGGAGCCCATCTTGGAAGACAATTAGGACATAGATTCTTCTTCTCTGTTCCTTTTGGAAGATCAATAAGGTCTTCAGATATTTCTTTTCCCTCTCTGGCAAATGGATCCTTCATGTTGATATAGAGAGTGGGGTTTTTCTTAAGTTAGTATAAACTAATCTTGGATCGAGGCATGATTACTCGAAGGAAGCACGGTACTTAAGCTAAGCACTCCCAACAACGACAACAACGACAACAATAATACTATGCTGGGATCGATTGCATTAGAAGTGCTAGTTAAACTTAACCTCTAAGATTAATAATACGCGACATGCTATAATAACATTTTTTATTTAATGTAACAAACAATATGACTCGAGCAAAAAATAAATACGGAAAAGTAAACTTGACACAGCGGATTTGAGTAGTTCGGCGTCGTGCCTACTTCACAATTAGATATCCACCACATGGTTTCACTATGATGGATAGAGAGGAAATCACAATCTCGCTCACTCACAAATGTTTCTCGACCACGATTATATCTCAATAAGCCCCTACAAGAATTAATCGAGAGAATTTTTCGCGATAGATTTCTTTTCGATGGAATTTTTCACGATAGATCAGAGTATGGATAGTCCACCTACTTTTTTACATTCGATTGGCTTGGTCTAATCATAAAAAAGGAGTTTATGTGATAGCATGCGGAACATAGGGAAGTTGTGGTTGGACCGACCCAGTTCAACTGCTGCATAACCATATAATATATATCACTTTGATATATTTAAAACCAATCTACTCAATTCCCAGAAAACGCTCTCTCTCTCTCTCCTTTCTGTAGGAGCTCTTCTCTCTTCCAGCAAGAGTTTTCCCCTATCCATGGTGTTAGAAAACCCTAACAATAGCTTGTAGCTTCTTCACTCATCTTTCCTTATGGATTCCACCCTCATATTTCCCTTTTCAACCCACCCACGCTACTCTGAAGCTCCCCCACCCCATTAATCGTTCCTCCCCCTTCCTCTCCACCCCATTTCGATACCACCCTCTCACCTAGCTGTTTCGAAGGAAAAAAAAATAAAAATCAACATTACCCATTCCTTGTAGCCACACGAACCATCTCATGTTAACCCTCATTTCCCAACCTAGCCTTTTTATCACCCTCGGCTGTTTCCTACATTGAATCAAAACCCTAAACTTCCTTCATACGTGTTCTCTGCTCGTTGATGTAGAGCTCCCTTTGTCCATACTTTCTCCTTTGTCAGTTTTTAGTCGAGTGCTTCTGCTGGTGTCTAATGAACTGTTTGGAGAGAAATTCTAGCGCAGATTTGATCCCTTTACTGGTGTTGGTGGTTGCTGGCTAGTTTCTGGGAAAGAAGTTTTTCTGGGGGGTCTGTCACAGTGTCTTGCAAACAACACCCTGCAAAGGTAAGATCCCGAGCTGTTAGAATTGAACTGTTAGTATGGAAAGGGAGGCTGAAAAAGAGAGGAGATTGGCTGCTCTTTGTAGACTCATGGGTAGAATGTGGACGGAGGATGTTGTAGCTAGTGTACGTGAGAAGATTCCGGAGGAGAAGCTGAAACTGTGCAATAGTACTGTTCTGGGGAAACTTTACTCTAGGCCTAATGTTAATATACAGGCCTTCTTCGCTACAATGAAAAAGGCATGGAAAACAGATGGTGTTGAGTGTGATTCGCTAGGAGAAGGCTTGTTCTCCTTTACTTTTAGCTCGGAAAATGAGAAGGGGAAAGTTCTCGAAGCTAGTCCGTGGTCTTTCTAATGGGAATTTGCTTATTCTTCAACAATTGAATCCATGGGTGCTCACATATCGTCATGAATTCACGCACTGTGCTTTCTGGATGCAAGTGCATGGACTATACCCTTAGCTATGGTTACAGAAAACATGCTGCAGGAGATAGGATCTAAGATGGGAAAAGTGCTAGAAGTGAAAATGGAGGCGAAACGTGGACGTTTGTGTAAAGTTGGAAGAGTACGCGTGCTTATAGACTTAGCCTCCCCACTTAAACCGGGGTTGGTGATGGATTTAGAAGATGACCAAACGTGGGTCGATTTCAAATACGAAAGACCTCCCATTTATTGCTATTCGTGTGGCAGGATTGGCCATTATACCACTAACCGTGAGGAAGTGCCTTATAAAGAGCACGAACCGAGGGATAACAGCCCCAACTTTTATGGCTACTGGCTGAAAGTGGAGGCTCGCGAACTTAGTCCCTATTGGAAACTTTTTAATGGAAAAGAATCCTTTTAGCCGGAAGTGGAAGAAGTGGTACCCGAGACGCAATTGCAAGCTGAATTAGGGGGAAATTTAGAACTGAATAGGGTGGAAAATCAACTATCTCCTATGGAAATTCAGCTTATGGTACCATTGAAGAGGAAAGGGAAAGAAGTAATGAAAGATGGGTCACTGATGAAAGGGAAACGTAAATAGGGAGAACCACTTTTTCTCTTGTTTTATCAAACACATTTTTGCTCTAAAAATCTACTTCTGGAGTATAAATAGAAAAATCAACTTCTGACCAGAAGTTGATTATATTTAGAGCTTTTGGATTGAACTGTTTCATTCCATTAGTATATTGTCCATTACAAATGCAATTACAAATTTTCAATCAATTTGATTGTCTAATTTAGAGAGCGGGATTTCGAAAACCGCCATTTCTGGTCAAGAATGCGAGAGTTCAATTATCGGCAAGTACCATTTGATTGACTAATGTTACATACAAGGGGATGCATTAGTTAGCTAAAATCTGTCAAATTCAATTGAAGTTAGAGAAACCCATTAAGGCAAAGATTCAAAATAGTTACATTAACAGGAGAATTGATGACTCCTTCGACCGTGTTGTTTGTCGAGCGTAGGGTCAGATAATATACAAATACCAAACCAACGACCCTGTCTTGTCATCGGTTATTACCAAGTCCGATGGAGCTGTTTAACCAACCCCTCCTACACATTCCTACGTCGACTCCTTCTTCAACTTCAATATAAATTATAATGCAGCACATCCCCACATCAAATACTTACACTGTAACTCTCTCTCTCTCTCTCTCTCTCTCTCGGAGCAGAAAGGTCGTCTTGTGGCACGGCATGGTGCACCGGTTGGAGGACCCCGGCCTCACCGCGGCCGAGCTAATGCTGGAGCACCCGCAGCAAGTCATGGTCGAGTTCGACTCCAAGGCAAGTGGGAAGAGGCCGGCCTCGTTGCCAGTCGACCAGGAGCTTGACCCCAGGAAAATCTACCTCATGCTCCCTGTGAAGCGGGGGAAGCCCGTGTCCCTATCCACTGAGGAGGCCCAACACGCCCTCTTCGCGGCGAACTCGATCCTGCAATCGAGGTCTCTCCTGCCCTCATCCTCGAGGCTCTTGCCGTTGTTCGTGCAGATGTGCATTCTTGACCCCAAAGGCAATGGACACGACGAGCACGCATTGCGAGAGCGAAGCCAGGAGGACGAGATGAGCGCAGCCAAGAGGTGCGCCGTAGAAGACCAGATAATGTCGGAGATTATGGACGGCAAGCCGGAGTACTTGAGTAGGCAGATTTCAGGGAAGGGATGGAAGCCGAGCTTAGACACCATCAAAGAGAGGACGATCGAGAAGAAGGTGCCTTATTGGCTGTTCTATTCACTTTCAGATATATAGTAGGGGTGAGCAAACTGGCTCGGACCGGACCGGTCATTTTGGTCCGGTCCAAGGGAATCGATCCAGTCTCCAGTTCCTATAAGTAGGATTGGTGACTGGATGGTCCGGTTCTCAGTTCTAGGGGTCATTGGATCAGATCGGACCCCTCTGCCCAAACCAGTCTCTATATAATATATAAACATATTTTTTTTTTCTAGATTTTTTAGTTGGGATTCTCAACTAAGAAATTTTTTGTTTGCTTTTAATAGTTAGATGTGTGCAAAAAAAAGTTACACATGCTTGGGCTAATTTTGAGATTGAGTTCTCTTTTTTGTGTGTTTTCGAATTGAGTTTTAACATGCAACATTTGGACTTTTGTAAATGTTTTCTTCTTTCTTATTGCAATCTTTGGTTTGACGTCGATAGGTTAATTAGTAATCAGGTGTTCATTCCATTCTAACATTGCTTATTGATTAGTGGAAAATGCTTTGCTTTTCTTGGTTTTGTTCTTCTTTTAGTTTCAAACTTTTTGGAACTTAGGACGAAACAATTGCTAAGGTGACATTCTTATCTTGTTATGTTTCCATACAATTACAAATGTATTTGTTGGTTTAGTATGTGATATGATTTGTCATCTAATGCAGAAATGCCTTCAAAATGAGAGGTTTTCTTATTCATGCGCTCTATCACGAACGAAAGAAATTGTGTCCTACTGTTAGGCAGTCGCAATTGGCTTTGTAGATTCATTGTTTAACGGTCCCACTAGAACCGGACTAGACCATTGGTCCTGGTCCGGTCCTTGGTCCCGAAAACATGGGGACCGAGATTACCGATCCGGTCCTAGGTTCCATATGAGGACTGGACCAATCCGGACCGTGCACACCCCTAATACATAGGCTGCTGCTTCCGTTTTGTGAAGTGCGTTAGGGAATCATAGTTGTTGTGCAAATACAGATGTCAATGCAAAGAAATGCAAAGGACTAGATAGCAATGATATAGGGAGTTTCAGTGGTGCGTGTGTTTATGGGCCGTTTGGCCCAAAAAACTGTCTACAACAAGGCCCAGTGCCCTAACTTTTGGCCCATCGCTAGTATTGAACCGGGTAGGGTGGTTTTGTTTTTGGATGCGGTAATTAAGTTCGATTCGATTCGATTTGATTTCTCTTTTTGCTAGCTAGGACATAGTGTAATTGATGCTACAACAGTGAGATTGCGATTGCGTTGAGCCGACTAATTAAGGAGAAGTCCAAATTTCCATTCGCAGCCGATGCGTGGTCTTATGTTCAGAACCATCCCTCATTGTTTTACCTATGATCAGGTACTATTTCTCAAAGTCACTTCGCATTAAATTTGTTTTCCACTTGATGTGCAGGCTTCAGAGGAAATAGTCCTTCCGGACGACAAGCGATGGCCGTTCCTCCTCCGCTTCCCGATCTCTTCATTCGGTATCTGTCTCGGGGTCAGCAGCCAAGCAATCATGTGGAAAACTCTGGCCACCTCTGCCTCTATGAAGTTCCTCCACGTAAACCTCACAATCAATCTCATCCTGTGGTGCATATCCGTCGCTCTTGTCGCGGTCGTCTCTTCCACATACCTGCTCAAAGTGATCTTCTACTTTGAAGCTGTCCGCCGTGAGTACTACCACCCAAGTCGTGTCAATTTCTTCTTCGCCCCGTGGATCGCGCTCTTGTTCTTGGCTCTAGGCGTTCCTCCTTCAGTAGCTACCAATCTGCACGCGGCTCTTTGGTACGTCCTAATGATGCCGATATTCTGTCTGGAGCTCAAGATTTATGGACAGTGGATGTCGGGAGGCCAAAGAAGACTCTCGAAAGTAGCTAATCCTTTGAACCATCTCTCGATCGTCGGGAACTTTGTTGGGGCATTGTTGGGTGCGTCGATGGGGCTAAAAGAGGGTCCTCTATTCTTCTTTGCTGTCGGGTTGGCTCATTACACAGTTCTATTTGTGACACTATACCAAAGACTACCAACAAATGAGACACTCCCAAAGGAGCTCCACCCGGTGTTCTTTCTCTTCGTGGCGGCTCCAAGCATGGCTTCGATGGCATGGGCAAAAATACAAGGATCGTTCGACTACGGTTCCAGGATCGCTTACTTCATAGCTTTATTCCTCTACTTCTCTCTGGTTAGTACCTGTCGCGAAATATGCCCAAGTTCTATTCCTAGTAGCATATATGGCACATCATATGTACTGATTGATCATCTACTTTGTTTCTGGTGATCCTATTGATAAACAATTCATTTCTTTCATGTTCTTCAGGCAGTTCGAGTCAACTTTTTCCGGGGTTTCAGGTATTATATAGCGCCCAGATACATCTCTGTGCCCTCTCAAGTTATCATCCATCACTTGTCATTCATTCTAGAGCTGATTCAAATTGGATACAGGTTCTCACTGGCATGGTGGGCATACACTTTCCCGATGACTGGTGCCGCCATCGCGACCTCTAGTTATGCAAACGAAGTGACAAACGTGGTGACACAAGCGCTCTTGGTCGTACTCTCTTCCATTGCTACGCTCACCGTGATGGCTTTGCTCGTCACCATGATCCTGCATGCCTTTGTGCTTCACGACCTTTTCCCCAATGACATTGCCATTGCCATCAGTGAGGGGAGGCCAAAAACGCACAGGAAGTGGTTTCATTTAAGGCACGGAAGCTCGGACACCAGAGACATTGAGAACTACTTGAAATTTGCTAGCTCCGAGAGCAAGGACATCGAAGCATCTTTAGGACATCAGAGCTCCGATACCGACAGAGAGTGTAAGCTACCACTCTGAGTGGGGACAACGACACGAATAATCTCAAATGCCGATGCCCAAAACCATGAAGATGCTTTAGTAGCCAAATTTTCTATATTGACGCATGCGAGGAATGTGAGTTAGGATTCCAATGAACATGTGTATCAGTGAAGAAAATGATCTGTTGTCCCTTGAACAAGAACATAATAGATAGATGGTCTTTACATATCTATAGTCCTCTAATCTGCTTCCTTTAGAAGATACTGGACTTTCTCATTTCACTGTCCTTTTAGTTTCAAAAGAACGATGAATGTGGTTTTTTCAATTCTGTTAGGTACATGCACAATCGCAAAAACTTATTATACAGTGCTGCTAGACAAATGACGTTTTGGATTCAGAATCAGGCTTCTCGCTAGGGGTGAGCATGGTTCCGGGTAAAACCGGGAACCAGACCGCCGGTTCTAGGTTCCAATGTATGAGGGTCTGGTTCTTGGTTCCATTTTTTTAGGAACTGGAGACTGGGAACCGGTGAAAAACCATATTACCCTAATGTTCATTGTTCACTTCTCACTCTTCACTCCTCACTTCTCACTCCTCACACCTCAGCCAAGAAAGACACCTGAACTGAAAGCTCGCGCTCCCCCTCCCGAACTCCTTCACTATCTCCCGAACCAGGCGTCCCAGGTGATTTCTTTCTTAAGCTCATTGAAAAATATCACAGAGGAGAGAGAGAGAGAGCCACCTCCGGAATTTCCATGGAGACTGCAATCTGCGGTCGAGTTGCTCTCTCCTCGCATCACGTTCTCAGCAAATAAGGTAAATTACTGCATGCATAGCGGCCCCTTCGTACATGGGTTGGCGATTCTTTCGTTGATTTGCAATGTCTTGCATGTTTTGTTTCTCGTTCCTTTTCATCGAGTGAACCTGTTCTTGTTTTAGTTCGATTTGGGCGCTCTTGTATCGGTCGAGGATAATCATCCCGCTGTTGACACCTAAATTTTGACCCTCATTTAGTTTTTATTTAGAATTTATTAAATTGCACAAAAAAAATTAGGGACCTACCTCGGCCCTTAGCCAAAAACATATAAACCATTTCATCTAGTTTTCATTTAGTTTTAATTTAATTTTCAGCATAAACATATTCATGCATTTTGCATTTAAATCGGACCGGCGACGGAATTGGAGTCAATTTGATGCGATTTGACCCCCCCAAGGACCAATTGGGTAGACAATTAAATTTGAGGTCGACTTTGCAAATAACAGAAAGTTAAGGCCATTGACTTGACCTAATATCATCTATATAAATACCGTTATGCTTCAAGGTTAAAAAAATCAATTCTGAAATCTCAGAGCTCAAAAAAAAAAAGGGAAACACGCTTGAGAGAGAGAGAGGTCTCTCTTGGACGAGACCCCCTCGCGGACACATCCGCTTGCTGCTCTGACGTGCCGATTGCCTTCCTTGACAAACGAAGCCGTGAAGATCTACCTTGCTAACTCGAGACCGAGATCCTTTTGTGCCATTGACGCAGAAGTTGAGTCCCTATGAGTTGCGGCGCCGTTCCAGTGACGATGCCACGTTCTTGAAGGAGTCCCTGCACCCCGTAACCCGTGGAAGTCCTGCAACTCCAGCAAAGCCGACGTCTTTATTATTCCTGACAAGCCCCTGCGGTGTTCTCTCCTATCTGTGATATCAATACTGGAGCTTCCGGCTGAAGAGAATTGGTGAGCCCGTAGAAAGCAATCCATTCCAGTCAAGAAGGATCACGATTTGGTTGTATAAGTCCAAGCGGTCCTTAGGTTCACGTCCTCAAGTCCAGCAAGCAACGGACCTACTCGTGATTTGTTTCACCGCCATCGTGAGTTCCTTGCCATAATCCACTGAGAGCCCACACACCTCCACCGTTGAGCACCACCGCGCTTGCGGGCACCCTATCCGAAAGCCATCCCAAGCTGTTTCCCTATTCCAATCTGATTTGAATCCGTTTGAATTAGGAAAGTTACTTCGAGATAAGGTAAAATTCTGATATTTTGTTATTTTGTATTATCTTGTTTCCTAATTCGAATTGCGTTGCATATCTAACATTATCTATAGGTTTTGTTGCTTAAATTAAAAATGTAGATCTTTTGGATAGGGTAATATTGCGTTAGTGATAACATAATATTGCCTTATAGATAATTAGGCACTTATCTATAGGTAATTTATTTTATTTTATTTTGCTTATCTTTATGATTATGATTGTGATTTAATTTGCACATTAATAACCAATCTTGCTCATAATATATACTCCCATTGTGCCTATGTCCCGAGGAAAATGTACAATAGGGTAATATCTGATTTCAATTCAGAAGTATGATCGTGCCCGCATATGAAAATTATATATCACATCCCGATTTGGAGGATTGAGTTGATAATTCTAAAATAGGATTTCAAAATTTGCCCTATGTATTTAGGGACGATGGTTATTCTATAAATTAATTTACTTTCTAGCCCCAATTCAGGGGAATGCTGTGAAATCGGAAATCAGAATTAAAGGTATATTATGGGCAAGATTGATTATTTCTGTTTAAATTATTTGTTCTTATTTACTGTAATCAATCATCAAAAATACCAAAAAATACTCATCATATGCATGTCATCTTTGCCATGTCATTAATCTAGATTCATTAATGCCATGTTTAGGTTCATTTAATATAGTTTTTTAGGTGCATTCATATAGAATTAAATGTCTAGGTTCATTCATTATTTAATCTTAGTCATTATGATTAATTAATTAAATTGCCTGTCATATAGTATAGTCGCATAACATTTTTGCCCGTCATTTAGAAAAGGTAAGTTTAGGGTCATAAATGCATGTCATTTAATTTTACGTCATTAGACTTAGATCATTTAATGCATTTCATTTTAGAATATGGTTGCATTAGCATTGCATTCAATAAAAGAAAACTCCAAAAACATTAATCTACATTGCCAATTAAGGAAATTTCATGAAAAGTGGGTACCGAAAGGGCGTTAATAAAAATATTAGCGTAATCAAGTTTCCGAACTCACTTAATCTCTGGTTCATAGAAATAAAGTATATCTCCCTATACTTTATTTAGGTTTCTAATCGGCCTACCATAAACGATTAGTGACAACTCCGTTTTAAATCTTTTGCACGTTAATACCGAACCTTAAGTTGCGATTTGGTAGGACATGGGAGAGTCTGAACTAAGTTAGTTAATTAACTTGGTAATCCATTAACCTAAGTTTTTTTTCGTGAAATTTAGGTCGCGACACCCGCGACCCAAGAAGGCTTTCTTGGAGATTGGGGTTGGTCTTTCTGAGATTTCCATTTGGGTCAGTTGATAATCTTGTTTGCCGCTGATATTTTGTTCCACTCAGTGGACGAGGATGTTGCTTTACCTGTGATTCTTGTAGATGCCGAGTTTGTGAATACGGGTCGAGCGAATTTGTCGAGCTTAGATTTCATTCTGTGCTTTCTTTGAAGATAATTGTGTCAACCCTTAGTCACGAGATCATGAGATCGTTTATGGTAGCATTGTCAGTGGTGGGCGGATTGACAAACCATACGCGATTCTTGTTGGAGCTCAGAGCCTAATGCTGCTATGCTCTCCATGGGTTAATGTTGTCGAGACCTTGAAATAAAAGCTTGGGAGAGGAAGTAGCATTGGTCCACTTTGACACATCAGGGAAAGATGAGAAGCTGTTAGTTGTGTCCTCGACTTTGCCACACATCGAAGAAGCTCAAGATTAGGGGACTTTGATATGATTTGTTCTTTATACTTAGCTAAATGAGATTTTCAGCCGATTAACCACTTTCTAACTTGACTGAAATTGGTTTAGAGTTGGTGCGAGTGGCTGAATGTGTTGTCTGTGATGGTAGACTGGAGTTGGCCATGCTTATGACTGGTTCATGCTTCATTTGAGATTGGAGCAGGTGTAGCATATAACAAAGTCTACGAAGCGTTTTTTGAATTTTCTTCCTAATATGCTGACAATTGGCATTATTTAGAGTAAAGCCATCCTGCTTAGAATTATTAGTTCAAATTTATTTTATCGCCTTAGTGGTGGGACAACTTTGGATAACAAAAATTAAAAAGGATGAAGAAAATAGAAACGATAGTCTCGTTCTAGCCATGTTTGCACCACTACGGCGTTCAAGAAAGAGGCATAACCATAGCAACGCTTCCCCAGTTGACTATTGTGCAATAGTCACAATTCTCAGGCATCTCTGTTGTAGGAGATAATAGGACTTTGATGTTACGAATGACAAATTTATTTTTGAATATGAAAAAAAAGAACCTGTAAGAACCTGGAACCGATCCTAAAACTTGTGACATAGTAGGTTCTAGGTTTCAGGTTTCGATGAGTAAGTTCTAGGTTTCAAAAAATGAGGAACCTGTAAGAGTGGGTAGGTTCCAGGTTTCAAGTGGAATCTACCCAAAACTTGAAAACACTCACCTCTACTTCTCGCATAAGCTGCCCACCTAATGATGTTGTTAGGAATCGCGCCTTGATTCCAGAAAAATAATGCAAGCAAACAATTCGCGCTTACGGAATATAATAATAAAATATCAAAATCAGATGAACACACAAGAGAATTTGTTATTGAAGTTCACCCAAACTTGGACTACGTCTCCGCGCAGAGGCACTCTGCAAATCCACTAAATTTCGAAAAAAGTAAGAATACAATCACGATCTTCTCTCAAGATTAGGGTAAAAAAAATTGAGAACATTCACCAAGCTGTCATAGCCTCTCTTTGTCTTTTCTCTTTTTCTTTTTGCGTTAACCTAAATAGTTTATATAAGGGTAGTTTATAAGAGACAATTTTTCTTTATGCGCTAATATATGCAGATTCTTTTTTGCGCTAATATCTGCAGACTCTTTTCTGCGCTTCTAAATACTTTATATAAAAGGAGTAGCTTTTAACTTAAGAGCTGAAATAAAAGAAAATGACAAAAAAGCTCTTAATATTAATTTTGGCTTTACATGCTACAATCTCCCACTTGAAGACAAATATATTCGATGCACCAAGCAACTTTGCATCCATTTTCTTCAAAAACTAGTAACTGGAACTTATACCTCTGCGTTACTCCTCATCAATTAACACGGAATAATACCAATGGTAATAGTACATAAAGTATGATTCTCTCTATCTACTATCTTGGTAAACACGTCAACTGGATTCTTTGAGCTATTAATCTTTTGTAGTTTTAACTCATTATCTTTCAACACTAACCTGACGAAATGATAACGCTTCTTGATATGTCTAGTTCTTAAGTGATAAACTGCATTATTTGCTAAGTGTATTGCACTTTGACTATCACTCCACAGTGTGCTCACTGTTTGCTTTTGATGTAGCTATTCCATGTAATCTTGTAACCATACGATTTCCTTAGAGGCTTCCGTGATCACCACATACTCTGCTTCTGTCGTCGATAGAGCAACTATTTTCTATAGTTGAGATACCCAACTCACAGTTGTACCTGCAACTATAAAGACATATCCAGTGGTACTCTTACCACTATCTGATCACTCGAGTGATCTGCATTCATATAACCTTGCAACTCTTGAGATGTACTTCCATAACAAAGAGAATAATTTGATATATCTACTAGATGTCTCAATATCCATTTTACTGTATTCCAATGCTCTTTGCCTGTGTTTTGCAAATATTGACTCACCACTCCCATTGCATGTGCAATAGCTGGTCTCGTGCTCACCATGGCATATATCAAACTTCCCACTGCCGATGCATACGTCATTGTCACCATCTTATCTTTCAAAGCTTGACTACTATGACACGTGTCCTTAGACAGTTTGAAGTGACTTGCTAAAGGAGTCGCAACTAGTTTTGCCTTATCCATGTTAAATCTTTTTAACATCTTATTTACCTAGTCTTCATGCAACAACCATAATTTCTTATTTTTCTTGTTCCTGATGATTTTCATGCCTAAAATCTTCTTGGCCTCTCCCAAGTCTTTTATAATAAACTGCGATGCCAACATGTTCTTCACTTTTGCGATTCTCTTCGTATTGGAGCGATTTTCCAAGTTTTGTTCTGAAATGATGAGTCCATCTCGTCTTTTATAGCACGCTCTCACTGTATGTGAGATGTGTCTTTTTTTGTCTCATTATAAGTCTCTGGCTCTCTCGAATCTATATATAAGACATGGTTCAAAACAATATTTGTTGATTGATAAAAAAAAATTGCCTTTGGCTTTCTCATACGTGTAGATCTCTTTCAAACAGGTACCTTAGGGTTGTTAGTCTGTTTCGGATCATTGCGTTTCTCTTGAACTTCTTGCTCATTGATAATAGGTTCATCTTGAATCTCCTCTTCAAATGCACTATGATTTGTTGGAATTTTCTTTATAGGTATAGTGTCCAGCTCAACATATTCTGGTTCCATTGCATTCTTATGCTCTATCTAACAATTTTTGTACATCTTTTTTTCATGGAATACTACATTGCGGCTGTGAATAATTTTGTTATTCTGATAATCTCAAAGCCTATATCCATACTCATCGCCACCATATCCAATAAAGACGTACTTTTGGGACTTGGCATTAAGTTTCTTCCTATTCTCTCTGTCAATCAAAGCATATGCAATACAATAAAAAAAAATTTAAATATGAATAATTGATCTTTTTACCTAACCAATCCTCTTGCGGTACTCCTTCATCTAGCGCATTAGATGGACTCTTGTTAATCAAATAAATAGCTGCATCAACTGTAGTAGTCCATAAATGTAGCGGAAGACCCGCATGTAACCTCATGCATCTTGTACGTTTTAGAACGGTCTTGTTCATCCTCTCAGCTACACCATTTTCTTGAGGAGTTCTTGAAAGTCTTCAACCTATGTATGCCTTCTCGACTCAAGTATTTAGCAAATTCCTTGCTTGTGTACTCACCACCATTATTAGATTTGAGAGCTTTAATCTGATAACATATCTCTTTTTCTAGTATGGTCTTCCACATTTTGAACAGCCTGAATACTTCTAATTTTTCTCTAAGAGTATAGACCCAAGTCTTTCTTGTCACATCATCAATGAAAGTGACAAAATATCTTTTACCACCATAAGAGAGTTTTTGAGCTGGTTCCCACACATCAGTATGAATTAACTCTAGCTTTGGGCCTTTATTCTGTCGCCTATTCAATTGAAAATTAATAGCTTTTTGTTTTCCATAAATACAACTCTCATAGAATTTTCACTAAACTTTTTGCAAACCTGAAAGCAATTTTCTTGAGTGTAACTGCTTTACACCATTTTCATCAAGATGTCCCAAACGATAATGCCAAAGAATAGACAAATTACCTATAATCACTATAGTTACAACCATATCACTGATATTGTCTCCTTGAAGAAGGTAAAGTGTACCTGTATGTTTTCCCTTTGTTACTACTCTTGTCCCTGAGGTTATCTTCCATTCTCTACATCCAAAAATTGTTACAAAATTTTCTTGATCAAGTTTACTAGTTGAAATCAAAATTTTCTTCAATTTTGGGATATGCCTAATTTCATGCAAAACTAGACGTCCTCCACTTGAAATGTTCAATATCACAGTTCCTTTTTCAACAATCGGACACATGTGTCCCATAGCCACTTGCCCAAAATCTCCACTGGCATAATCAACAAATATGTCCCTTTGCGAGGTGCAATAAAAAGAAGCACTAGAGTTAACAAACTACTTGTCTATTGTCAAGTCAGACCCTACAGACAAACACAAATTCTCTAGCAAAGGTTCATTGCTAACTACATTAGCTCCTTGATTCTCATCCTGCTGCTTCTTTTTGTAAGCTTCACACTGAAACCTCTGATGTTCAGTCTGATGACAAAACCAACACTCATCTTTTGCAACCTTGCTCTTCCCCTATGATTGAGACCTGCCATGCTCGCTGAATTTTTTTCTACTTTTACTTCTCCCACGATTCTCCACTGCTAGTGTCGTTGAAGATGAAGATGTCGAAAAATTATCTCTACTTGAGACGTTCCTTTGCATCTCTTCATCCATGATACTGCTCATAGTATCATCCATAGTCAAATCATCCTTCATAGTGGTTGAAATCCCCTGCACTGCGGTATTGTAGCTTTCGGGAAGAGAACATAAAAATAATAAAGCTTGTAGCTTTATATCCAGATTTATGCCTGCGGATTCCAACTGACTTGTGACCTGCGTGAAACTATTAATATGCTCTGCCATAGAACCTCTGTCAGATAACTTCATATTAACCAGTTTCTTCAGCAAAAATATCTAATTTGATGTGGAAGGCTTCTCATATATATTCATCAAAACATCCATGGCTTCTTTTGTAGTTTTTGCTTTCGCGATATGGTATCTTGTCTTTTTCGTTAGCCCTAGACGAATTGCACCCAATGCCTTTCGATCAAGAATTTTCCATGCTGATTCTGCTGTCAGATCCACTTCCACGATTTCGGGTTTCCAACCCTCAAGTGATGCATAGAGATCTTTCTGATAAAGATAATCCTCAATTTGGAGTTTTCACCATCCGAAATTCTACCTATCGAACTTGTCGATTTTGATTTTATCTTCTGCCATACCATTTGCTTTTAATCAAATGTCATTGAAAAACATCGATGTTCTCGATTAGCCAATCTAGGCTCTGATACCAGTTGTTAGGAATTACGCCCCGATTCCAGAAGCAAACAATTCGCGCTTGCAGAATATAATAATAAAATATCAAAATCAGATGAACACGCTAAAGAACTTTTTTATCGAAGTTCACCCAAACTTGGACCACGTCTTCGCGCAGAGGCACTCTGCGAATCCACTAGATTTCGAAGAAAGTAGGAATACAATCACGATCCTCTCTTAAGATCAGGGTAAAAGAGATTGAGAACACTCATCAAGCTATCATGGCTTCTCTTTGTCTTTTCTATCTATTTTCTCTTTTTCTCTCTGCGTTAACCTAAATAGCTTATATATAAGAGGCAATTTTTCTTTATGCGCTAATATTGCAGATTTTTTTCTGCGTTAATATCTACAGACTATTTTTTGCACTTCTAAATATCCTATATAAAAGAGGCAGCTTTAACCTAAAAGATAAAAGAAGAGAAAAGGACAAAAAAGGCCTTAATATTAATTTTGGCTTCACACGCCAACAAATGCTTGTGCAAATTCAATGGAACTTTCATTCGATGAAGGCCAGTTGTTCATGTGTTTTTCAGGAAAAGTACACCAGAAGTGCCAAAAGTTATGTACGAAAATAACTTTAGTGTCAAAAGTTTTTTTTTGGCTCATTTTAGTACCAAAAGTTGTAAAAAACGATCACTTTAATGCCAAGTTCACTGGAGTTGGCCGAAAATCCTACGTGGCCATTTTTTTTATTAATTTTCCAAGATGACGTGACTCACTAGAAAGTTTCACATCAAATTTTCTTTTATTTTTTTTTTACTTTTATTCTTAAAAAAATTAGCTAAAAAGAAAAACAGAGGGGGGAGAGGGGAAATGCAGCGGCGAGGGTTGCACAGCCCTTGTTGCCACTGCCGCACCCTTGCCGACAAGGGCCAATGAGGGTGGGGAAAGGCCGGTGGGGGTTGCCGAGCCTCGGCCAGTGGCCGGCAACCCTCGCTGATTGTAGGGGGGCCGGGTGACCCTCGGCGAGGGCAGCGACCTTCGAAAAGTGTCATCTCTCTTTTTTTTATACTGAAGTGATCTCCGTACACAACTTTTGACACTTTTGGTATATTTTCCCCGCGTTTTTCTTGTAATGTGAAATGTCCGTAATATGATTTGCAGCAATGTGATAAGCTCCAAAAGTGCCGTCTCTCTCTTTTTCATGTCTCACCTACTTTAACCCTCCTTATTCATCTATTTAAGCCTCATCAATTGGGATGAATCTGCCGACAGTTGCAGAGATCACTCAAGTCCAACATAAAGCACCAGCATACATATTCAACTGCTACATTATGGCTTCCTTTCACCAAATTCTCCTTTTGCTAACTTATGAATTCCTCTTTACGTCGACCATTCCTGTGACTTGCATCGATGCTACCAAAAGCATCAGTACAGGTAGTGTGCCGAAGAGATTAGTAAGGAAATTGATACATCGTCATTCCGTCAAGTCGCTAATGTATAACTCTGTTCGTACCGACTTTGACCGTGCCAAATTCGCTTTCGAAGATTCCATCTCCCGCGTTGCTATGATAGAGGAAAAGATGAAGAGCTGCAAGGTGAACGTGTCGTGCTCGGACAGCATTCAAGCTAACCTATCCGCCAAAAACTGGGTGGGCGTGTTCTTTGTGGAGTTTTATATAAAAGACAGGTCTCACCCAATGCTTGCGGTCATGGACACCGGAAGCAACCTTTTGTGGGTTCATTGCATTCCTTGCCCAAATTGTGCTCAAGCCTCCATCCGAATATACGATCCGACCACATCCTCGACGTACACTAATGTATCGTGCCGGTCAGAATATTGTCGGGATTTGTGCCCAAGCTCCTGTGATCAGGGCGAGAATTGCAAGTACGAGTTGCATTATGAAGGTGCATCTCCGACAGAAGGAATGCTTGCTACGGAGTCGTTCATATTCGATACTTCCGACGATGGACTACTCACAGTACCCAACGTAGTCTTCGGGTGCAGTCATGAGAGCAACGAAAAACCCGATGTGGTTATGGGAGTGCTCGGACTGAACAACAATAAAGTATCTTTAGCTACACAAGTAGGTAACAAATTCTCCTATTGTGTTGGAAGGATTAAGGATCCTTCTTATGAATACAACCAATTAATTTTGGGGGAAGGGGCAATTCTTGAAGGCGACTCGACACCCCTAGAGACATTTAACGGGTATTATTATGTCACTATGGAAGGCATAAGTCTAGGAGGAGCTATGCTGGATATTCCTAAAAATGAATTCCAGCGAACCGATTCAGGAAAGGGTGGAGTCATGATCGACTCTGGGGGCGAGCTTAGTTTTTTAGTCCGACGAGCATATGAGGAGCTTGCTGCTGCAGTAATGAACACATTGGAAAATTTGAGGAGTTGGTTCGAGTCCCCAGTCCGTTTCAGCAAGTTGTGCTTTGAAGGCAACGTCGCTAAGGATATCAAGGGATTTCCCAGCGTTACTCTTCATTTCAGCGGGGGTGCGGAGCTGGGACTAGAGGCAGAGAGCTTGTTCTCTCAATCAGCACCTACTTCTTTCTGCATGACCATTTTGCAAGCGGATGATGAACAGCCCGGGGTGATTGGCGTAGGTGCTCAACAGTACCATAATGTCGGATACGACATTTCAGGGAAAAAACTGTACTTGAGGAGGATGGATTGTGAACTCCTCGACGAATGACAGACTTTAGATTCATTATCTTAAACATCGGCTCGCACAAGTTTACTTCTGGGCATATATTTTTTTTTCTTCTTTCATGTACAAGTATAGTTCGAGGCGTCTCCTTTCTATTACCTTTCCGGCTATTTTTTTTTTTATCTATTTTAATTATTGGCCACATTTAGCTTCTTGGAAGTTGGATGCCATATTGTTAATTTAACTTGTTCTAATTATTGGCTTATTTATGCATCCAATGTGATTTTGACTAATCACTTAGTGAACAATATTACAAAATTCTAGCAAAACTTTCAGTACATCTAGCATTTGTACTATGCATAAAGCTACCAATCATCTGTATCTTCGAAAAATCTTACAGTCAGCCAGCTGTGCAATGTGATCAGCGAGAAGAGACGAATTATTAAGAGAGATGTGACTATTACTCTCCGATAACACCAGATTCAGAAAAATTACCAGTAACTGGCTAAATTATTTATCTTGCCATATTATTTGGTTAGCATAGATACAGTTCTTGACAGCACTTAGCTGCAGCTGGTGAGACGTGAAAGTTGTTTGTGGAGGCAAGCAGGACAGCACATGGTTAAAGTGAATTCATTCAAATGTGGCAACATAGAAGCTACGATATTAGCGACAATTTGTTAGTATTCATAGGGTCAAACATTGTGTAAATGATAATTCGAAAGAATAATGTCACGAATCAGACATTTTGCTCATAATTGTACTTCACCCAAGCTTCTGATTGTCCTTCACTGTCGGATGGATAATTGATCTGTTTTGTTCTTTTCTTTAGCATCTGCGCGCATTTCGTCTCTTCGCCATTCTAACATGGCATTTGTAATGTCTTAAGTTTCGAATTCATCGTCTCTCCTATGACTTTTTGGCCTTCATCGTGAACCGAAAGAGGTTCCTGCGTTGGTGCGATAGCAACGACACTGCAAATTGATGAACCCAAAAGTATGACAATAATGCAGGTGGATTGAAGAATTGTCTTTGGCGCCAATCAAGAAGCTTTCCGTCGTCTGTCCACAAAAGGTTCGTCTTCCAAATAGTGGCTCGATTCCAACCGTTCCCGAACAGCTTACCTGCATCTTCAATGTGAACGAATGTCCTTTTTTTCGTATGTCTTTTCTGATCTATGTCCTTCAACATCTTCCAAGCCTAATAACAGCTCATTTATATGGACCTTCTTTCTTGTGCAATGGATGGCGTACAGTGTCTATCCCCCTGGGAAAAGGGAAGTGATTTTTCTTAGGCACTGTTCGGTGTCCTAAATCATCTAAAGACGACATCCGGCTGGACTCAGCCGACACACGGCACCTCATGTCGTGACAGTTCCTGTATTGTTTGTTTCTTTTCTTTTTGTCCATAAGTTTCGTAGAACTCAATAATTAAAACTTTCGAAACATATGTAACTATCTCGGCAATTGGTTGTGTCCTAAGGAGTTTAGATGCAGATAACTCAGCATCACTTGATAGTTCCTTTTCTTTTTCCTGCACACATTGTCCGCAGGTTGATCACTGAAGATCTACTTTGCACAGATATTCCTTTCGATGCCTGCAGCGGATTGAAATCGCTGAATGAGATATAATTACACCCGGTAGTGCAAAAAAATTCGGAATGAAATAGAAGCGTAATTACTTTCGCACCTGATCTTCATAGGTGTCATAGTTTCGGGAGCTATTTGATCAGCTGAGACCGAGTTTGATATGGTCGAAGCAATTTCTAGGGACCAAGTGCCATTGACCGCCCTAAAGATACACAAACAATGGTAAGTCAGTGACTACCTAGTTATTGTTGGATCGACAATAGCCGGATAAGGGCGAGGGTACATTATCGCTTACTAAACAAAGACCACATCTTCCACCAATGGCTCTTTCGTGAACACCCAGCTACAGGGAACAAGCAATGTGTGCGTCGCAAAATCCATCAGACAACTGTCGACGTCAAAAATGGCCTCGTCCGAGGGACCATTTACGGGTTCTTCAACCGTAACATTCGCAAGGAGCCCCGGCCCACTAAGATTCACGGTGTTACTGTAATTGGACAAAACCGATGATCAAACAATTCCCTCGCAATATCTGTAAATTTTAGCCCTTCTCTCCAGGCCCTTAAAGCCTTTTGTCCGTAGTTTCCCGCATTAAATCCGTTTGTCCTGGAATGTTGTGAGGACACTATGGGTACGTTTGATAACTTGCTAAAATTTTTAATTTTGCTCCAGAAGTGATTTTAGAGCAAAAATGCATTTGGTAAATAATGACTTCTGGAACAGTTTTCTATTTCTGAATGAAAATTGCGTTTGGTAAAGAAGTGATTCTCTAGGGCCCCGTCGTCCCCACCGCTGCTGGTCGTGGTGGTTGGCCACCGACCGCCGGTCGTCGGTCCCCATCGGTCGCTGCCGGCGTCCTCCGGTTGTCGTCGCCGGCACCAGCCACCAATCCCCGAGCGCCATTTAGTAAAGTTGTCAAAAGCAAAAGTAAAATGAAAATGAGAATGTGTTTGGTAAACATAATTTCTTATTCTCTTTCATAATTGATTCTTGCCAGAATCAAAAATTCTGGCAAGAATGATTTTCAAACGGGCCATATCTTGTCCCAAAACTCTATGCAACCGTTTCTGCGAATGGAGGGACAAACAAAAGCAAGAAAGAAAGAAAAGAAAGAAAGGCTACAGCAAATAGTTAGAGTGAGAAAGCAAATGTTTGTGCATGACCTTGCCGAGGCTAATGTCATAATCCAACAGTGAACCGAAGAATTGACGGCAGCGACAAGCAGCATGTAAGAAAAGCTTCCGGTCCCCCACAAAGGAAGTGATTACAGTGGCAAAGGGATTGACAAAACCAACAAGAAGAGAACAAAAAGAGTCTGAACTTGGTTCTGCTTCTTTTGCGGAGGAGCATAGGAAAGATCCAACAGGCAAGACAAGAGAGAGAGGCAGGGGAGCCATCAACAGTTTGGCACTTTGTCCTAGCACATCTTGTGCCCATGTCCCCTCTCTATTGACATGTGACCTGAAACACTCGGTTCATTCTCTCACCACTTTCTTTACCCTTCCATTGGCTTTGATGTTTTGGTCTGAGGGTGAGCTAAACTAGGGCCATGTTCTGAGGGGAAGATTCGGGTTCAGACTTTTGACTAAGAAAGCATATCATCTTCAACAACATACCAATGGACATACTAAGTTAGTATTCGGTTCGGATAGGGTAGATACGTCTCATTTGAATCGCAACCCTCTTGCTCGGAGGAACCTTGCAGGTCATGTCCCGCCTCTACCTTACAGTTGGAGCCTTACCCGATTCTCGTGGACAAAGCGATTTGCATTTTATGCGTGAGGATTAGTTGTGCCGAAGGTTCTGATGCATCATCCACATAAAAAGTACATCCTTCTTTATAGAACTTTTCCGACACGTTTGATTAACGGAATTGGTCATTATCTCGCCGGTCTATTTTTTATGGAACATTTTATTATCGGCAAAAGGATACTAAAAATGCAAGAACTTGTGT
This sequence comes from Metrosideros polymorpha var. glaberrima, assembly GCA_001662345.2. Taxonomy (NCBI): domain Eukaryota; kingdom Viridiplantae; phylum Streptophyta; class Magnoliopsida; order Myrtales; family Myrtaceae; genus Metrosideros; species Metrosideros polymorpha. Next base: position 1,642,281 of record BCNH02000011.1, read on the forward strand.
AGGACGCTCACTTTAGTACCAAATTTTTTTTTTCGGATCACTTAAGTGACAACTTTTTTGTAAAATGACCACTTTAGTGCCAACTTCTATTTGCTTGGCCAAAAATCCGACAATGCCTTTTTTAAAAATAATATCTTAAGCCGACGTGGCTCGTTGGCGCCGATGTAGCAATTTTTTTAAATTTTTTTTCATTTTCTCCTTCTTCTTTATTCCTTCTTCTTTCTCATGGCTAGTCGGTGGTTAGAGAGAGAAAGAAGAAGAAACAAATAAAACAAAAAAAGTGCCACATATTTAGTGACATGTCACTTAAAAAAAGAACAAATAAATTAAAATGTCATGTCACTTAAAAAATTTAATTAAAAATGTCACATATTTTTTTTGTCGGAATTTCTCGCCGTTGGCACTGAAAGCGATCTTAAAGCGAGCCGGCGAAAGGTTTTGGCACTTCAAGTAATTTTTGTATACAAGTTTTTGCACTTCTGATGCCATTCTGCCTTTCATGATCACATTTTAGAGAGAAAAAGATTACCCGAATAACAATTATTTCGGAAATGACATCATATGAGATCAATCTCAACTAGTTTTGAGAGCTTACAGATGACACGTGATTTGACTAAGAGTTCACTCAGTCTCGGAGTCAGCAGCCACGTCACAAGTCTCGAATCACTGTTGGTGAATACCGAGTCCTAATCATGGAATTAGTTAGTTCAACCGAGGTTGACAAACAGTTCCATCACTTTGAGAAGTTACATCATTATTCTCCTTCTTCTTCAATTCATGCCCGTCTCATACGCCATCGGCATCTACTGCGTGCAGGCCATGCCACGAATCACTAGGATTACACTCTGTAATCACCTCTCTTTTTGCCCTTTTCACATTACCCTTTATTTAAGCAGACGATGCTAAATTACAGCTATTTGTACATGCTCAAAAAGTACGCTTTTCTTTAAGATGATTACCTCACGCACGTAAAAATAGAAGCGGTCTTTGTATGCCGTTTTATCTGCCGCAGTGTCTTAGTAAGTATAATGACCCAATCTAATGAGGGCAAGAAGTGGTCGTAGGGGCCAAAGAGCTTAGACAAAGAGTGGCTCCTGGCAGGCTTTTAGAATGGCGAAAGGGACATGAATGAACCAAACTGTGCACTGAATAGAAAGAGAGCAATTCTAGAATATATATGTGAAAACTAGAATTAACTCACGAACGCGCCATTTGACGTAACGACAACGCTTAGCTTTGGAGCTCCAAAGCTAAGCGTGCTTAGGCGAAAGCACTCTCAGGATGGATGACCTCCTGGGAAGATGCCCACCTGTATGCCAAAGGACAAAATCGTGAAGCTCAGTATGAGATGGGTCAAAGCGGACAATATCTTGAGTAAGTTAATTCAAGGATGTCAGAGCAAGGATATAAATCTTTGGTGACATGCTACCACAATACGATGTGATATGCTTTCGAATCTTTTGCCTTAATGATCTCATGGTTTGATAGTGATATTCCGAGACTTTAGATAGAAGCGCATCCAAAGCTCTTCTATTGCAATCAGCATTTGCATTCATTTCCTCAGACAGGATTCGGGACATCTGAAATTAATCCATTGATTAAAACCCAGCTTTTGCTAGAATCAAGTTCATGTCTGTAACCTTTTCTTTATCTCTCTCTTTTTCACCCTGCAAATCAAGCCACATGTGTGTAGGTAATGTTTGTACTCTAAAAGCATGCACAGGCCCTTGAGATTCTTCTGTTCTGTGACTAGAATCAAAATCAGAATGAACAAATGTGACTGCTTTCTGTTCTGTCAAGAGGGTCTAATTGACAAGATCCGAAACAAAGGGGAGATTTTTACCAGTTGAAAAAAATTGTCTCCCACTCTGAGAATGACAAAGAAAGTAAAAAGATGTACACAGACAGATTCCATTCTTTCCTCACCGAGTGGAAGAGATATATCCATGGCCGACCAGACATTTCTGTACATGATCATTACATATGGAAAAGCAGAGACAAATGTGACAAGACGAAAAGGTTGCCCCATTGATATGATCTTCTTTGACACCTCTCTTTCTTATGTTTGTCTTGATGTTTTTTGTATCTGGATTTGCTCTTGTTCTCGTGACTCGTCTTCTCTTCTTTCGCACTTCCGCCCATCGGAATCCCCGTTTCGTCTTTGTATCCTCTGAACACTTTATTGTAGCCCAATTCAATCAAACTTTCCTGAAACCGGCATGTCAGGAAATATATCAATGCCTAGAAGATTATTTAGGACAAGTACTATGCGGGTAAATTCGCGAAAAACATAAGGAAATGGGAAAGACATTTACCCACCGAAAGATCTTTTGCAATGGAGAACCGCCTCGTGAATCGAGCTCTCCGAATCGAATGACCTGCGCCAATCGTTGGCTGAGTAAGCTTCGCTTATCCTAGGAGAAGAAGCCTCTTCAGGATAAACCCAGTTCCTCATTCCAGGACCTCTTGCGTCTCCAAATTCTGCCCGGAAACTAGACCTTCCAGCTCGGAAAATCCGGTACAACGGCCTCAGAAAGTCCATGTACTTCCAAAACATCCTCTTTGATAATTTCCCGCACCTGGTCTTCGAGGAGGGAGGTGAACACGAGTCACTACTCATGACGAGTTTCAGCGAGCCAGACCGAGGAGGAGTAGAATTGGACGTCTCGTGTGCCTTCATCTTTGAAGGGTCGAGAAATAGGGGCAAGACGTAGCCATCAGAGAAGAGCTCATCCGCATGAACAAGAGCCGGAGAAGATGGCGACACTCCCGGGAAGTCAAATTTGAAATCCTGAGAAGCAGAATTGCCTCTATTCCGGGAGAATCTCCTGGAGGGTGGCATCCTAGGATCCATCTCAATGAAGGAGGCTTCGTCCGACGCATCGAGTGAAGTCCTGACCGATGACCCGTCAAAGCTCAAACGGGCTGGCTTTAAATTCACTAGCCAACGATACGAGAAGCTCTCCACCGAGAGAGGCTGAGAGGATTCCATCACCGGACGATGCCTACTGTTCAGGAAGGTTTGTAGGAATTGGATGGAAGAGAGAGTAAGTTATGAATGTATCGCAATGAGAAAGGGAAAATAAGAGATGGCACCAGATCTTCAACACTCACAGCACATATATACATACCTTGACAGATAATATATCTTCTCTTTCTTCCTTCTCTAAAACAAGGGAGTGTGTGGTTGTCTACTTGTCTGGCAAGAGACAAAGAATTTTAATAATTGATAAGGGGAAAGAGAGAGAGAAGAAACAGAAATGTGAGCCCCATGGTCACCCATAATGTCCTAGCATCACCAGTATTTTTGTCAACTTTTTTTTTTTTCCATAATCATTGATCTTTAAAGCTTCAAAAAGAAGATGCCCCCCATTTTTTTTTTCCTCTTTTGCTTATTATTGCTCATTTAATTAAGACCCTTGTGCCTTGTGAAGCTTATTAGATGCCAAATTTGTTATTCTATACAAGGAAAGGCCCCCAAAGAAGAAATGTGATCATGGGAAGCATGAGCAAAGCAAGTTCATGCACGGTCCAATGACAATCCAATCTGCCTCCCCATATAATCAAAATGTGGAATGATGGGAAGGAAATGTTTTCTTTAAGCCTCGCTTGCTTTTAATATGATATCATCTCGAGAATGGATTTTTTTTTTTTCCTGGTGGGTAAGATAAATTCGCCCTTCTGATGCTTACAATCTAACTGCTGCAGCAGGAAGGTTCTACCTAATCCCGATTTATTTAATGGCCTGTGGTGTGATTAACGCTACCAAACAATGACTTCCACTGAGGAAATCGTAGTATTATAATCATGGGGCCAGGTCATTTCTGGGGCGCGATAGATGAGCCGCTCGGCTCAAGGATTAACGACATAACATAGCCTAACTCAGCAACATCATCCTAGAAATCAAACTTAAAAATAACGATTTCACATGTTAGAAGAACAGATTATATCCTCTAGTTGTACTTCGAAATATGGCGAGTGTTAGTATCTCCTGCTTGGCGTAACAAAAATGTTAGCATAAATCGTCGATTAGCTTCATTTTTTTGAAATTGAATGCAGGCAGAGCAAAAGGTATTCTTCATCAAAGCAGCTTGGTTTTATCCTTGAAGCAGCAATCCAGGGCATATCTCAGATATGATCCCAAAAAAAAAGTAAAGTGGGGGAGAAAAGAAATATCGGACTTCTCATGGCAAGGGAATTCCGAGCCTTGGCATCCACGAACGGCCTGACTGGTGGCGAGCTCGCGTCCGGGTCGGGCTTTAAATGCTAGATGGTTATGTCGTTTTCGCGCAATTTAACTTATACAACTCGGAAGCAAATCTGCAGAAACAGGCAAAATTCACACATGTACGCTTCTATACATGTCCAATATGCGTACGCTATGTAGGAGAGAGAGATAAGAGAGAGAGGGCAGACAAGGGGTAGCCCACCGTTGTTAGCAAAACGAGTTGACACAAACCAAGGTTTTCTGGGACAAAAGCTGGGCGTCGAAAGGGATGTGAAGTCAAATGGTCCCTGCACTTGTCGCCTTAAGACGACAATAGGCCACTGCCAGAAAATGCGAACACTCATGAGAGCAAGTCTCAAGTGGAATGATTGTCTGGTATGCTTGACAACTGACATCATCTTGATTCGGTGGCGGTGAATCGACGAGCTACTGCACAAACACAGATAAAGGAACTGCAATTAAGCGACAAATTTCATCGAGAGAGATCAAATTGACATTATATGGGCCGTCGCCAATACGGTAAAACTTTGAATTTTTGCCGTAGCACGATGATACATGAAATCATCCTCTTGACTGGTTCGTCGCGATGTTTTGGTCAGCTCGAGAAAGAGGAAACAAAAGAATCACAAGACGAGTATCGCTGAAGAAGAGAGTGAATTTTACTTTTTGTTTCTGTAAACGAAAAGCAAACGGAAGCGACAGGATGCCATTTGCCTTAATAGATATCCCATCCAAACAGCAGTAGCTGCAGGATGAGCCAACATCAGGTTGCGGACCACAGCTAACGCAAGATTTCTAGTCTTGAACGCCCTCCAGTCCAGGGCCTACAAACAAGAGCGCAGGAACTGTTGCTCTAAGAACTGCAGCCGCCGCCTGACACACAAACTGTCCGATCTATAAGCATCATCGGACTCCACCGCGTCATTGCAACATGCCCATGCTGAACAAAACTAGGTGAAGATACCGACATAAGTGCACTTTGGCATGCAGGTGTACCGCCTCCTTTCGTTTCGCCTAACATTTGTTGTTTTCTCCTGCCCCATCGAACTGAAGTGAAAACTCCGGGCTAGAGGAAGTCTCAAATACTCGGCTTTATGATGTATCTGCGCAAATTTCAATTTCTGTTTCATGCTGAAGAGCACATCCCACAAGGCATGGCTCTTGGCACCAGATTGTTTATGCTCCAAGTAACACATTCGATTCTAGCAATAGCACCGGTAAAATCAGTTCGTCGTCACATTCTGATTGCCTTTTCGCGTCAGCATCTACGATCGTGTTTGTTTGTTATGCAGTCGATTGGTCGGCATAGTTGTTAGTACTTGAGCACCAAGATCTGAGCAACCTGTGACCGGACCGTTGATGCCGAGCGCCTAGCGGCACATGAACGTTTGCTAAATGGGAGTTGGGACGCTCCATTACCTGATAATGGGCCCACCGGCCGGCTAGGCCGGCCCAGGTCCGCTCGATCCAACGAGGCCCGATGCTTAAGTAGGCCGGAATGTGTACATACTGGATAACTTTCTTCTTGGGCTCAGGCCTGCCCATAGAGGCTCACTTGGGCTGCCCAGGCCCAATTCCGTTTTACGAAAACTATTTAGTATTCTGCAATAATTTCCATAGGAATTCTAAGAAATAGTCTGATAAAATTGAAAAATATGTAATGAAAATTGAAATACTGAATATCAACATGGCTATTCTTGACCTATAGATACAACAAAATCAGCCTGTTCGCTTGTAGTGTGCAAGGCTTTACCTAAAACGCGACCAATGTCGTCATCATAATAATTTTGAATAGAGACGTATTCAAATACAAAAAAAAATTTGCGGGATCCAAATCGTTAGATCTAATAACTAATCAAGAGGGTGGCGGGTGAATTGGTTTTTCAAGAAAACTCCAAATTGATTTCATAGAACCAACCCCAATAAAATTATGATTTTTACGCACAATGTGAACTAGCAAGATAAACGGCAAAAACTGAAGAGGGCAAGGGGTTAGATAGCAAGATATAGACTTCGTTTTTCTTTTTTTTGTTAGAATATATAGACTCTATTTGTTTCGCGGAAAATATAAAGTTTATGGAAAATTTTTTCAAGAAGTCATTTTTCAGAAAAATGACAATATTTTCGATGTTTGGCAAAAATCTAAATCTGAACTAAAAAATATTATTCGCCGTTTTTAAAATGACCAAAAAATTCGATTTTTTAAATTATTTTGTTCTTTTTCTTTTTTCGTCTTCAGCGATGGCAATGACTAGTCGAGGAAGAGGGAAAAATAAAAAGAAAGAAAACGAACAAAAGAAAAAAATCGATTTTTAAAAAAATAAAAAATAAAAATCAAATTACTCTTACATTACCAAAAAATAATAATAATAATAATCAAAAGGAATGTACGGAGGAGAACATGCATGGTCTGAATGAAAGAAAGATGAGGAAAAATGATTTCCTTTTTTCAAAAAGAAGAAAACATATTCCCCACTTTTACAAGTGTTTTTTTCATGACTAGTTTATTTTTTGTTAATCAAGTGTTGGAAAATCCAAAAAACTTGTTAACGAAAATTATTTTCTGTAAAATAAACGGAGCCATTAGTTCTTTTATTGTGCAAAATTAGACTCCTTCTCCAACTACCTAATATAGATCCAATCACTAGTTGAACCCTTTAAGAGTTGCTATCACGCCCTGTGTGCATAACACAATAGAACACGCTTCCTTAACTATAAAACATACCTCTTTAGTGTTTCACCTAGATGAATTCCTCTTTCTTTGAATGAGAATGTTTAGAGATGGGTTTGTCACTCTTATAAACTCTTACCAATAACATTCATGTTCGCGTCACGAAAATGAAGCGGAACCCTCTCAACAAGTCACGATTTTCTCTTGTTTCTCGCTCTTGTCAACTACGCAGCTCCCATTCGAGCTATGTCCCTTTTTCAAACATTGCAAGTAAATCGTATATCCATAACATTCATCCGATCATCTGAAAAATATCTCGGCAAAGTTCTTCGAAAAACAGCACGGAACCTCGCGCTAATTTGGGCAGTCGGTATCATCTCTCAATATCAAAAAGTTATTTACCAAGCCATCTGACCAATCTTTAGAGCTAGTTTATCCATGATTAGAAAAAAAAAAAATACTGGGATATTGTATTTAATTGCTATTAGCTGGTTTCCCAATTTAGGGAACTCTAATGATCGGGAAACATATCTTTGGAAGCCCTCCGGTCGCGGTATTGACTAATTGCAGAACCCACACCGGGTCTTACAGCATCCTTTCCACAGATTTTCAAACTTGGCAAGATCCAACCAACGTGATTGTAGAATCTAAACCTAATGTTTTGTGTGACTTAAAATCTCAATTTAACTAATTAAATTTCGAAGTCATCAAGATTATTCAAAAGGCGTTTGTTTCGCAAAAAATTAATAATTCAAAAAGTACAAAAACGAAAGAATTAAAAATTATTTTCATCATTTAGGAAAATATTTAGATAAAAGTTGTTATCTTGTCAGTAATAAAAATGTTTCCTATTAATTATTTATTTTAAATTATATATAAATGATCATTATTTTTAAGAAAATAGTTTTTAGAATTATTCGTTGGTATTCCAAAATCAACCAAACACATTGGATCGCCGATTGATCACTTCCAAGTTCCAACCAACCGAAGGTAGCTCCGGTGGGAAAGAATACCGGTCCGATCCACTCAGCGAGCGATCACCGACGGACACGCATCCTTCGTCGTCTTCCTCCTTCCTTCGCTTCCACTCCAATCGTACTGCGACAGCAAGAAGACCGCTCACACTCGTAATCGCTCCCAATAGCTCTTCCCCTTTCCAAAGCAGGAACCAATCCGCTCGCAGGTCAACACGCTCGCCGGGCATTCGCCCCCTTCGGATCGCCACCTTCTCCGCAGTTCCGCCCATCGATGGAGAACATGCAGTACGCGGAGGAGCTGGTGCGGGAGTTCCTGGTCTTCCGGGGCTTCACCAGCACCCTCCAGTCCTTCGAGAGCGAGCTCGCCACCGACGTCGGCAGGGGGTTCCAGGTCGACAAGCTGCTCGACTTGATCTTCTCCGTCTACGTCCCCAAGTTCCAGGCCGAGAAATTGGTTGGCCTGTTCGGCTTCTTCAAGCAGTGCTTGTCTTCGTCCTCGACGGGGACGGTGCTCCTGGCTTCTCTGTCTAAGCTGGAGGTCTCCGTCCTGCGGTATTACATCGTTTACGCCGTGCGGTCCGGGAAGAGAGATAAGGTTTTGGAGTTCTTCGGGACGAGCGGGAACGATTTGATGCGCAAGGACCAGGATTGGACTCCGTGGTTCGGTAGGTCAAACGGTGAATTTTTTTTTCCCTGAGGCAATTTGTTGTGCTAGAATTTCGTTCGTTTTTGTCATGAATTGTGCATTTTTCGAGCTCGTCTTCAGCTATACCGTACGTGAAGAATCCGAGCTCGGATCCTCAGTTTCGGCTCTATTTTTCAAAGGAGTGGTACGAGGCATTGCGTGTTGCTGTGAGGAATTTCTTTGACGAGATCTTCAATGGCACTCATATCCTTGGAATCGTGTGCATTTGCATAAAGTTGTTTCCTTTTCGATAGCGCCTCTTAGGCTTTAGCTTTCAGTTCCATCTGGTGTCATTACACATGAATGCGACGGCTTCAGTAGAAGCAACTTTTGAATTATAGATAGAGGGTTGGTCCTGATGATTTTGGAGCAGTTCTATTATGTAGAAAGTAGAAGATATGGGGCTTTCTCTTGCTGCAATTCGGACAACTAAGGTCCATAGACAACTGGGGCTTTCACCAGCCACATTGCAGCCATCCATTGGATGTCCTGGGATACTGACTTTTGTCTGTACTAAACCAATCGTTCCTAATTCAAGTGTTGCCATTATTATTGTTGTGGTTGGCCTGTTGGTAGTCCAGGCAGCGACGGCCTTTTTTCCATTTTTCTGATTCTCGTCTTGTGAATGGAAAATGAATGAGTACTTATTGTGAGTTTAGCAAGATTTTTCTTAACTAGACCACGCATTCCGGCCTTATTGAGCATCAGTTTGGAGAAGAATACTATCAGCCGTCTCAAAAAAGAGATTAAGCAGCTAAACAGTAAGTTAGCACAGCTTCAAGCTCTGTTGGAGGAAAAAGAAGCACAATTATGCCGATCAAGGAGGTAAGTCTGTCTTTTTTTTTTTTTTTGGCCACACTTTTTTTTTACCTCAAAACTTTTGGGTCTATCGTCTGCACCGTTTTCTTACAATATTTTTATCGTTGTGATTGTTCTTGCAAACAGTCATGCTGCATTAGCAATGGATGCTAGCATAGCTCGGAGTACTTCATCAACTCTGTCAAGTGGTGTGCTTGATGAAATTATTGTATCATCACGAGATAATCAAGACACCTATAATCATGCTACTCCCAATCCAGGTAATAGAGTGCTGGCCCAGGACTTGGTTGATGCTGCAAAAGCCAAAGTCGACTTAGAATCTCTACCGACACCATCTGGTCATGTTACAACCTCTCTAAGTTTATGTAGTGATAATGGAGCTGGTGGTTCTACTCTAATGCTCCATGATGGTACCATCGGTAAATTTCTTTTCTGTATATTTTCTCCATTTGTCTGAGTGCAGATTAGTGGTGTTGGACTAGTTGCACAAATGCACAATCCTGGAAGGTGAAACAAAGATACTGGGTTAATCTATGGCTGGAAGATCTTCTGGCCTATTAGGATGTGTTGCATTTCGTGCAATAGATGACCCCCAAAGTCACAAGAATATCTTCATTCCATTTATCTCCAGAATATCTGCAATGATTGGAATAGTTGTATTACAAAGTTAAACATGTTAAGTAGTTGCTTAATGCATTGATCAGAAACTGGAAGAGAAGTTGAGGGAGAAGAAGAATTCCCTGAGGTGAAAGTAGACTTTCAGGTAATTCTGTCAAGCTGATTGAATGACATCTTTTGGACTAACACATTACACCTTTCGTCAGTTAAAGTGTTATTTGGTAGTGACTCTCACTATGCAACTCCATGAACTATAGGAAACATTTTTGGGTCATACAAGTCCAATCACTCGATGCCGCTTTTCTGCCTCTGGGAACAATATTGCCAGTGCATCCATGGATGGCACAGTCAGGTTCAAGATGTCATTGTGGCTTATATAAGCTTTCCCCTTTGGGCAGTTGCCAGTTTGAAACTTATTTTCTAGTTTGGATTGTCTTCTTTGTTGAAATGAATAAACTTTTCTCTTGGGGCATCTATGCCTGGATAGAACATGTACTGCAAACAATGGTTTATTGGCATAAGTCCCGTAGCAAGCTTCTTGTTCAAGACTATCTTCTACTTCTTCAACTATTTGGTTGTATCTGATGTTCTTCAACCCCTTTCATGCATTTCTATTCAGAATATGGACCTATGACTCATCAACTTCAGCATCAAGAAATGCAACTATTTACTGTGGGGCAGAAATTATGTCACTTGACTGGGAGTGTAAATCCGATCGCTTGGTATGATTTGCATCTTAGTCCAATGTCTTGGCTCGCCAACAAATGTTTCTTCAAGAGATACCTTTCATTAAGACCTTATTTCTTTTTTACTGAAGCTTCTCATAGGAACTGCTGATGGAGGAATCAAGGCATGGAATGTTGACGCAAAAAGAGTTGTCTGTGATCTCAATACCACAGAGGCATTTCCAAGGTTTTAAAACACGATTTGTGATTTTGTACCTCTTTGATTCTTGCTTCTTGACATTTGTGTTGTTCTGCAGTGTCTTGGATTTGAAATGCAGCCCGGTAGAACCAATTTTTGTTTCTGCTGCAGCATCCAGGTATAAATTTTGCCCTTATGGGACTTGGGGAGTGTCTTTTTGTTGCGTCCTTAAAATTGATTCCTTTGTTGGCCATATGTTTAATATAAGTCTTGCACTCCATATGAGCATTAGTTTGTTCAGTTTTTCCACCATTTAGTTGTTTTCGTTTTCTCTGGAAACTTTTTTTAAGTCTATTTGGTTTGAAATGCTTCCATTTTGATCTTAAGATAGTAGACATGGTTCTACACATACTAGATCTCGTGGATCTTCTCTGTTGTGAATACTTTTACTTGTATGTTGGTTAACAACCTTTGGTGGCTCTGAGATAAAACTCTTCGAGGAAAAAGAAAAGGAGGTTATGCGGTACGATAATGTGACTACAATTGATGTTGCTATTCTGTGAGTACTCTTTGAGGCTATAAATGACTTTATTATCCTTTGGATGAAGTGTCACTGGTTTAAATAGAAGACATGTTATCAAAACTAATCTTGTTGAGTGTCAAGACTTATGAGGTCCTTTATCGTTGGCATGCTAAAAGCCAGCCATACTCCTTGCTGCCTAATGCAAATGTCCATGTATTTCTCTTAGCAAAACTTAAAGATATGACCAAACTTAAGCTATTGTATGACAGTGCCTGCATGTTCATCCAGGGATAGCATATCTGTCTTTAGCTGATGATTTCAGGTTGATGCATTTGCAATGGAGACTGTTTTCTTTGTAGATGCACTTGATAATGGGTATCTTTTCCTTTGTAGGCATGTTTCTGGTCATATTGATGACTCGACTTTTGCTTCACTAACCGTATGGAACATGAAGACATGGAAAGCAATGGTATGTGTTTTTCTTGTTCCTGGAACAACCTATGATTGAAGTTGCCAATTTATCCATTGTCCTTTGTGACTGGACAACTTCCTGGCTTTCCTGAAGACAGTCCTTCCTCTTGGTGAAGATCCCCCTGCAATTACTTCTTTGTGCTTTAACCACAATGGGAAGATTCTTGCTGCCTCTGCCACGGATGGAATGATTCACATGTTTGGTATCCTTTTAGTTTCTACAACGGTGATGGCAATGGAATTCAAAGCAAAGACACAATGATCTGTCTTTGCATATCAGATAGCCTCATCTTCCGCTCCCCTTCCTCAGATCCATCATCTTTGAGGAGGAGAAAAGGGCATTTCTGAATTAGCATGAGCTTATGTGGTACTAATTATGTGTTATTGCTTGGATACACTGAAGAAGACATTGATTTGGATTTACAATGAATCTATTTCTGTTTGGTTTTGAAGTATTATTATCTTCTGTTTCTCCAATATGTGGCCTGTAGACTAGTAAATGTTAGAAGGGATTGCCTTAACTAGCCATAGACATGTCTGCCGGTCTACAAATTACTGGGTGGCCTGCACATGATTGTGGTATAAGCTCCATTCTTTTTGGAGCTGATGAGACGAGCATATTCAGTTTGGGTACAGATGGAAAGGCAAGTACACGTCTTGTTATCATTCATAGATTCATATCTTGGATGCATCAAACTTGAGTATCCATTAAGTCCATTTCATCGCATATACCTTTATGTTTAATTATGGTATGAGATATCAAATAGTTGATGGTCTTGCCATTTTTAGGTGCTTGAGTGGAGCTTGCAGAAACAGGGTCATGTTCTGTGGTCAATCAATTCAAAGAGGTATCGGTTTCGGACCTGATAGTTACCTTGACAATCATATTAGGCTCTGATATGTGAGATTTCACAGTTCTTAATGTCACTTGGAATGTCAAATTTGTATCTCAATGTCATTTATGCATTTGGGATGATGGATTCATGAATCAATTTCCAATAGGAGTGAGGAATTGTCCTCACTAAGTTGGATGATCCTTAACATTGGATTATGTGGTAACTCATGCTTTGTAAAGTTGTTGCATAAATTAATCTTGCATGAGTTTGTATTATAAAATTTTGTAGTAATCATATTTGATCACATGATGCTAGCAGCTCCAGTCACTTAAGACATGAAATGGCTTTAGATGCAAATGGAAGGAGATTGTTAGTAACTTCTGGTTCAGTAAGAGCACCCATATACCAGGTAACCTCTCTCTCTCTCTCTCTCTCTCTCTCTCACACACACACACACACACACACACGCACACACTCACGCGCGCGCACAGAGAAACAATGTAGGAAGCGCTGAATAGGGGCTTTTAAGCTGCATACGTTCTTTACTTCTCATTAATAGTGCTACGGTCAATGGTTTCAATGTACTTAAGGTTCTTATTTTTTGGAAATTATGTTGCTTATATCTCATTGACTTTGTTTGGTTTAGATACGTAGTCAGGCAAGTGGTTTGAGAACTCTCCCGCACAGTGCATCTGTGACAACGGTGGATTGGCACCCAACCTTGCCCATTTTCTTGACTGGATCATCTGATAATTCCGTGCGAGTGACATCCATATTATGAAGGCCCTAGTATTGGAAAGCTAGTAGGTGCTTTACTCTTCAATTTTCAAGGCGTTTGTTCTTGTGATTGATTGTATGCTTTCGGTTGGATAGATGATCGTCAATATAATTTTGCTCCTCGATTGGTTCAGCAATTAGTAATCCCCCAACTCATTCTTGCGATTCAATTATAGAGGTTGTCGTAGGCTCACATGTATCATATTAAAATTTGTCGTCAGGCCTATAATATGTTTGTAAGATAACTTTTGATGTGATAGATTCAGATTGCTATTATAATTGCATGTCTGCATCTATCGTTTCTTTTTTTCTTTTTCCCTCTTCACATCCATGTACGAGGAAATTTCGTCCACTCTTTGTTTCAAGTCGATGCATTTCCCTTTCTTATGGAGTCAATTCGGTAATGAGTACACCATGGCCTTGGGGTTTACACCATGGAAATGTTTTGAGCTCTGAATTTCTTCGAATTTCAGCCAGCCTTTTGGAACTGACCTGGATATATTGTTGACTTAGTAAATTAAACCCGTTCAAGGCAGATAATGCCTTTTAGGCTAGTGCACAAGGCTCTACCAAGTTCACTTTAATTCGGAAGAAGCTCACGTGACAAAATTGTGGTCATGACTCTTGAGGATGATTGCCTCAAGTTGCGACGAAATATCATGAATGGAGATTGAAAGAAAAAAGAAAAATCAGGGAGGTCATCAAATTGTTTCCGTGACTTGTAGTCTAGCAGTCTATCAACTCACTCTTCATGTGCTTTCGGTTCTTGCAGCTCGCTCTGGTTCTCCCTCTTTCTGTTGCTGAGTTTTGATTAAAATCTTTAATTTGCTCGCTTAGTTTCACGACGTTCATCGATCAGGGTACTATCATGTCATTAGTCTCCCTCAATTTTTTTCTCAGGTGGCTTCATACTATTCATACTAGATGTCCTGCTGATCTTGAAGCGCCACCCTGCCAAGACTGGCGATAACTGATTTTTGCGCCTTTATTAGGTCGTTTTTCACTGCGTAATGAAATTTATGCATAATTTGAGAGGATTTTTACCTAACCTCCAGAGTATACCAACCATTCATCCAAGCTAGTCATTACACATAGAATTCAATGACAATTGGTTGGTTTGAATGGACGGGAATGTCATAAGTGCACCTAATGGTCCCTCCCAGTAGTAAGTAACTAAGTGTTAAAAATACAGACTTGTTTATGGCATTGTTTAAGTTTATGTGTTCCCTTTCGTCCTATAGCGTTTCTGGCTCGTGCTTCTTCGTTGCAATCCCGTCATGAGCACGACGCAAATGTGAAGAGCGTTTTGTTCGAGAGGTATATGCCAAGCATTGTTCCGATTGGAAATCACGTGTGTAAAGTTTTGACCATTAAATTGGCCCGGCTATCCTTGTCTGATTCGAGTGTCTCGTGAATTCATGATCATGACGATCTCGTACCAGTACGATAAATTTGTCCTTTATACCCCCACTAATGTTACCAATTACCATGGAAGCGAATTTCCACAGCCGACCTATCCAAAGGAAAAAAAACAAGAAAACAGTGTTCTTGGTCAGAGATCTGAAGTCATGGCCCGTGACTCACGGGATGCTTCCTCTATAAAAAGTAACCTCCCCACACACCAGCATTCCAAGTTCAAACCCACATATTCACACTGATAAAACCACCCAGAAATGCCAAGCCCACCTCCGTCCACACCATTCCTCTCACTCCTCTTACTACTCTTCAGCACATCTCTCATCCGAGCCTCTCATGGTGGCGGGATCGCCATTTACTGGGGCCAAAATGGCAATGAAGGTACCCTTGCCAGTACATGTGCCACCAACAGATACGCCTACGTAAACCTTGCATTCCTCTATAAGTTTGGCGGTGGCCAGACCCCGCAAATCGACCTCGCAGGCCACTGCGTCCCCACCTCGGGTGGCTGCACCAGCATAAGCAACGGCATCAGGAGCTGCCAGAAGCAGGGCATCAAGGTGATGCTCTCCCTTGGCGGTCGAGCTGGAAGCTACTCGTTGGCATCTCTGGCCGATGCGAGGAACGTGGCGGACTATCTGTGGAACAATTTCTTGGGCGGCACATCAAGTGCTCGTCCTCTAGGAGACGCGGTCTTGGACGGTATCGACTTTGATATTGAACTTGGGTCTACCAAATATTGGGATGATCTTGCCCGTTATTTATCAGACTATAGCAAGCAAGGAAAAAAGGTGTACTTAACGGCAGCTCCTCAGTGCCCGTATCCCGATAGTCATTTGGGGGCTGCGCTTAACACCGGTCTTTTCGACTACGTCTGGGTACAGTTTTACAATAATCCTCCATGTCAATACAGCTCGGGGGATATTAGCAAGCTCACAAGTTCTTGGAGCAATTGGGTTGCTTCCATAAAAACGGAGAAGATGTTCTTGGGCCTGCCGGCGTCCTCGGCAGCAGCAGGAAGCGGGTATGTTCCACGGAACGTGTTGACTTCTCAGATACTCCCTGTCATAAAGAAGTCAGCAAAATACGGAGGCATTATGCTGTGGTCGAAGTACTATGATGATCAGAATGGTTACAGTGACTCCGTTAAGGGTAGTGTATGAGCTGGATCTGAGCTGGATCTCCAAGCATGAGAGGAGTATAGTCTCATCTCTAGAATTAAATAAAGCCGTCGGCAGGTGGTATCTCCAATTCAAAAAGGCTTAGGCCATTAAGTAATGTGGGACTATAGAACTCTGAGAAAAGTTTACTGTTTATGAACTCTATCTTCCAGGAAAGTCTTTTGAACCACTTATCTCTTCCTCCATTTGTTCTCTGTTTCCAGCATATTAGGTTTAAAAGTAGCCTCAACTAGCTCAGTAAAAACCAGTAACCTCATTAGCCAGCCTGGGCAATCGTGGAGGCTGATGGAGGCAGCAACCTGCTCCTGTCACCAATGTTCGACAAAATTTCCCCATAAATCTATCTCTAAAAGCGGACGAAATTATCCAAATTCCTTGTCATAACCTCATGTTTGTCATTGTAAACAAGATCAAGCAACACAAAACAGCTATACTGCAATCTCGATACCGACAACAAAACTACTCACACCACAGATGTACCACCGCCCTCCTAACAAATACCTGAGTCATTGACCATACTTCCTTCCTTTTTACGAGCAGAAGTAAGCACTAATCATGTAAGAGGTCATTTACATGGATTCACAAGATCCCAAAGAGGCTCCGGTCTAATGTTTCCTTCCGTTACTTGCAAAAACTGTCATCTTGTCCTCTCTTTTTTCTATCTCTCCAACATGCTTACGACCTGTACCTCCATATTTTTATCAAAAAGGTAAGAAAGAATTAAACACAGGCATAGTTTGCCTCCTTTCTTCGACCTCCAATGTCCACCGTTTGCCTATTATTCTTTGCCTCTCGCTTGTTTTCCACCACTGTGAAGTATGTACAAAAATAAATTTCACTGTCATGTTTCAAGACTCTTCAGAGAGTCCAGTGTACGGAGGAAACCGTGTCTTCATAGACCAGCAAAAGTGAAACTTTTGCTGCCCAATTAACTCGTTTATATAACAATATCAATGGTAATCGAGGGTTATTTTCATTTCCCCCCAAAGTTTCGGGTATTACATTAGCATAGACCATATTGCACTACAAAGTACAAACAGAAGTTGGGTCCATGTGAATTTAAGCAGAAAGTGAAAAATTAGATTGGACCACAACACTGACTAAACAAAAACAATAATTACAATGGAACTAAACATCTGCAGCTTTATTCACTTCCAGCAACCTTTTTCTTCAATGCTTCAATATCACTGGCCAATTCCTTTCTGCTTGACTGCAAACAAGAAGCAGAGATTGGCATCATGTGGCTCACTTGAGAGGGAACGTCAGGACAAGATGATGCAACACACCATGCATTCACATGCACTTGCCCCGAATCTCTCTACCACAGACACGGTATAGAATAAACCATCAGACTTCAAAAGAACCTAATGATGCTTCCATCCAGGTCTAATTTTAAACGTGTCATTCTCACAGCATTTCCATTCCATGCAATACATACTATACCAAATAGTTATGGTATAAGTTGGAGCCTGGATATCCTAGTAAATATTGCCTTAACATGTAAAACAAGTCCACTTTCATGCACCAGTACCTCTAGAGAACCTCCATTATACTTTATCTGCTCCACCAACAAGACAGTGTTTCTACATAACCTATATTGTCAAGAACACTCCGGATCCACGCAAAATCGAGTCCTTTGCCAATACTATCTTGCCAGGAGTAAGTGAAAATGCTCCCAGCAGAGAAATGGAGCATAAATAGCCAACTTTACCTTAAAGAGCAAATATCTGTAGACAAACCATCCTGTGTATCCAAGACCTACCAACTCCATGACCTTTGGCAGCTGTAAGCAAACAATGTCAGAAGAGGTTTCGCCACTAGGAGACCATCAAATTTGTGGCAATTCCTATAGGCAACTAAAGCTAAAGGATCATCTCAAAATTTTACTACTTAAGGACCTTTTCTTTTGCTCGGCATGTTACATAGACACCTTAAATAAGTTCTCAATTGGAAGAACAGAAGAAAACCAAACCAACCAAAGGGACCGAGTTGATAGCCTCAACTACAATGGATGACAGCCAAACAGCAACTATTGCTCCACCACCATAAAGGAAGACTGTGGATTTGTCTTCAATAGCATCCCACTGTCAAGTTATCATCTAATGTCAACATTTTTTACCAAACAGGGGGAAGTGTCTGGAAGACAAGTGCAATATTTTAAGGCCCAAAATCACCATTTTAATTGAAAATATGTCAATGCTGTCATTTGCTCAATGTTAAAGAGTCGACTAGGTCAAGTTGACCCAACTTAACTTCAATCACTAGACATCATGATCATGGAGTGCTGCAGTGAGCTTACCGCATGAAACATTAGCTAGAAATAATGCTTATCCCTTCGGATAAATCACAAGTCATTTTTTCCCTTTGTCAGGAACCATCAATATATACCATTTAGACAATATCAGACAACAAAATAACCTCAATGGGCTAAAATCAGGGGAAGAAAATAAATTCACTTAAGACGACTTTTTAATGTTTCTATTGTGCTGTGTGTGTGGGTTTTCATAATCCAACACTGCAGAGTAATAGCACCCTAACCTTCTCCTTCAAGTCAGCAAACATCTCTCCAACTTCAATAGGACTAGATGTCTCTTCAGAAGAAGCTCTGATCTGGATAGACTTGAACCTGTTGGAATCTTCAATGAGAGAGAGACCGTTAATTCAACGTGCCAGAAAGGTAAAACTTTCAGAACTTTGATAAACTCATCATCATGAGAAAAAACACAAGTATCCGAACAATTTTAAAGAAAAAAATTGAGACGACATAAGGTCATCTATGATTATTTTTAGCCAGATTAACATATGTAGTTCCTCATATTTCTGCTTAAAAAAATGCCTAAAGATGGCGGAGGATGGTCAAGGCAGCGAAAACCACTTATCAGTCAATAAAATTCCGAAAAAGGAAGAGCAAGTACTTTGTCTTCAGCAATCAAGGGCTCTTCTTTCACCTCTGATGCAGTCGATGCTTATCTAATTGAGTGCACTGATGGATTGAAGACAGTGATTTTTTCCAGTTACATGGACATGGAAGTCAGCTGATCTAAGGATTAACGCATTGCTCAGGTCCCCTCAACATTACTAATGTCACAAGCAATAACTCCATTCACAGAGCCCCAGCTAGTGCTTCTTTGTCCCCATATGTGAATTAAACCGAACCGTGGAACCCATATAGCAGAACATTCCCAGACAAAAAGACTAAGAAGGCAAAATGACATTATTCATCTGCTTTCCACAGATTCAGCTTAAGCCTCTGGTCACTCAAAATGCTTATAATCAGGTGTACTCTAAGCGAAAATAATGTCTTAAACCCGAACTCAAAAGGCAAAATCTTAAGTAGCAGGATAACTGCCCCAACTAGCAACATATCCAGTTAAATTTCGTATCTCCACTCCAAAACAAACGTACCAAGATTCCCTTTCCCAGTATCGTTTAATTTGTCTTTTTCCACAAGTAAATATGAACCAAACGTGGTCAAAGAAAGCTGATTAATACCGAAATTTTGTCGCCTACTACGACAGTTGGCTTCGAAACTGACGAAAACTCAACACAATCCAAACCAAACTCGAACAAGAAACTAAAATGAACAGAAGAAAGAGGTACGAGGAACTCTGATGGAGACAAATGGGTTACTCAGATTCTACACTAATTCAGCCACCACGGAGAGCACAAGAATCTTTAGAGAATCTGCTTGGTTTCAGAGTGCCGAGAGAGAGAGAGAGAGAGAGAGAGAGAGAGAGAGAACCACCTGAGACCAGTCTAAGCGACGAGCGAGACCGACGAGGTGACAGCTGAGGCAAGACATAGCGGCGGGAAGGCGACGTCGAGGAGAAGCATCGCGTTGACGCGGTCGGCAACGGTGAACCCGAACCTCCTGCAGCTGCATAAGCTGCTTCCATTGCAACACTCTCAGTCTCTCTCTCTCTCTCTCTCTCTCTATTTGCTATTTGGTGAGTCAGAAGTCAACCCAAGCAATGAGCGTACATACAGAGCAAAAATATCCCTACTTTGTAAACGCCCCTAAAAAATGCACAACTTTTTCAACTGAGAGATAAAAAAAAAGTGCCTAAATTTTCCGTTAATACAAACTCATGTGATGTGTGTGACATGATTAACCACGTCATTAAGTTTTCGAAATCAAGAATTCGTCTTTTTTAAGGGAAAAACAGAAGAGCAGCTTCGAAAATTAGTGTTCCAAAACGACGGTGTTGAGCGAATTTGTCGGCTTGCAAGGGCGGAAAACTTGACGATGGGTTTTATTTGGGTCATTTAAAAAGTGGGAACGTCTTTGTCCTCCATAAATTCATGCTATCCTTTTTTTTTTTTCCGGACTCGGCCGAATTTTTGCACTATGAATTGAAGAAAAGAACAGAGAAAAAAAAACCAGTAAATCCATGCATGTTAAGGGGGAAAAAAGGGTGGAATGAAACTGAAGTAAATAAACATATTAACTCTATTCTAAAATGCAAATGTTAAGATGATGCAAGCCTCGTGTGTCCGACACATAATTCAGTAGTTCACATGTATTCAGAACATGCAATAACAGCTCCAACTCACCCTCTCGGAGTATATGTCAATTCTGATCCGAATCCTTAGAAGGGTCAGGCAATACTACGTATAAAATCAACAAATATATAACTTGCGCGAGCATTTTATGTTCGATAAACAAAGAAAATCAATCACAATGTACATGTTCAGCAGTCATGTTCCACTAGAACTACAAGATCACTGTACCAAAGCTGAGCAGATATTATTAGTTGAATCAGCTTTCGAAAACAAACATTGTACAGAAAAAAGGACAAAAAGATCGGTCAAGATGTACAAGTTTCCAGGGTCACAGCTGCGAGTGCTCTATGTTGACTATGAATGAAGAATAAGGAAACTGTTAATAGTCAGGCCAGGCAAGAAATGTTTTTTGCAATGGCTTGTGTTAGTTGTCATCAGAAAATAGAGCCTTCGAAACAGAACCACACTGTAATGAAGGACCTTGCTTATTCTTGCCACTGTCGACTCGCAGGCAGGAGCGTTTATTTTCAGTCATCGGAGTCTCGAAAACCATGTCGCAGGTTGTCCTGGTTTGATCTTTCTTCTTCGGTAGCTTTCTCCGAGGGTCGGACTTGTTCTTCGTTCCCACAGGCTGCTTTGGAGCCCAGACTCTTTGCAGATCGGGTACCCAACTTGTAAATGATGCAAATCTCCGAGCCCTCTCTCTTCTTTCCTGAGCTTCATTTAATCTGCGGAGATGCTCCCCGCAATTCGCTCTGGCATTTTCATCTTGCCATTGTTCAACTAATTCATTTTCAGCTGAAACCGATCTATCAGTCCCGATGTTTTTGTCCATTTTATCTTCATCTGTGTTACCTCTCCAGGATTTACTGCTGTCTTGACTATTGAGTTGCAAATTGGGCAACTCATCTTCCTCATCATGGAATAACAGCAAATCCATTTTGGAGTAGATGCGCTGGACCACATCCTCTAGATCAGTAAAATATCTGAAATCACAGAAGGGGAAACAAGTAAGACTGCTGGATATCTCCTTAGCCAATAAGTGAAGTAGAAGCTGTTGATGGTTAAGCTGGAACAATTTTGCTCACGAATAGAAGGAAAAACTACATATATAGTTTGGCTTGAACCTGACTTATGATTAACCAATGCTTCTATTAAACAGAGTTAACTGCCTCAGAAAGAGACCTGGCTGCATACGCATCCCTTCAGAAGTACTACAGAAGAATGTGGACACAATTTATATATCAAATCACACAAATCCTTTCTTGGCGTGTGAATAGAAAGACATTATGCCAATGTCCAAGCAGTTTTGGGGAAAAATGAAGCGGTTTGCAAGTCACAGACATGTTGCCATGCCAGGATACTGCATATCAAGAACAGAAATTTCCTAACATGAAGTGTTACCAATATGATATACCTGCTCTTGATGATCTTTCCCACATAATTATGAAGGCTCCAATCACCAAAAAAGCCGCCCTCCATTTGGCATTGGATGCACTCCAAAAACAGGCATATTTGCTTCACAAACTTAAGCTTCACCGACTCCTTAAATGTAGTTGCTATTTGCAAGCGCAATATTTCCATTCGGAAAAATATCTGCAATTCGCATCTGTTGCTTATTAAGGACAAGGAAAAGAAAAGACATCAACAGAAACCAGCTAGAGCTAATGTAAAGCTGCAATATAGTGAGGTCAGACAGAAAAGAATATATAAGTAAAGGATACTCTCTAATGACACACGCTGGAGCAGTTGAGTCTGACTTTGGACAGGATTGATCCCTGGTTTTGTTCTTTTCACTGAAGTCCTTCGGATCCAAAAGTACGAGTTTCATCAACTCAGCAGCAACCCTGCTGCAACAAGCATCATCTGTATTTATTGAAGGGGACTGATTCGCTGCAGCCATTTCAGATTCAAAATTCCGGTATAAATAGTAAGTGCAGGATTTCACTAGCCGTTCTGTCAAAGCCTGCAAGTCTACCCCTTCAGATTCAATTCCTTGACGGATCTTACTGGGTACGCCACTGAGGAAATCTTCTGGACTTCCCATATCATTTCCACATGCAACTTCATCTTGTACCCTAGAAACTGCAGTCAAAGAATCCTCTCCGCAGGAGGCACATGCAGAGATTGGCTGTTCATTCACTTCAGGAGTGTCTGCTTGTCTGTTCTCCATTTCGACTGGCATGTGATCTTGGGGCTCGGATCCATCTGAGATAAGGCCAGGCTGGATAGCTCTTTGAACCTGTTTCATCCAGCATTTCAAAAACTTTAACTTCTTGGACTTATCAATTTCCCTGGAAAAATATAAGTCCTCCAATTTCATTTCTAAACCTTCAAATGCACTTTTGTAGAATGCAGGCCAAGTAAGGTTCTGAAGGAAATGCAAGTTCTCTCTGTTCTTTTTCCTTTTACTCTCACCAAGTTTGATATACTTCTTAGTGGACAAAGATCCACACTGAAAGTCATTAGACCCATTTGTGTCTAGCATATCTGAACTGGACCTGAGCATCTTGCTATCCTTCTTACCAGCAACCTGCAATGGATTCACTGCTTCCATGTTCAGGGAAGAAGCAATCTTTGGAAGGAACAATAGAGCAGAAGATACATTGAATGGTTTAAGAATCCCAATATGCGAATCTCCGGTCCCATTTTTAAGTGACACCAAAGCCCAAAAGCCTTCCCTGCACATGAAGCTTAAGAAAATTTCCCATATAGGAGGGGTTTTTCTCACTTGCTCGCCCGACTCTTTTGCTAGTATTTTAAGCACCTTATCTCCCAAGAAGTCACTGCTGCTACCAGAAGTCTTATTTATCCTATGTTTCCTCGAGTGTTCACAAACAAGAATTGGTTCAGAAAATTGCCAGTCGAACTTAGCAAACTTATCCTGCTTTTGAACTGTCTTGACATTTATCATCATGACGCCATCAATTAACTGTTCCATATATGTGCTCTTTCCTTCACGAAGCCCAGCTCGCAAACTTTTAGATGCTGGACTTAACAATATTTCTTTACCTTCGTATCTGTGGACCGTTTTCAACTTAACCAATTCTAGCTCACAGCATTTGCATTCCAGTGGCTTTCCACTCACATCTAAAATCTCAAGGCCCAAAGTGGCACGATTTCCATTAGAATGATTATGAATGTCAAAATATCTCGACAAAATGGCAATTCTAGGATAAATCAATCCAAAGGGCACAAGAGCAGAACCCAACACAATTGATTTAGTCGAACAAAACCCCCATCCTATTCTCCTAATCACGTCCTGGAAAGCCGCAAACCATTCTGATTCTTCGTCCCCAACCTCTTTCAATTCATGTTCCAATTCGCAGTTCACGTCAACCCAGCTAAAATGAATATCTTTACTAACAAATGCATCATTCACGTTCTTAAAAATCCTGTGAAATTTGTCGCAAAACCACTCTGCATCGTTCACTGCCTCATCTTCCATCTCCACACCAAAGAATTCACGACCCGATTTCCTATCTCTACACATGGGCGAAAACATAACGACCAAATTAGATCTAACAGCAAAATTACTGCACGAAGCTGTACCCAAACCTTCCTCGTCGACCACGAGGTCCCAGGCATAGTCGTGCAGGAGCTGGCGCATCGAGGCCACGACGTTCACCGCCCGCGGCACGGAACTCGACGCCAAGCCCGCGAGACTGCTCGAGAGGGAATCGAGGGAGTCAGCTAGAAATCGGAGAGTGGCGGCGGGGTCACTGAAAGATAGTTGGAGAGGGGAATCGGGGATCTTGGAGGAGGACAGGATTGGGGAGAGAGAGGAGAAGAAGAATTTGGAGGAGGAGAGGGAGGAGGAGAGGGGAGGATGGGAGAGGAGGGTCCTGGCGGAGGAGAGGAGAGAGGAGAGGTAGGGAGACGGTGGGGCTTGGAGGCGGAGGAGGGGGTCGAGGTCGATGAGGAAGACGATGCGTCTGGTTCGAGAGAAGTCGGTGATCGGATCGGTCGCCATTGAAGGAAGTGTGTGTGAATGGAAGCAGAGAGAGAGAGAGAGAGAGTTTTCTGATTTGAAGGTGGTGTGGAGTGGCGGGAAATAAGAGGAACGGCGGGCAATTTTTTTTGTCTGCCGAGCTCGGTCCCACTAAAAAGTCAAAGGTTGGTCAAAACAAAAACATGAGATAAGATACTTGCCTCTATTTTTATTTTTTTTATAAATACCAAGCAGATAATAATTTTTTTTTTAAGCCATCGCATCAATAATCCCCGTGTCCCTTTTTACGACGCTGCCATTTTTTTTTTTTAAATGTGTGTCCCAAATAATAAATTCTCATACCCACCCAAATGCACTCAAAATTAATTGAAAACCAAAATGCCCAAATCCTACCAAATGAGTTCGAATGAAGGGCAATTACATTTTCAATGAGAGGATTTTCAACGTCCAAGCCCTACAAAATAAGTGGTCATTGAATCAAGAGAGTTTAAAAAAATTCATGCGCAATATTTCATATTTTTAAAAGGAAAAGTTTGAAAGTATGTTTTTTTACCACTTTTAAACGAACTCGTTGGGACTTTTTGCGTGCTGGCGAAGGAGCGAGTGCTTGTCTTGATTTTTTGTTAGCTTATATATATATACTTTTCCATTGTAAGGCTAAGGACGTGCATTTTTCGTAAGAAACATCTAAAGTTTAGATCTAAATGACATATAACCACGAATTCTTACATTCATCCAATTTTTCGAAAATTTTCAATTTCAATTTTTTTTTTCCTGACGTGGCACTTGATGGGCCCAATTGCGACGCCACATATCCTTTTTCTGACCAAAAACAAAAAATATTTTTCCTTTTTACCAATAGCAAGTTAAGGCCCAAGCCCAGTCTTCTCGGCCCGAGACCCCCCCATTTAATTTCGAAAAGAGCTCTCGCTTCCCCACTCAGCGCACGTGCGCTCAAATCACGTGACCCCACGCGAAACGTAAGCGGAAATACTCACTCGATCGAAGCAGTAGACGAAGAAGATAACGAGCTCCTGCACCTCCCGACTCAAATTCTCAATCCGACTCGCTCACTCGCAGTCGTCACGACTAACTGCCACTCCAAATCTCCGCAGCTCCACCGCCGAGCTCACGCCGGTTCCCGCACAAGCTCGGCGAAGCTCGAAGACGATGATCGCGCTTTCACCTTCGAAGTTCGCTCCCGCTCGCGCCAATCCCTCGACAAGCTCCTCTTCTCCGTCTCCCAAACCTCCATCAGCTTCCTTCTTCTCCAATTCGCCCAAATCCTCTCCATCTTCGCACTCGCGTGCCTGCTCCGGGACGTTCCGGGCCCTGACCGTGACCTTCTCGAGGCCGTCGCCGGAGGAAGCGGAGCTCTCTGCCCCGGAGGAGGACGAATGGCTCAAGCGGCTCCCGGACAAGGCCAAGCCGCTTTACTCTCACAGCCTGCCTTGCATCGAGGCCTGGCTGAAGAACCTAGGGTTCTTCCAGAGCAGAGAGGACCGTGCCGTTTGGTTGATCGAGCTTCCCGAGTGGCACGCGCAGCTCTCTCTCGACGTCACCGACCTTTATATAAGGTAACGTTGGAGCTTCGATTCCTCTGTCCTCTTACTCGAAGGAGCTTCTCGTGCTTTTCCGAGTTCGTGGGATTGGGATTTCTTTCGGCGCATCTTATGCGAGCCACGTGCTTGTTGTTATGTTCTGCGTTGTTTGTTCGTCCGTGTGACGTAGCTATGTAGACACTAGTTCTCGGACATATGATTGAGGTTGGCTGAAGCGTTCCGAAAACATATCCGCAGATAAGGTTTTGGCATTGGGAAATGTCTTATCCATAGTCGCAGATAGTAGTGCCTACGATTGGGGTTACCTCTCCTACATTCTTAGGAGGTGCACGGATGCTTTGCACACTATCAATGTTGCTTTATGGGCAGGTTCTACACAAAGATTGTCCCTTTTGATTTTGAGGCCATTAATTCTGTAATGTCCGTTGAATGGGAATGCGAAGGCAATTGACCAGCCCAAAGTTTTGAGTTGATCCATCAACTCAGTTCTTCGCTGTATTGAGTTCCTAGAATCTGTTTAGCTGGCTTGAACAGCCCATTGTCATTCAATTCAGGTTATAGAGAAATTAATTACCTGGATGGGAGGTTGCCTTTGAGCCTAAAGTTCGATCTCATGAAGGTTTATGCATTCCCAGCTGCCCAATCAGTAAGAAGATGGATCCCGAACTGAGAACAAGAAAGATTGTCTCCCAAAAAACAAACAAAAAGTCACACAGGAGAACTGAAAAAGATGCTATCATATCTAATTAGCCACTTCACAAACCAAATCGCCTTGGAAATTGCTAGTTGCTCTTTATTTCTTAAACTGGCATCATGAGGCTGGCCTTCTGTTCTGAGATGATGATATGTGGCTCAACACTTAGACAATCTTTATTTGCTTGAGATGTTTGGTTGTTTGAACAGCATGGTTATGCTCAGCAGGCAGTTCTCTCTTTTCTTTCTGAATAATTTGTCTAGAGTTATGGAAGTAGATTCGTAATAACTTAAATGTGGTTGCTTGAAATAATTTCTGGGGAAGAATATTAGATCTTATAGAATGGTTGATCAGTTCTTTTCTAGTTAGGTTCTTCCTTAGTTTCGCCATTCACATTCATAATTCTCGATGAGTTCGCATGAGCTAATTGGATATAGTTTCTCAGTGATTTTTCCTCTCTCCTCAGCTATTAGAATACATGTTTGTATCACATTAAGAATATACATATGAGGAACATGGCTACTGACACCCCTCCGCTTGGGTGTTTCTGGTTATGCTTTCCTAGAGGGCGTTACAATGTGACATTGCACAAAGAAAGGATTGGTTTGGTGCACTCCAAATAGGTTAAACTTTGTAAGACACAGACAGCGTAGGCAGTGAGAAAGGGAGGGCTTTTCTTTTACACGAAAAACGAACCTTAACTTTCAATCACTTCTAGGCTATCCTTTCCCTTCTTTATCAGATTAGAGAGAAAAAGAGCTATTTTGGGTTCTGGAAATGCATATTTTTAGAAGGTATGCCATGTAACAAGGGTATCATGCAGCATGCTGATATCAGATAATCCAATAGATCATGTGGTATGCAGATGTAGTATATACCATGGTAGCATGGCATGCGGTATAAATCTTATATGATATATTTGGTGATGCATTTTGTCTTGAATACAGTGCCTTCTTTTGGTTTCATTGAAATGAAATAGATCAAAAGCCTCGTGCGTCACTGCGTTTAACAGGTGACACAATGCCATAGTTTCCTTGTAGTTAGAAATTCAATTCTTTGTGCAGATACCTCAAAAGTGGACCAGGAAACCTTGAGAAAGATGTGGAGAGAAGATTCAGCTATGCATTGAGTAGAGAAGATATTGAGAATGCTATTCTTGGTGGACCTTAAGAACAAGTGCCATACCTTGTCGAGGTCCCATTGGTTTGGACACAGTGTCCTGCAAAGGAGAAGGAGCACAATGAGCTCAACGTATCGAAATTTCAGCGTCTTCCGGCTTTGGCATGGAGATTGTTCATGCACCCTGTATTGACCGTCCATGTACCTTTTAAATGCCCTTCTCACTTTCAATTGTCGAATTGTTGGTTCTTTTGCAAGGTGAAATTGCAATATGGACCAACATAATGCGGTTATGAACTTTTCGTTACAGTCATATGGTGGAAAACACTTTACATATCAATCCTGATGGTGAGAAGATGGCCGTATGCCTGCTTTGTCGGCGCATGTGACGGTAGATCATGACGGGAGGTCGTTATTGAAACCGCTTAGTCTAAATGACGATCGAATAATCATGGTTATGCAAACGATTTTAAAAGACTTGTTGCCATCTATTTCTCATCTCTCTGTCTCTCTCTGTCACTATGTTTCTCGTACATGGATATGTTCGAGCATCCGTAAATTTTATCTTGATGATAAAAAAATGGGCCGGAGTGCATCGACCTGTATAAGTTTCGAGTTAGTCGTGTCCACTCCTTGTCGTGCTCGCGTCACGATGGATTTGAATTGTCCGATCGGTAATTCTTTTATGGTGTCGAGATTTGACGGCTCTAAAACGTTAGTTGGTCGAAGTTTTCATGTCCCTCTGGCCCGAGGGAAATTTCTTGAGGCCCAATCAACTTGGGCCTCACGCCCGAGAAAGCCCACGATGAATTGGGCCGCACCAAATACAACCGAACTAGAACCGTTTAGCGACTCCAAACCATGGACGACGACCGGCCAACAGCTTCAACGGAAGTCCAATTCCAACCTTCCTCCGCCCTTCGACTTCGACAGTGACGACGATCGTTTGTGCTCTCGCGTCGACTCATGAATTCACATTGATATCCAGGTTGCAGTTACCATTTCAAACCCTGACGATCCACCAGCTCCGTTCCTTCTGTTCGATTCCAGCAACCTCCGACGCTCGATTCGGTTCGGAATCCCACTTTTGATCCGTCGCCTGATCTCCGTTCGCCCGAGTCGCGTGGCGTCGTCGGAGATCTCCGTCGGCACTGATTTTCTTTTCACTCCTGCGTCAAATCTGAAGGACCGACCGGCACCGCCATAACGGATAGGTAGGAGAAGATGCATAGCCGGGGATCGAGTCATCGGTTGTCGGGAATGGTGTCTCGGTCGCGGATTTCGAGCCTGATGCTGTCGATGTTCGCTACGTTCGCTTCCTTATACGTTGTTGGCCGGTTCGTAATGCTGAAATGATTTACATGTGAATGTGCTGTGTGAATTCAAGTGCCTGCTGGACATACGTCTTGATTTTTATTATTTTCAGCTCTTTTCAAATTGAAGTGTTGTGTGCCGATGCGTGCTTCTGAAAATGTGTCCGTCTGTTTTCGGTGTTAGGCTATGGCAGGATTCGCAGAGCAGGGTTGACTTGATCAAGGAGCTCGATAGGATAACTGGTCAGGTGAGTTTGTTGGCTAGCCTATGCAGTGTTTCTTAATTTAAGTCAGATTTGTTCATTTTGTTAGGTAGTTTGTGGTAGAGATAGATTTACATGTTCCTCTTGGCGCCAATTCAGACTTTTCTCCAGTGTATTGGATAACAGTTTGGCTTTACAATTTGGACAGCCAGACATTTTGGTTTACAAAACTTGTTGACGATTGGGTGCTGCTTAGCTTCAGTTCTTGGGTTTTTTTTTTTTTTAAAGGAATTATCCATGAATTCGAGTTCAAAACAGCAGACATTGTCACGACTTGTATATGGATGTGTGTTCCATTTCAAAATGTTGTACATTCCATGCTGATCCTGGGGTGACCAAAATGACTAAGCTGAGCAGTGTCTTCTTGATGATAGGGGCAATCTGCTATATCGGTGGATGACACATTGAAGATTATCAACTGCAGGTGAAGTGTCTGCCTATAGGCATCAGACTCATATTGGGACCATTTAATCATTTTTCTGTTCAGTGCTCGTCTTGAGGTCCCTTTAGTTGTTTCTTGGATAATATGAGAATTTCTTCTCAGTGAGTGTTGTGAAACATCTTTGCTTTCTAGGGAGCAACACAAGAAACTATCAGCCCTAGAGATAGAGTTGGCTGCAGCTAGAAAAGAGGGTTTCATCTCTAAGCCCTCAATGGACGATTCTAAGAAAAGACCGCTACTTGTGGTAGGAATTTTTACAAGATTTGGCCGCAAGAACAACAGAGATGCAATTCGGAAGGCATGGATGGGAAGTGGTATGGTAGCAACCTTTGCTCTTGTTGGCAGACTCGCTGATTTCTATACTTACTGAAGTAATCCAATACATAAATTAGTTTCTCCTTTTGCATCCTCATGTACAGGTTTAATCTACCATTTTGAGATAATAAGTCTGTGTATGCTCTATTCAGCATTTGTGTGACATCTCACCGACAGCATCACTTGCCTATCCCTCTCTGGCATATTGAATGACTGTATTCTATGCTATGATAAATTGGATTCATGAGCCACATATTCTAAGAGAGAGGATTAGTTGATCAGTTGTAGAATTTTCTTGAGAATTAAAAGTAGGGGTTGGGCTCTAAGGAGAAGAAAATGTTTTCTGCCATACTTGTCAAGTTCCCTCTGAGCAATAATACAACCAATTCAAAATAGTTTAAGGAAGGCTTGGTTGAATGAAAGCGAAAGTTGGATAAAAATCCCCTGTAGTGGAAAAGGAGTTCAGAATGTAGATAATATTTTCTAGGGGAGCTGGTGTGCAAGGTAGCACCAGTGACCTCTTTTTGCTCTTGGCAGGAGTTTCTTACTTACTCTCCAACCCCCACCTTAATCATGACCTCTAGGCCTATTGCTTACAGTCTAATAGTACCAAGGATATACTGTAAAGGCCAAAGTTTGCTTATTGATGCATTGATCAATCTGATTTATCATGGGCACGCTGTGCTTTTAATTTTTTGTTCCTTAATTTGGAAAGCTTTAACCTTCTATTTCGACTTGTAAATGGAATACTTTCTCTTCACAGGTACAGCTCTAAAAACGTTGGAGGATGAGAAAGGTGTCATTGTTCGTTTTGTAATTGGAAGAAGGTACGAGGTTTTCATGTTTACCAGCTATTTCGTTCTTCCTCTTGGATGGTTGATCAAAGTCTTTGTCTAATTTACTTTGCAGTGCAAATGAGGGAGACAGCTTGGATGGGGCAATCGACAGTGAAAACAGGCAGACTAACGACTTCATCATTCTTGTTCGTGCCTTGGCAATAATTTATAGTTGCATATCGATGATCTCACTGAATTGAGCTATGACTGTTGTTAGTTTTCTCTTGCACAGCTAAATAATTGTCATATCTATCACAATTTGATTGAAAAAAACTTCTGCAGGTTATTGAAATCTGCAAGAAAATTTATGAGGCAGAAAATTCATTTGTGTGCACATGAGATGTGCATAATGAGTAGGATAGGAGCTGAAGAAATGCATCTTATTAAATCATAGAAAATTATTATTCAATGAGAAAAGAGCCAAAACCTGATTAGAAGAATGTTTTTAGTATATGAAACTGAGAACGTTTAAGTTAAGCATAGCTTTGTGGAAGTTGGTTTCATCATAGTTATGCGAAAAGTCATTTTCTTCTCTATCTTATTCAGTACCATCCTCTACATAGCTTGCATCACTTTTGCTTTCAAATCAAACTCCAGTTTGTCAGTATTATGCTGATTGTGGACACAGTCGTTTCATGATTGCCATGAATGCATTCTGTTGGTTTTCCACATTACTGTTCCTTGATTTTGTTGTGGGCCTCTTGGATAAATCGTGATTTTATTCTGGAATTTCAAGATTGTTGATTTGTCTGTGTAACAGGATAATCATGTTGAGGCACCTGAGGAGACTCCAAAGAAGGCAAAACTATTCTTTGCTCATGCTGCTGAGACATGGGATGCTGAGTTCTATGCTAAAGTGAAGGACAATGTCTATGTAAATATCGGTAAGTTCAACTGTCATGTAGAGAGTTTAGAATGTGATATACATACATAGACTTGGATCACAACCCTTATCCCTTCGGTTTCTGGTAAAGTAATGTTAAAATTTGCAGATTTGTCATCTCTAATTGAACTGTTATTCGTGTACCAGATATTTGCCCTCTGCTATTACAGTGCATGTTAATTATTATTTCTGTTTATTGTGCTTCTCTTAACAGATGCCTTGTTGACTGCACTTACGGCTCACTTGGACAAGCCTCGTGTTTATATGGGGTGCATGAAGTCAGGCGAAGTATTCTCTGAGCGGTGAGCACAGCATCCTGGATACCTTTATTGTTAACTTACCTTTTGCATTTGTCAACTTACTTTGGCTGAGTATTTGCAGGGGTCATCAATGGTATGAACCAGACTGGTGGAAATTTGGTGATAAAAAATCGTAAGTCCTATATAGCTGATTTCCTTTTTCTCTCACAACTTTAGATCCAGAAGATTGTTCTTTGACATTTCCATTTGCTAAGGAGTATTCGAAGCCAATGGTCATTGATCCATCAGAAAGTATAAACATTCCATCCCAGACATAAAACTTGATAATTGTGCTGGTCCCTCTTGGTCATGCTCATACTAGGTCTAGGTGACATATTACTCCACGGTGACTTCTCTGCAAGATGTTTGCTGCTCCTGTGCTCCGAGTTATTACAATATCGTGGTGCAGCAAATTACTTAATTGTCCATAACTGAACCATCATGAATTTGTGAGGGAAATTCCAGTGATGTCACAAGAGCCTGCAATCTGCTTGCTTGCTCCACTTAATAACATGCAATTATCTTAGCTTGATTAGTTGTCATTTCTTTGTGACTGATTGAACCATGTCTGTGCATGTACATGCACATAAGTAAACACACATATGAATATTAAGTTTTCAGAATATGAAGTGCAGAGGAGGTGGAGACTTGAGGGATAAGTCTTTGCTGCAGCCTGCAGCAGCATTGAGAAATTCGTCAAAATGAGAATTCGGTAAAGAACGTGACACACAATTGGGGTCTGCCGTGGACTCGGCATTAGGATTTCACTCAAAATAAATGAGCATTAAAATGGTTACAACTGAAAGGTTTTCTTATGTGGGGATTCCCAGACATTTGCCTTTGTATTTTATACTTAGTATTTCATATTCCTTATGTGTGTGAGAAGTTTCGTCTCTCGACTATGCAGATACTTTCGCCATGCTTCAGGAGAGTTGTTTGTCACATCGCGAGCTTTGGCAAAATTTGTATCGATAAATAGGTAGGTTCCTTTCTCTTTTGCTTTTGCTCAATCAGCACTATGCAATTGCATGGATGGATTCATAGTAATTCTATCGTGCAGATCCATTCTTCGTACATATGCACATGACGATGTGAGCGTTGGTTCCTGGTTTATCGGGCTTGATGTCACGCATATTGATGAACCAAAGTTTTGCTGCTCATCTTGGGCATCAGGTCTTTCTCTCTCTCTCTCTCTCTCTCTCTCTCGGATTCCTGTTATGGGGGCGGGGCATAAGAGATGCTGTTTATTACTGCACGAATTGATGATTTTTTCCCTGCTTCAGGAGCAATCTGTGCAGGTGTTTGATGCGTCGCTTACAATACCGGGGATATACTTCGCACAAGGCCCATTGATTCTTTCAAGAGTTCTTTGCATATAGAAATCTGCAACTCTTTTAGGTTAATTGGTGGAGAGGTGATGTACGGAACTGGAGATTTGGCAGCCCTCCTCTTTGACTTCAGCATGTTAGCTCGTTGCTGAAGAGGGCTTCAAAGATGAATACTAGGCCTAAATAGGTCCCATGCTGGATGCAGAAAAAACATTCTTTGAGTCAAGCGTCTAACAAATGGGTCATTATTCTTTCATTTATAGTGACAGAGGAGATTCGGCCCCATTTAATTGTGTCCGCGTGCTACCGAGAGATTGTACCATGATTGGCGGCCTATTCTCTTTGATTAAAATGAGTTCGCGATACCTATGTCTGTTTCGACAACCTGCCTGATGCTTGCTTCTGTCATGCTGATTACCGACTGAACTATCCATACTTCTTGTAGGATCTATTCATCGTTCAACAACCTATTCTATGCATTCCTGACGAGTTCCCCTCTTCATATTGGACCGTGGTGGCATTTCGTGCCATCCACCATCTTCTGTGCGGAGGAGGACGATGACGAATGGATTTTGTAGCACGTTCTGGTTGTTAACTTTTGCTATTTATCCTTTCTAAGAGACAACGATGAATATGCTTCCTCTCCGCTGAAATGCAAGATCAGAGTAGAGAGACCTCTCTGCGTAAGGCACTTATAGAAACCAAGAAAGTGGTCCGAAATATAGAAAACAGTTAGGGCCTGCTTGGTAATAATTATGTTCTCGAGAACAATTTTTGAGCAGAAATAATTTTTTCTAATTCTGTTTTCGGGACAAAGAAGTGGATTTTTTTTGCTTCTTGTTTCTGTTTCAAATCTGATTCCAAGAACAATTTTGTTCCAAATCAGTTCCCAAGAACAATTTTGTACCTAACAGAATTCTGTTCTTTTTCTGTTCCTATGAACAAAAGATTAGAAATTAGAGAAACATGAGCGTTACCAAACAGGCCTTAAGATACTGGGTAGGTCTCGAGATAAGCTTCATCTCACTCGTTTCCACCAGACTATTAAAATAAGACCCATATGATATGCTGGACTGTCATATACGGCGGAGCAGAAATGATGATTGGCATATGAAGAAACAGAACGTATATTCCAAAAGACAGTAATCGACAATCCTTACTAATGTGAGTGCAATCCTGAGCACAATGTATCCCAAAATGCTTAGAACCGGTATAGTGTACCTCTCTAAATGGTCCTCTCAATTCAAGCTGGGACGCAAGCCATTAGACATTGTTTTGACCATGTCCCAGCCATTAGACATCTTTCTACCATTAGATCCTTTTTCACATGATGTATATTAATGTCAACCTGTAATTTGACAAACTTCATCATGAATAGAAGACTATACAATAAGAAAAAGCAGCATAACGACTTAAAAGGAAAGATCACTTCCGCAACATACGATCTGGAACATCATTAGGTAGCATCAAGATGAACCATTGAGGAAATGAGCCAATGCTTTTTCAGTGTCGTTATCATTTGTGACCAAGGCTTCTGCAACACTGGTAGACGAAAACCCCATTTCCCGTAAAAGAGTGTACCCATTAACGAATTCCCGAACCTGGATAACAGAACATGAAC
The DNA here is from genome assembly GCA_001662345.2 of Metrosideros polymorpha var. glaberrima. Lineage (NCBI taxonomy): Eukaryota > Viridiplantae > Streptophyta > Magnoliopsida > Myrtales > Myrtaceae > Metrosideros > Metrosideros polymorpha. The sequence goes on from BCNH02000011.1 coordinate 1,677,477, forward strand.
CAATATATAAGAGTCAAATTAGATGCGGGATGCAACCCTGTCACATGCTTGTAAGAGGGGGAATATCTATGCTGTGGCGGGCTTAATTACGTAATCGCACCCATGTATAATTTGGACCCTAAGATTCTAATGGAAGAATGTGCCTTTTTAATGCCTCGGTACCCAAAGATCTAAACCAATATGAAAGACGGTTGATTAGCCTTCTAGAAAGATGGAAAAAAGTACCTTAACAGGAGTGTCCCCGTAATTTGCAACTGCCAGAGAAACAGCTTCAGGACTAAGCCCGGAGGCAATATATTTACTAACAACTGGATCGCCACCATGACCCTAGGTTAGAATATGAAAAGAAAAATAAACAATAACTGATGTTAAGCGAAAAAAGCTAAGTTTCTCAATCCTAAACATGTCTATCTAAGAGGTTGAACTCATTACAAGATGACATCACTAGAACCAAACCATCATATATCCAATATATGGAATAAAACTGATACCAAATAGATCGAGTTTTTTTTTATATTCCCACATAATCATAAAAGTCTATCGATTTTTCTTCACCTATTTCGCATTTTCCTCGACAAAAACTTAACTGTACATGAACTTAGGTAATGAGAAAGACCGACTTCTTTCAGACCTAACCTGAATAACACCTCCATCTTGACTACTTATCGCAGTAAGATAGAACAGTTGTGGGAAACATCCATAATATAGCAACATCATATTGCTAAACAGCAGAAAAGGAGTGCATACTGATTGAGTCGGCTCGGTGGTTCGTGATGGAAGATTTTCCATGGCAAGCCTGCTCCAGTTCTGGCTTTCTTTCTCTGCCTCAGCTAAAAATTTTCTCTCAAAGTCAAAGTCAAACTGGAAGTTGCTTCGACTTATCTCTCCAACTCGTGGAGAAAGATGGGGCTATAAGGAGAATCAGAAACATTCTGATACGTAAGAATGAGACAACTAAATGCCTAAAGCCAATAAATATATGTCACAGAACAAACCAAACTAAAATAACAACTAGCACGGAAGCAGGACAGACTGCAGAAGGATATGAAGAGATAGCAGGTCTCAAACCCCACACACTTAAATATTCAGCTGACAAAATCCATTTTATAAGGTTGGATTAGTATGCAAATAAGGACGGAGCCAAGAAATTACTCAGAAGCAAAAAGAGTAGAACAACATTTGCATACAACCTGTTCTTCAAGAGACACTAAGCTCTAGGAAAATGTCTTGCATAACAGACTAGAACAGTACTCACGCTGTCGCACTCTTTATAGATGAGAGTTAACTCCATCGTTATATGTAAAACACGAGCAAGACTTTGCATTTCTTGGCGCTACACTATGTGCGGAAGATGTTTATTTCAAAGGAGAAATCGATGCCCAAAAAGATAGGAGCAGAGATTATCCCCAAACTAAGGATCTTAAATACACACTAGCCAGTCTTTCCATCAGAATCTAATAGTAACAAAAAATTTCCACAGGCAATCTATGTGCATAGTATTAATCAGTCAAAACTCTTCCCAGTTTATAAATGAAGATGTTGTCACGACCAATTTTTTAACAGGTGAGAGCACATTATCTAAAGATCATCAAACAGTCAGGTCATCGCTTGGTTCTTAATTTGCATGCATCGGCAAGTATAGACCATCGGATAGCAAGACTTTTGGCACCACATCATTGAGAGCACAACTTCCAGGTTCGTTTCAATGGTCGCCGCACATTGGTAAAAGGAATTAAACAACCAAACCAAGCCTATCAGACAGCTTCCGCATAATGCTGTGCACAAAGGATATGCCCAGAAAATTTTTGGACAGCAACACTAAATGTAAATCAACCCTCGCAGGATCAATAGTAAGTGCCCCAGGAATCTCTAACGTCGACCATGGGCACATCACAACAACAACATCAACCATAACATGTTACAAACAATAGAAAAAAAAAAAACTCACCGGAGGAGGTATCCTGTACTCCGGCTTTATAGCAACCCTGACGCCCAATCCTGCCGCTAAACCGCCAAAATCGAGCAGAGAAGCGTTCAGTCAGCATTTACACGGAAAGGAGCTACCGAACATTAGTCAAAAACAGAAGCGAACGATTCATTTTGATCCGACGACAACGAAAAAGCAAAATCTCAGCTAATCCACCGAATCCGATCGAATCGCCGATAGCAACATAAACCAATTCGACGACTTCTTATGCAGCTGCAACAAACTACAGCGAGAGAGAGAGAGAGGGAGGGAGAAAGAGAGGCGCGCGCGAGCTTACGGGAGGAGGTAGGAGGAGGAGGAGCGGGGTGGGGATAGGGGGAGGGACGGGCGAGTGGCTGAGCCGCCACCTTGGGGTAGGCGGAGTGTCCGTACATAGGCGGCTGAGGCGTTGAAGACGGCGTAGATGAGGCGGTCCTGTACGGTGGATACTGCGCACTGTTCCTGAAATCGTAGTCCATCTGAAGACGAAGACGAAGAAGAAGAAGACGACGAAGAGAAACGGTCTGATGGGATCGTCTGGGAATGAAGGAGGCGACGAAACTGAAAATGGGTGGTGATGTCACGCCAAGAAAGAAAAATAATAATAAAATAAAAAAGGAAAATTTAAAATTTTTAAAAAAATGGAGAAAAATTTGGACGGTTAGGAAGCCTCTCTGAGATATCAGAGCCAGGTTTCGATCCTGGGACCTGTGGGTTATGGGCCCACCACGCTTCCGCTGCGCCACTCTGATCTGTTAATACTTTGCGGGCACTTTAATTATATATAATAAAATTTATGAATGACTGGGCTTACTGGGCCACAAAAATAGGAATTGAGATCGCTTAGTTTAACACGATGGATTCTTGTCAGATCATGCGATGAACTAGGTATAAATGTTGTAGGGTGACATATTGTCAGGCGTACACCTATCTTCCTATCTATTTCGGGTGCGAATTTGTTTAAATAAGATTGTGGAATGGCGTCGCGAAACGATTTATAATGCCAATTGTCAATGAAAGAAGAAAAGAGAAGAAAAAAGGGGGCTCTATGGATTTCGCATAAGTTTTGGGCCGGACGAAAGATAATGCAGTCTTTGCATTTGCTTTGGTATCAGAGGGCTTGACTCCAATCGGTGGGTGGAGTCTCCCTTGTTCTTTATAAAGACTCTGTTGGGAGCATGCTGGGAGATCACCAGGAAAGAGCTAGGTCTGACCTCGCCAATATATCCGGACCCACCTTTCCTCACGAGCTTATGTCACGATAATGATTAGTTAGCAATTGATAGTAAACTTATGACGTGATAATTGAGCTGAAAATCATGGGGGTGCGGTTGTAACTTTTCTATTTGAGAATTAATTGCTTAGGAGTTGTTACAATTTGTAATAGGCTATATAAGTAATGTGGAGTCATTGTGAAAAAACTCCAATCATCAACACAAACAATGTAATCTTTAAATTTATCAATTTAACACTTTTGTTTGAATTGTCACAGAACTTGATTCGAATAAAAAAATCGAAGATAGTAGCTTTTGGTGAAAGGTAATTTCATCGTGTCCAGTCATTTTCGCCGAAAGAGATAAATTTGTATATGAATTAACTCGAGAAACTTCTTAATAAATAAACCATGTACGTGCGACAAGAAAAGTTATTGGTGAGCTGCCCGATGTCAAGTCGATTGGGTAGATGAAGCATAACATGGTTCTGATTATATTATACTGTTAGTGTTCACCAAAGTCAAAACGTGATGGCTTTATTGAGTAATGACAAGCCTAAACTGCTACTTTGACTTTTTTTAACAAAATTTTCCCATAAATGTATCGACAAAATAAAAAGGTTTATAACTAAATCGATAAATTATAAAAAGATTTAGAACTGAATCGGCAAAGTGCAATAAATTTATGACTTTTTAAACAAATTTTCCTATAAATGTACTATCCCAATTTGATTATTTTTTCAAGATGGGTTTTCGAAAGATTTTCAAAAATCATATATTGTTTTGTAATATTGTCTTAATAAACCCTCAGCTCTCTAGAAAGGAAAAAGAGAAACAAAAAGGCCTAGCTAAACAAAAATTCCTTCTAAATAACCCTATAAGCAACCAAGAATGACAAAGTCATGAAAGGATAAAAACATTTCCCGTCTCTTCAATCTCTCTAAATTCATTTCTTTCGGCAATTAAATTATTATGTTCCCCAGTTCCAGCCAGGAATTTCAACTCTTCTTTCGGTGGCTGTCAAATCTGGAGGTCAACTCTCAGAACCTTTTTCTTTATATTCTCTCCATTATCACAACTGGAATCGATTCATTTAAAAAAAGAGGGCTCGTACAGAAAGTAGTTAATTACCAAGAGCTTGGCACGAGTTGGGCTTTGAATAGTCTCCACTCAATAGAGATTAATTAACACTTAACACAAATGTCTTGGGCGAAAAAGACAATTAGAGTTAGGCATATGTTTGCTACCAAACCGTGACAATTATACGCCACGTTAACATAGTTCCAACTTAAAAATTTGAGTCAACTAAAAGGCCTTGGTGGATTTTCTCCCATAACTCGTTAAAAATAATATTAAGAGCAATAATCTTATTTATTTTGTTAGAAGCCATTTGATTCTTGGTCCGACTTCCCATTTCCAATTGAGGATTATGGAGGAGTTGACAAGGACTGAGGAAATAGCTATCCCATTTGTTATTATAGAGGCTAATCATGTGGATTTTGACTTGACTAGAAGGGAAGAAACTACTGTCTCCATTGGTGGGAATATTCAAATCAGTAATCATATCAGCTTGACCTAATTCTTAGTGTGAAGAATCACGTTACCATACCAAGTTAATTTGGTCTTCACCCCATTTTCTTTCCAATACATAATTTTTATCACTTTATCCTTGCACTTCGTCTAGTTGAATCACTCGCTGGCCCCTCGGCAATACTAGTTTTTCAAGATATCATATGGGTATCCAACCTTTTATCTCAATTATTTCTGTTGAGTCAACACAAGCCGCTTTGTCCAATTATATCGAATAAGGTTTGAGGCATACAGCGGGTGTTATTTGCCCATCTATTGCATGCATATTGTAATGGTTGAGTTGTGTGGTGAAATTGCTTCATTTTCTTTTCTCCAATTAAGGGGGAGCACTAGCTCCATGCTGACCATCGAAACTAAATTATTGATAAACCATGGCTAGTCTCATGCAACCATGCTCCATACTTTTTTCATCAATTATTGCGAGCCCTAACCGCCCTTTTGACCGTATTACATATTATATTGACCTAGAAAGTCGTACATAAATTCTAGGGAAATCAAGCGACACAAAACCTAAATGATTCCTCCCGCAACCTTACATTTACTTTAATCCTAGTTGTTCCCATTTTCAACGATCTGTTGCAGGCTTGAGGCCACCACCATCAAGTGCAGAGACTCTTGGCCTCAAGAAGAGATTTGTGTGCATTATGAGTGTTGTGATCCAGCGTGATGGCTAGCTTAGGTTGGATTTATATATACCATTCTTTTATTTTTTTTAGGGTTTCCATGCATAAAGTGGCGCGAATGGCGAGACGAAGGTTGGGTTAGGTATAGCCTGACACAGGAAAAAGACTTCATAGGGAGTGGACTGAATTGTATCGTATGTAAAGATTGTCAGCTTCTTCTATTTATATATGGCTCCCTGCCTCCTGCTCCGTTGGCTATCTTTTGTCTCCACATGCAGTCCCCTGGTCGTGCGCTGCGGAAAAAAACATTATGAAGCTCGTCCATGTTAATGTTGTTATCTAGTTCATGAGAGGAAAAAGAAAAAAGAAAAGGAGGAAGAGGAGGTATTTGCATGTGATGCTGCTTCTACAAGCAACAAACAGCTCATCATTTTCCATCATGCCCGCAATCATTGCACTGACCTTCTGGTGATTCCTCTCTCTCACTCTCTCTCTCTCTCTGCTCTCTCTCTCTCTCTCTCTCTCTCTCAGAAAGAAAGAGTGTAACTTCTTCTTCACTTGCACTGACCTTCTGTTTACAGATGAAGATGGGAGTGACGACTAACGAGACAATTACTGGGGAAGGCGTGTGAAGGTGCTTCAATCTTCCCCAGAAGCCAGGAAGAATAGAAGTAAGCAGCTTTCTATCTGGTGACCGAGAGAAAAGGCACAAAGAAAATGATGAAACTTATTTCCTCTGCTCCAGGAAAGATTTCTTCATCTTCTGGAGAATGGGCAGAATGAGTTTTTTTTTTTTTGATAAGCAATGAGTTCTCTTTTTTGTGATGTGTTCGTGCTCTGAGTATCACGAGCTTGTGCTTTCTTTTCTTCTTTTTCTCATTAACTAGACTCTGCCTTTTCAAGTTTTACCCTCTAGAAGTTCCATGTTCATCTTTTTAGTTTCTTTGCACTGAGTACTGTGAAATCCCAGAAAGATCGTAGGATTGTTTGACGTAGGAAAGTCAAGAATGGGGTGCTCCAAAGTTAGGTTTCTAGCTTCTAGACTGTTGATTCCTTAGTATAAAATGGCGACTTAGTTGAGCTAACCTCAACCTGTAATCATCCTGCTTCAGGAATAAAAGTCTAACATGCCTAGCCTGCTAAGCTTGACCAGGCAGGAAAAAAATGAAGGTCTAAGGTCAAGTATTGCAGCATAAGTATACAATCAAGACGAAAAATATATATTCAATTCACGCAAATGATAAAAGAATTAAAAAAAAATGGGATTTGTTCGGCTTTGTGTGGGAAATCAGAACAATTCAGATCTCGAAAGTACGCTGGCTTTTGAAATGGGGGAGAAAATGGAAGTAGAATATAGTTGAACAACGTCGGACTTTTCACATTAATGAGATGAAATATGGGATTCTACCTCTCCATTTTTATAGCCTGTAGACTTTTAGTTTACCTTTTCCTAGCGAATTCATGAAGATGAGTACAAACTTGCAGGAGCTGCTCGTTCTTCCAGTCTTTAACTATTCTCCAAGTATTGCTGTGAACTGACTGAAGAAAATGGAAGGGAAGTTCATTGTTTTTCTGACAATTCTCTTGTTGGAATCGATTTGCTCGAATGTCTTGGCAAAACCCGAAGAGGAATCGAATGTCTTGGCAAAACCCGAAGAGGATGAGCGAGCATTACTGGATTTTCTTGGCAATGTTTCCCTCTCGCGCCCTCTCAATTGGAACAAGAATTCTTCTGTTTGCCAGTCCTGGACCGGGGTCAGGTGTAATAACGACCAATCGAGGGTCATTGCCCTCCGGTTGTGTGGAGTGGGGATCAGTGGTCCGATACCGCCGAACACGCTGAGTCGCCTATCGGCACTTCAAATTCTGAGCCTCAGATTGAATAGCATATCAGGTCCATTGCCTTTGGATTGGTCCGTTTGGCCGAACCTCACCGTTGTTAATTTGTCTAACAACGAATTCAATGGGAGCATACCCTCTTCAATTTCCAATTTGACCTACCTCGCTGCTTTGGATCTGGCGAACAACTCACTTTCTGGCGAAATTCCTGATTTAAATCTCCGCAATCTGCAGCTGCTGGATTTGTCCAACAATGATCTAGCAGGACGCGTGCCTCGGTCGCTTCAAAGGTTCCCTAGTCAGACATTTGTAGGAAACAATGTTTCCTTGGATAACGATGCATCACCTCCGGCTCTTCCAGCTAGACCTCCTAGCGACGTACCCCCCAAAAAAGCCAGCAAACTCAGCGAACCGGCACTTCTAGGAATCGTCATCGGTGGTTGCATACTCGGAGTCGTGGCAATCGCTCTTTTCATGATCGTGTTCTGTTCGAGTGCAGGAATCAAAAGGAGAGTATTGCTGAAGTCACAGAAGGAAGAAGTGTCTGAAAAGAAGAGAGGGGTCGCCGAGAGCCAAGAAAAGGACAACAAGATTGTGTTCTTCGAGGGCTGTAACTACGCATTCGATCTCGAGGACTTGTTGAGAGCTTCTGCCGAGGTGCTTGGGAAGGGGACGTTCGGGGCGAGCTATAAGGCAGCCCTGGAGGACGCGACCACGAGGGTGGTTAAGAGGCTGAAGGAGGTGAGCGTGGGCAGGAAGGAGTTCGAGCAGCAGATGGAAATGGTTGGGCATATCAGACACAAGAACGTCGCTCAACTCAGGGCGTACTACTGCTCGAAGGACGAGAAGCTGCTCGTGTATGATTTCTACGGCGAAGGGAGCATGTCGTCTCTGTTACATGGTAAGCTCGACGGTGATTTGCTATCTGCGCTCAACTGTTGTTTACTTTGTGAAGTCATGCATCATTTTTTTTTGTCTGGTGGTCTAGCTTAGTCTGGTGTTTGGTGTTTTTCCTAGAGCAGATATTACTCTTTGGCTGCATGATCGCCATGAATTTAGCTTCACTTCAATGTTCCTGAAAGAAGTTCAATTGTGATCAGCTACAACATGTTCGGTTTTTTCTTGAAGATGTAAGTGATTCGACGTGGTTCTTTACAATTTGCAGGCAACGGCCGCGAACGTCGGGGTCCTCTGGACTGGGAAACTCGCCTAAAGATCGCGATCGGCACTGCAAGAGGCATCGCTCACGTCCACACGCAAAACGGTGGAAAACTCGCCCATGGAAACATAAAGTCTTCGAACATATTCCTCAATTCTGATGGATTCGGTTGCGTGTCGGATGTTGCGTTGGCTCTGATGATGAACCAAATCCCCCTGCCGCTGATGCGGATCTCCGGCTACCGGGCCCCGGAGATAACGGACAGCAGGAAGCCGTCGCAAGCATCCGATGTCTATGGCTTTGGGGTCCTGCTGCTGGAGCTCCTCACGGGGAAGTCCCCAATGCACGCCACGAGCAGCGACGAGTTGATTCACTTGGTCAGGTGGGTGAACTCCGTGGTCAGGGAGGAGTGGACCGCGGAGGTGTTCGACATGGCACTCTTGCGGTACCCCAACATCGAGGAAGAGATGGTGGAGATGCTGCAAATAGGGATGGCTTGCGTCGCAAGGATGCCCGAGCAGAGGCCGAAGATGCCCGACCTGGTGAAGAAGGTGGAGGAGATCCGCCGGGCGCACACCGCGACTCAGCCGTCCCCGGAGATCAAGTCGCCGGGATCAACTTCCACTCCGTCCCCAGCCCGTGCGGGTGATGAAACCGCATCGCCCTCCACACGACAGCCTTAGAAAGTGTCCACAAAATATCGTTCTCGTGTCATCCTGTCTAGAATAGTGAACGAAAAAGGGTTTATTTTTTTGGTGAATTCATCTCGAATCGAATGCATGTTCAAGATGGATTAATTTCAATTGCTCAAATGGATTAATTTCCAGAAAGGGAAATCGAAAAATTGGAAATCATGTTGACATGGTGGAGCCACATTCGGACCCATCAACGCCAGTTTTCGAATTTATGGGGAAATCATGTTGACTCGGCGTTGCCACATTTTGAAACATTCAACGCCAGTTCTAGAACCGTTCGGAGCTTTTGACCCCCCACCCCCCAATCGAAATTCAATTCAATTCCAAATTGTCAAAACCCGCGCACCAAAAACGCAGACGCCGACGCCCCCAGAAACGCGCCGAACGCAGCTTCCCCCCCGGTCCATCCCCAGATGCTCACGCGGTCCACCCGAAGCGAAATTAATTAATCAATAAAAGAAAAGTATTTAGAAAATTGTACTTATTCCAGCTTTCGCCTTTATTTTCTTATTCCTATTATTTTTATTTTCCGAGCGCACCTTGGCCGACATCTATCTCGATTATCAATTTTTTTTTTCTTGCCCTCTTCGAATTCAATTGAAAAGAGATTCACCTGAATGATTAGAGATGTTGAATTTCGGATTTGGGGAATATGAAGATAATTAAGTGTCGAGTAATTGTTTTTCTTTTACGGAAAAAAAGAAAAAGAAAAAGAAAAGGGGAAAATAGGGGAAAAGATTGGAAGCAAATCCGGGCTACTTTCGGCGAAAACAGAAGCAAACCACCCGTCACACGGAACCGCCCGGGGCCCACCCGGTGGGGAAAATAAAAAAAATAAAATAAGAATTTAGCCAATGAGACGGTGGGGTTATATGAATCCAAAGACCAGACAATTTCGTACTCGGAGAAAAATAAATAAATAAATAAATGGAGCATTCCATATTATTAAAGTCATCATCCTCGTCTTCTCTCTCTCTCTATCTCCCGCAGAATCTCTCCATTCCTCTTCGTCTTCCCTTCGCGTCTTCGCCGATCTCCCTCTCCCTCTCCCTCTCTCTAGATTCTCAGGTACGTTCGGCTGTCCATCGCTCGTATGTTCGTGCTTGTTTGGCTCCGATTATGGTTCCCCGTTTCCTGTTCTTCTGTTTCTTCCCCGGGAATTGTTTCGGCGTGTTGTGAGTTTTGTCCGGTGATGGATTCGCGTCGCGTGGTGAAAATCAGGTGATCTCCGATGGCGTCCAAGAGGATCTTGAAGGAGCTCAAGGATTTGCAGAAGGATCCCCCCACATCCTGCAGCGCCGGTATTATCCTGATTTTGTTGTTGTTGTTGTTGTGTTCATATGTCTCTTTTGCTCGTGCGTATCTATGCTGTGTCGATGATCTCGTGTCAATCGGTGTTGGATTCTTATGGAAGGCCTCCGTGTGTAGATGTCGAGGTATTGCTTTCCAAGTTGGATTGAACGGTGTCTGTCTCTGTTTCGCATCTTGATAGAATTTAGAAGCTTCTAGAATCATAGAGTGGGAGAATCTTTTGCGCTGATGTTTCGCAGGAATTATATCGTAGGTAGAGATCGATCTGTTTCTGTGGAGGGCTGCACTTCTCTTGGACATAATAAGAGAATGTTCCTCTTTTCTTCACCTAAAGGGCTAGAAGTTCTCATGTTTTCAGAATTGTTTGTTCCGCCTTGAATTAGCTTTAGAGGGCTGCACGCATAATCTGGGACGAAACTTTTCTTAGAGTCGCCCGTAGATTTCCTACTCCTTTAGTGCTGGATTTTTCTTTCAAATGAGGCATGTTGTTAAGCTACATATTAGGCTCGAGATTACCCAGACAGAATTTCAGATGATGGTTAAGATGGTCCGTCCATAAGGGTTGGGTGTCAAGGTGAGAAAGTTGGGAAGGCTGATTTGACCTATCAGAATATATCCTCTCTTTGCTAAAATTGTAAAATTAGGGTGGCACCTTTCTAGAAGTATTTCTAAACCTGCAATTTCCCTGATTGTGACAGCCACAACACCCTTGACCAATTTGAATTGGTGAGCACCAGAGTATCATGGGGATGACGCTGCCCAAGTTTATCTATCGATTCGTGCATATCCAGTTTGTTACTATAATGTTTTTTCAGTCACTTTCCTGAGGATAGGACATGAATGTCTTTGATATATCTTGCAGCATATGCAATTGTTCGTTGCCAACATTGGGTCACTAACCTTGACATTATTGTCCATTATCTTATATTATCTTGTCATTTTTGCAGGTCCTGTTGCAGAAGACATGTTTCACTGGCAAGCAACAATTATGGGTCCCCCAGATAGCCCTTATGCTGGGGGTGTTTTTCTCGTAACTATACATTTTCCTCCAGATTATCCATTCAAGCCTCCGAAGGTACTCCATTGCTGTTTTCTGTTCATGGGCATTGCTAGTTTGAGTGCTTTAGTTTTGCAGTTTCAAAACCTTTAGAGCTAAAGGAGGAGCTCTAGCATGTTCCCACATCTCCCTGATTATGACAGCCAAGTACATATAAAATGGTTCATGTGTATCCATTGCTTTCAAACAGAGTGCTGTCCTTCATTGTTTTGTTCTTCTCTTAATTTGTTTTCCATATTTAGAATGAAGAAGCAGTACTTGGTTTCCCTGATTCATTTTTTTGAAAAATTGACAGTGCTTTATTTAAATGTGAAAAGAAAAAACACGGAGATCATGTATGAGTTAAACTCTATACATTTGTTGCAAATCTTCTTTATGCTGTAAGAATACCACCCTAATATAATTCGGACACGAAGTTCACAGATTACTTTCTGCCAACAGCCTGTAAAAGTTTTCTGATCCATCGTTGAATATTATGTGTGAGGTGCCAAATACAGAATGGAATGATGGGAGCACGCTTCTTTGAAAGTTTATTCATTCATAAGCTTGAATTTGTTGGAAGTGGGTCGTTCTGTTCCTAAGGCGCTTGTGTTGATAATTTGTTGTGATCTTTCTTGTGATGTGCCAGAGATATACTTAGGAATGGCATGTGATGTTGAGGTTGACGATCTAAAAGCTTATGTTAGCGAACTCTAGCAGTTTGGTGCTTGAAGTTACTTGCTGGTCTGCCAATTGTTTCTTAACCTCCAATAGGCCACAGGGGAACACGCTAACCATTTGTTACTGCTAACTCTGATTCCTCCTCTTGTTCTTTGTCTTGAAATTGCATTTTAAAATTGGAACAAATTTGACACTGCGTATAAGCTCACCATGCAGCAGGCTAATTTCAAAGTAAATAAGCAAAAGAGCAGCACTGCCTTGTGATGGGAAGGCTTACATTGATATCTTGAATTTTTTCTCCTCTTTCCTATAGGTGGCATTCAGAACGAAGGTTTTCCATCCAAATATAAACAGCAACGGTAGCATTTGTCTTGATATTTTGAAGGAACAGTGGAGTCCTGCCTTGACCATTTCCAAGGTGATTACTCGTCAAAACTACATTGCATTCATGTCCTCGCTTAGCATATCCGTGGCCATAGTTGATGTATGTAATAGGGTGCTTTACCTAGAGAACTCAGCTGGCAAATATATTTAACTGCCTCTACCAGATCGAAGTTATGCTTAAGAAATCTGTTTTGTCTCTTCCTGAAATCGCCATTGCTTCTCTATCAGGTGTTGCTCTCAATCTGCTCTCTTTTGACGGATCCGAACCCAGATGATCCTTTGGTGCCAGAGATAGCTCACATGTACAAGACGGACAGGAACAAGTATGAGACAACTGCAAGAAGCTGGACCCAGAAGTATGCCATGGGCTAAAGAAAAGCAATTATCATTCGAGTGGGCGAAGGCCCCTCTCTCTTCATTCTTGTCTGTGGATGTAACATTCGGATGATATGCTTAAATTGGAACTTAAGAACAAAGTCATAGCATTTTCTGCAGTCAAAAGAAGAAACTCATATCTTAATGTTATATTGTTTGTGCAATTGGTGTTCCGTGGACCATCAAATGTGTTGAAAGCTTGCACGACTCCTCTTGAGTGAGATCTTTTTTTAATATGGGTGTTTGAGATTTGCTGTGGGTGGTCGTCGTCTCTTTGCTATGCCTCCAAGCGCAGGTTGCAGGATAAAGTTGAATAGGATGGTATAAGAAATTTTAGGATTTTGCCATATTTTATATTTTATGTACTGTTTGGTGAACTTTGGATTTAAAGTCTGATATTTTTATATTATATGTTATCAATTGATTGGTAGAAATTGGACATCGATATAAATGACATATATGCCTCTACATAGTGCCCATGAAATAATATCAATCCAATCCTCATAAAAATATCTTTGTTCAGAAAACATATGTTTTCAAAAAATAGCAAAAAGAACATTATTCGACATTGTTCATTTTCATAAAACATATGCTAGAATTAGGGAACATTTTTTCAAACCAGTTTTCTAACATAGTCACGTAACCATTTTGAAACCGTTATTAGCTTTCATTCCTTGCGCAACATGTTCTTCAATACCATCTAGAAGACCATTTTATTCATTCATTGTTCATACACGCCAATCTCTCTTTGTTCCCCTTCCTTTAGTTTGACTAAAATCGATACCTTCCATTCCTAAACATAGACCTTGGTGCTTGTTGTTTGAACAACGAATGAATATGGATAGCAGGCACGGACATAAATCCAACAAATTTAAGTCACAGACAACATACTAAAAACACACAACATTCATAGCCAAGAATCCAACATCTTCTAAACTTGTACAACACCGAGGCCTTCATCTTCTAAGCCGAGCCCAACCAAAATATCACCGTGAGCTACACTGCTTCCCTACCATCGAGCCATCATCGACTACCATTCTTACTGACAACGCCACCACCACATTAACAGCCACCGCCGTTTGCCAACATTCCGAACTCCAATCACTTAACATTCAAGACCACAATATTACAAGAACACACATAAACTGAGCAATATTCGATAGGCAATTCGGTTCTTTCCTGCCCCATTCACCATACAATTCGGTTCATTCCTATCTCTTCGCCATCCTAAAAGCCCGTCACAAGAGCCACTCCTCACCCCATCAGATCGTATAGCCTTACAACACTCACGGGCCAAAGGAAACCGTGGCATATTTAGCCAACCGACCCTTTCTGAATTTTATGTAATCCTCAAGCACCGACTCATTCATTGATTTTATTTGTTGGGTCTCCACTTGCTGACTTGAGGAGTCGAGGCAATTCACTTGCTCTGGTCAGGATTTTTCATTAGTAGAGAAAAAATTGGAGTTAAGATTTGTTGGGTCTCCACCTTACCTCCGCATCTAACATTGTGATGGTTGTGCTCGTGACTTGTGAGTGGCGGCGGCGGCGGATTCCTTGGGGGCAGTGAGAACCGGTAATGGGGTAATGAAGGCGGAACAATTACTGAGCGGTGGTAATTAAAGAACATAATCGTTTTTTTGTAATAGTACCAACCGATCAATGATAGTTGCGGTGATGGTAACGTTGGTGGCAATAGATATGCCCAAATTGTTAAGCGAATTTCATCTGAACTGTTAGATTTGATGAGTTTAATATAAAACTTAGTAAGACACACCGGATTCGATAGTACAAGTAGACTATAGCTTATGCAGGCCGATCAATGTAACAACGTTTTCCGCCTGTGATTAATGGTGTTTTTTGGCTACTAATAATAGCCGTAAAAGATAGATTATGCAGCATATTTTTTCCAATCATGCTTGGACTCTTCACATCATCCGATCCTATATAGCACAATGGATGCAACTAAGTGATGTTTGGAATGATCATTTACTCTTTTTCTGAAGAAAGAAAAGAGGAAGGGCAAGTCATTTGCGTCTGTGACCTTTTGACTTGTGCTGTGACTTCATTGTTATAATTCTCTTTGGTGACTTCTGGTTTGCCTTCTTTGATTAAGTTAGAAACGTTGCTCATATCTCGTGCATTACATGTTATCTTGATTGCAAGCGTCTCCTAACCATGCGGTCCGATCCACCTGCGTATGGCAAACAAATGATGCTATCCCAATTTCAGCTACAAATATTACGTATGATTAGAGTTCAACTGCAGGCGAATTGCATATGCATCGAGGCTGATATTTGTACAATGTTTACTATTACAAAATCTACTAGCAGAAACTGGGGAACAATTCCAAATAAGGGCTTGAAGTACCCTCATTTTCTCAAATAAGGGCATGAAGTGACCAAATTGTCTCAAATAAGGGTATGAAGTAGATTTTGTTTCAAATAAAGACATGAAGTGATCACATTAATTTCAAAAAAGGGCCTAACCTTGTTGACTGAAGGGCATTTTCGTCATTTAACTTTTTTTGAATTTCCTTTCTTTCTTTTTTCCTTTTTTAGTTTTTTCTTTTTCTTTTCCTTTTCCTTTTCTTTTTCTTTTTTCCCTTCCCCTTGCTTCGCCGGCGACCTTCGCCAATGTCGGGGCTGGGAGAGGGCTGCCCTCGCGTCGCCTGGACTGGCGAGGCCAGGTGCGGGCGAGGGTAGCCCCTGCTCGCCTAGCCCACCCTCGCCATCGCCGGAGGCCAAAGGTCAGACGAGGATGGGCTAGGGAGGAAGAACAAAAAGAAAAAAAAATTTAAAATAATATTTATAATTT
>BCNH02000011.1:1693196-1708323 GCA_001662345.2 Metrosideros polymorpha var. glaberrima
GAAGAACAAAAAGAAAAAAATAAAATAAAATAATATTTATAATTTTTTTTACTAAAATACCCTTTCTTCGATGGCCAGAATAGTTGCGGGTCTGGTGTCTTTATTTGAGACGATTTGGTAATTTCAGACTCTTATTTGAAACAAAGTTCACTTCAGGTTTTTATTTGAGAAAATGAGTACATTTTAGGCCCTTAAGTAAAATTTTCCCCAGGAACTGTAGAACTTGTGGCACAAATTTATTCCCCTACCCTTTAAGCACAGGAGGGAGCTATGGTGATCCACTAAACTTAGCATTTAGTTGTGCGTGCATGTAATGCACAAGCACACCCAAAGTGGACACATATTAATGTACCCAAAATGCACACATGTTGATCGTGTATGTTGTGTGATGAACAACAGTTGCACATTAATGTGTGAAGAAGGAAATTGTGCAATGGTGTGGGCGAGAGGTTAAAAAAAAACTTTTTCTCTCTTTTGGTGCTGTGACCGAAATGTCGAGAGTGATGAGAGTTGTCTCCATGAGATTGCTAGCACAATAAAGTGGTGACTTCCTACTGGTTCTTTCTTCTGTTCGACATGCGATTGATGGTGTGTCTAAACTTAAAGTCCGACGTTTGAGGGGCTTGAATTGAAGAACATCTAAACCAAGTCGTTTTGGGCACGCTATGAGAGGTAATCCATTGAACTCCCTATGCTCTTCTGATTTTATTTTATCAAAATGCACGAATAACGCCTTTGGAGATACACGTATGGTTTTATATTTTTTTTGTTTCTGCTGCGTTTGTAATTTTATTTTACCTATACATGTTCAGAAAATACCAACAATAGTGTAATGGTCTTCCCGTCCTACACACGCCAGATAATTGTCGGTAACACACATGGCTGTACTTTTGGGGTAACTTTGATAAAATAAGTAAGTGTGGTGATTCGAAAATCTTAAGCGAAAAGTTCAATTTGAGCATGTAGAGGCGCATGTGACAAGCAGTTGTGCATGCGCACCACGTTCATCTCCGCTGTGAGATCACGAGGGTCTCACGTGGGGGATCATTCCAAGCTATACCAACAACGATAACGGTGAAATTCGCCATGCTTGAAAGAAGCCCACATCCAAACCACACTTTGATCGAATCAGGAGTCTCGGACCGAGCATTTTGGAAGAGTTCAAACCCCAAGGGTCGGGCCAAGGATAGAGCCAAGCAGGCGTAACCCACGTCGAGAACCTATGTACGAAAGTGAAGGATCCGAGCCGGCCCAAATCCAACCGGGCCGACTCCGAACGAGAATCACCAAACCCGGCCCATCCTCAGAACTTCCATAACTAGGCCAACTCACATGTCCTAATCAGGTTTCATTCGACAATTACTAGGACTCGTCTTGAACTCACTTGAAAGGCCAACAACCATGAGAGCCCATTATCGATCACGATCACGAGCACATCAAAACTCGTTCATCACATCTCCGTGCCGGACCATCGACTTCATCACGGTCTCCACGTTCAGTAACATCGAAAAATATTTTTCAAATCACTTATTTTTTACGCAACGATAACATCCTATATAGTACTTGGAAATGATCGCACAGCAAAGCATCGATGCGTGGAAACAAGGTACGGCCAGAGATCGCCGTCGATAATTGAATGAACGGTGGGCTTAAAAGATCTGTACCCTCCAACTACGCAAACCCTAATAAATCATCCCCACCCCATTTTTTCCGAGAGTAAATGGAGATGAAGCCGAATTATTTTTAGGGTCCGAGTCAACTTTACCGGCTACATTAATGACGGGCTTATTCCCTCGAGGTTAGTAGCGATTTCGTTGCCCCCCCTTTCGGATTATTTAATGTAAAATGGGAATATTCTCTCCTTTTTTTGGGAGAAAAATACTGAAAATTTAAGCTATAGTAAACACATTGTTCTGACCATTGCTTCTCGAGGGTCGCTCGTGGTTCGACTCCTTCAAGAGCTAAAGTGCCTTTCAGAGGTAATGATACAATGGATCGACAGCTTTTGCGCAATCTGAATATGCATCGTGCAGAAACTAGGGTTTTGAAATTTAATATCACCACCATCCAATAAGAACTGAGGATAACCATATGCCTAGGAATCATGGCTACGTATGTTTATAGTTCCCCCCATAAACCGAATTTGGTGAAAAGGAAAGGCAAAATCAAACCCTAATTCGAGCTTTAGGTAACCTAATTTTAATAATTGCTGAAAAATCTGAGGAGATGGTGACCCATGTTGTGTATTTCCACCATGTTCTTTACGCAATCGGTCGCACGTGTCGAGTCGCCATCTAGAGGAAAATCTGAGTATGAACAATAATTTCATACGAAATAGATATATAAATTCCTAGACAGATGGGATGTGCCCACGAGAGGAAAGGAACATGGTCCCTGAAAATCAGGTTCATTTAATTTTCAAACCTAAGTACCTAATCTCGACTTTTATGTTCCTCAGGGCTTGTCCCCTATTAAAGACAAGATTGTCACAGCTCGAAAACTCCAAACGATAACTCTTGAGCTATATATATAATAAACCATGACGTGGAAAATCCTCAGGTGCACTCGAAAATCGTATATTTAATTGCTTAATTTGTTATTGTTGTTCATATGCAGAAAAAAGTGGCGAATTTCGTACATTGCATTATTGGGTCAATCATGGGTTGTGATATCAAGCGCGTAGCCACTAGGTTTTGCCGGATTTAGTTATCACTTTTTCAGATAATTCATAATTAATTAAGGAGCTGATCCGGTTCTTTGGATAAACATTAAGATATCTCACTGATGTTAAACCAAAGTTAAGTAAGGAAGAAAGCTCATGTCAACGAGATATTACACGCTCGATTAAAATAAGGACATATATGTTAGATATTTATGAAAAATGACGAGCCATACATACATATAATCTCAAATCCGCACGTTGTATAGCCACCGCAAAATACTATTACTTAATTAATCCATGAAAACCAATGAGAAGAGCTTTGAAATTGATTGAACTTACTCCATCGACCATCTTTAGATATTCACAAAAAAGCTCGAAGTCGTTCATCTATAGAGTTCAAATTAACTAATTATAGAGAAATTCATACTATTTTCTAGATTAATGTCGAAAAAACATGACACTTCCCTATGTCAACCATGGATCATTAATAGACTTAGTGTCCTTTTCCCAAATCTCTCTCTCTCTCTCTTTTTATTTCCACGTTTGTAGCATTTTGGACTTCCAAGCCAATGAGGCAAAAGTGCAATTGTACATCTTGCCTTGAAACGAGGGAATTACCATAAAACAATTCGACATAGAAATGGGGAAAATGCTAAACAAATGTAGTAATGTAAAGTCATTATTAAAATATTGAGAAAAAATTATTATTAAAAGTTTAAATAGAAAAGAAAATGGCGGTGTGTGATAGAGGAAGAACTCTCTCTCTCTCTCTCTCTCTCATGCTCTCTGGTGCCCACATCACCCCCACGTGAGAAACCACACGTGCTTTTCATTGGTCAGCGCGAAGGCGCGAACGGCGCCGGTCACCGGTTTCTCACCAGTGAAACGTGTCAGCAGAGGGCCCACCGGCCGAGCCGGTCGCCCATTGTCGTCGAGTCTCGGGACAAAAACTGGACGGGGGTGGTTCAATATGTTTGTATGCGGTACCCAAAACCTTCACACCAAGATATCTTTTTAGCCCTTTTAATACCGAAAAGTAGAAAAGAAAATAGACAAAAATAAAAAATAATTTATTAACTATTAATTTGACAAAACGTAGTGAAAGGCAAAAGATGTGTGGTCGTGGATAACTACGCCCGTGTCTAAATTCGTTTTTCTTATAATCTTTTCTTTATTCAAATACTCAAAATCTTTAAAAAAATACGACGAGACATGTGCATTATGAATTATACCGTTAGCAATCAGTGCAATTTCTCCTTCCGCATTCTATACAACTAAGCATTAGCGTACTCGTCAATTTCTTAATCATGCATAGACCCGTCAAATGAGTGAGTTGGATGGGGTTGAAAAATGGTCCGACCCAAATTTACCTATTTATATACCAACCAAATTCAACAACCCATACCCGCGGCAATCCATGTTTAGTAATTTTTCTCCTTCAATTGTCACCTTTGAAGAATGGGCGGCTTTTTTACCCAAAAAAAAATAGGCGACTCCATGGACCGGCACTATATATAATTTGGGTTGAAAGTAGGCTACTAAGGGTGCGAATGACAAAATTTATGCTTCATAAATCAATTTTCGAGCAGAGAAACGCATTTGATAACATGATGAAATTTATATTTTCGGAATAAAAATTCATTTGATAACAATATAAAATTTCTATTTCCCTAACAGAGGCGATGGGTGAGGGTTGCAGGTGACGGTGCCAGGCTGCGGTGATGGAGAAGGGAGAGAGGAGAGCAAGTCGTGAAGAGAGAGAGGAGAGAGATAATAGTTTTTATTTTTGTTTTTGTTCCAGAAATCAAGAAGTATAAAATTTAAACTTCTCATTTCTGTTCCAAACCTAATTTTGGAAAATGTAAAAATGAAATTGCGTTACCAAACGAATTTCTGTTCCAAACTTATTTTTGAAATAGAAATTCCGTTTTAGAAATTTTGTCATGCAGACCTTAACTAACCTACTAACACCCATCTTTTTGGGGTTTTACTTTTCAAAACCCACTTATGACTCATATGTTGAGTTTAAGGTGGCCCATATGTGACCCATTTAAATAAATGTGGGTTAACATATGGGTTTGTGACCCATTTTGACGGCTTTACTTATGGATTCATCGCTGCTTTGACACGTTGGACATTGCACGATTGGTATAGCGTCGACCTCAAATCGTTAAAACTCGATATTGTAATCGATCTTAGGAAGTACATTAAGTACATGCATAGAATCTCCTTATCCTAATTAAACCACGACACACACTATTAATCCATGATATAATACTCCATCAGACTTTATTTCTACTCCGAATCACGTGGAAATTACCATAGTATCCTTCATTAACATTCGCAGTCAGACGACGACCACGATTCGTGCACGTCGCTTCGCATGGAAGAGAGCGCTATTATTCTGGTTTCAGTGCTGTAGTCTCACTCGAAATCGGGAAGGGAGGCAGCGAGCATCCATGCATGTGCATTTAATTCGTGACTTAATTGCTTTGGAATCGGAAAATGCGAAATCGATAATGTAGAATCGAATTAAGTATGTCCATGTTGATTCGTGGACACCCACTTCGGAGCATAATGTAGAATTTTGTCTAGTAAAAAATCGAGAATCGAACTCATTCTTTGACCTCGTGCACATGTCGACTTGCCCTACACGATGAAGTCATCTCAATCCCCGATTCGATTTTCAAAGTATTGATTTTTCATGAGGTCGGCATAGTAAGCACATTGAAGACTTCTAAAGATATTGTTTGATATTTTGTCGTTTCGTAGAATAGCTAGCTACTTTCCTTGGTAGGTTAGGATCACTAGTTTCCTTATTAGATCATACTATTTCCTCCTTTGTATACATCGTTCGGATATAGATACTCATTGATTGCAACACATTATAGAGCCGAGTAATATAATAATCTTTTTCTTATTTCGGTTCTAACTGAAATTTGCAAAATTTTCCTAATTGATTGTGTAACCAACGGTCTTTAGGATACTCGTAGACAAAACACTTGGCTTCTAAACTTGCTCGTGAGCACGGCTTTCCTTTCCACTTAACCTTTTAGTTCACACATCATGTCCAAGTTACCATCATCGAAAACGGATATCATTGAAGCACAGCGAATTCACGGTATATCTACATATTATATACATGGTATAAGATATTTCCTTTAGGATCATCAAAATGTTTTACTATATTTCCGTCATTATAATGACTGGCTTTTGTTTTTCGGAAAAACATCGAGATATAATATTAATTTTACACCGCTTAAGCTTTTAGGAATAAATCGCCCGCACATAAATTTAACATTTTATAAAAACAAAAACATCTTCACACACGATTTGCTAACATTTGTCAGATTAATTCATCCATTACCTTTGTTTCAAACCTTGGTCATCGAGCTGAGGAACACCAACTGAAGAAGCTCTAGGCTTGGAATCTCTGTAGGAAATGAATTTTCTAATGGAGTGATCCGATTAGTAAATGACGGGATAATCTCAGAGATTTCAACCGCATTTATTAGCACTGACAATACACGTCGAAGGTCTAATACGTGCGCGCGTGCATGCATGCAATCTATCTAATTCCTGACCACTGGCTACACTAAACATACGTGCTGCGCATCACATTATATTCAATGTCATAGAATATAATCAGTGCATCACATATAAAACATTCATTAAATCTAAGTTCCATAATATCATAATCAATCGACGAAGAACTGTGAAGCATTATATAAAAATAAGAAATTGCTTATACTTTCTGTGAGATTTTGGTGGGATTATTGTCAACTGTTCTAAAAGCTTAACTTGTTAAATGAAGTCGTGGTTTAATATTTAATTACTCTAACATTCTCTCTCATGCTTAGTCTGATCGTTTTACCTAGTACTACGTGCATACATATTTAATTGGAAAGGTAAATAGGGGATTGGAAGATTCAAACTTATGACTTCCTTACTGTGATACCATGTTAGATTTTATGGGATTATTACCAACTGTTCTAATAGTGTAAGCTGTTAGATGAAGACATGGTTTAATATTTAATTATTCTAATATTCCCTCTCACGCTTAATCTGGTCTTTTTGCCTAGTACTAAACGTGAAAATATTCAATTAGGGAGGCAAATGGGGCTTGGAAAGATTTGAGCTCAATATTTCCAATTCTGATACCGTGTGAGATTTTGTAAGACCACTGCCAACAATCTAAAAGCTTAATCCACAAGTTAGCTTCACTAACAACTGACGATATAACCAGCTTAATAGTAAATTTTTTATAAGCTTGCCATCAATTGTCTGAACATACACAGATTAATCCATTAAATATATCTAATCGGGGTACAAATTATACATTCGATAAGAGTAGTCCAGAGATGTTAACGAGTGTCATTAGGTCAATTGTGCATAGTCTCCAATGAAGGTATTTCTTTCTGTTTTCCTTTTTTTCATACACGTTTAGTACGAGCCTTCAGTTGTAAATATAAGATGTGAGGTAGACATGGTGTTTGGAAAATTGTGGGGGACAAAAAATTATTTATGATCTTATCTTTGGATAATTCATGGATGACTCAAAGGTCCAACTATCGGGTGGTCCATCGAACATCATCCCATAACTGGATAACTGGATAAGTCTAGGTATTTAACTTGTGCAGGCGACCTTGATTTAAGACAGTTTGCAAGCATTTGGTATATGATATTTTATTTTTGATGACTTAAGTTAATAAAGCAATTGCATAAAAAATGTAGGTTATAATTCTTCTTGAATGAAATCACAAAATAAACCATCTAATAACTGATGACCGACCCATTAGGATGATTTTTTGCAGAGAGAGAAAGACATCATCCTTGAGGACTTTTTTTTTTTCATTTTAAAGAAGATAAGTTTCCTCTCTTGGAGAAGATGCATTTTCGATTCTATTATAAATCTCCGGGTCGATTCGGTTCGTAATGATTGAATTTACAAATGATCAAATCCAGGAGCAACCACGATAATGGCATCGTAGTATGTGCACCTGGAGAGAGAGAGAGAGAGAGAGAGAGAGAGAGAGAGAGAGAGAGAGAGAGAGAGCAAACATCTCTTGCTTCAAGAAGAAGCTTGTGACTGGATTCTCATGGAAGCTTTGGGGTTATTTAAAAACTACTAAGCAGTACAAAAATGATTAATTCATACTTAATGCGTTCTCTGTTTTATAAAAAGAGATAACGCATATATTTTGGTTACTTCTCTTGCAATGCGGAGGATTTTCTCATTTACGATGATTTTTCCTTTGATAACCGCAACAAAAAGATACATAAAATCTAAACAATTTCTAATTAAATATATTCGATGCGTTCTTTAGAACCCTAGATAATATGACACTCTATAATAAAACCCAATAATAATGGTCATGGTCATGGTCGTGGTCATGGTCATTTGGTACTTGATGAATCATCACCTTTGCCTTCCATAAATTTGCGCTGCATCAAAGTTCGAGCTGAGCTGATATTCTAATTGCACATTTCAAGGACCGTGAATGGTTGTGTGTAGTAATAAAGCTCGAGTCGTGTTACAGTTTGGCCCTTCTTTTTAGAATAGATCTTGTCGTTCTTTCTTATTTTATATGCTTGCGGGGCTTATTAGCTTGATGAGGAAGACAGATACTAGCAATGCTGGATGGAGTACACGTTGATAGGCTGACCTGATCTTTGACCTGTGACGTGGCCGTCCACATCGGCAATAATTTATCCACGTCATACTCCAACATTATACACATTAGCTCATTTTTCCGCGGTGGCATCCATATAGGCTCCAAATGGGTTAAAGTTTATCCACATCATACTTCGGTATCGTCCTAGATGGCCACGTCGGTTGGAATTGGTTGAATGTCACGTAAGAGAAACTTGATCAGAAATATGTGACAATAGGTCTTGATTAAGAAAAATAAAAGCACGACGGCGCAAAAAGTAGAATTTAAAAAAAATAAAAAGCATGACCCATGAAATTCTTCAGTGGTGAATTAGGTGATGGTTATATTGTTCCAAAAAGTACACGGTCTAAAGATACATAGTCCGAAGAAGATAGAACGTCCACCCAATTATCATCAAATACGGTCCAATGGAAAATAAAACTTTCACATACAGACATTATGTAATACACTTTCTTGCAATGCTTGGCAGAATTTACACCGACATCCACCTTTTCTTTTTGGCATAACTGTAAAGAGATGGATCTACTCTTCAAAACAGTGATTCTCTAGTCTACCACGCAATTTCTGTATCATAACTTGTATTACTCTAGCTAAGCTAACAATAGAAATTAAACTATTTAAAAAAAAAAAAACCTAGATCTTTTCGGTCCAACTCGACGATGTTGCGACATTGCATTATTAATGTGGCCGATTTCCCCTCTTTTGCAATCAGTTTCGCGAGTTGCATTGGTAAGATAAGCTCATGGAGTTGCATTACCAGTGAGGAAGTATCTAGCTTCATTTCTAGGGTAAGCCCCTCTCGATGCGAATTTGGTTACATGGGCATCTGTAGAACATCGGAGTAGCTTGTTAGATTATGTTACGCCGTAGACTTCTGCGTTAAACAAAAGTTTTTCTCCCAACACGCATTTTGGACTCATGAAAAAAAAAAAAGATTAAATATTTCAATTGCTCTCGTACTTATAATGATAAAGTACGTAACGAGGATTATAAGTCACGCATGAAGGAAGCTAAGTGCTGAGAGAGCTAATTAATTCTTTGCATTCCCTTCCAAATTAGACAAAACAAGAAACTTTGATTAGCTTGTGGTTCAATGCGTTGATGCGCACCGTTTCCTAAGGGTATTTTACATGCAAGAGCCAAATGCAACGAGACAAGCACATGGGATTAAGGCGGAAGATAGTTCTCAGTCAGCAGAGACTCCGCGGGAACGGCGTCGTTTTTATGTGGACAAGTTGCGAGCGAGACAAGCGGTGATTTGTCGAGCTCGATGTAAGTTCCTTAGCTGGCCTTTTGTACGTTGGCTTCGCTTGGCTCCATGCATTGTTGGCCACAGCTTTTGAGAAGCTCTCTTGATCAATCATTTTGAATTTGTCTTTGCTAAACCGGGCAACACCCCACCTATATACGTACACTGACATGCTTATTGATTAATGTTTGATCAAGGACATTTCGGCCGTCATGTTTTTTTTTCTCTCCCCAGAAAGTCTTAATTCATAGCTGGAAATCATGCGATTCATGTAACGTCTTTAACACCCTCTCTTCATGTGAATCGTCGGTACTCATTACCGGCGTGGTTTCAACACTTCTTGTCTTGACAACGATGCTTTCTTTTTTAACACAAATTTAGAGGCGGAATGCAGTATCCGTGTGGAAATAGATAAGGAATCCATATAGAACAGTAAGATGTAAGTTGCAAAGGAGAATGTCGATGAGATGAATACCGTGTTTTTAAAAAGTCAATCCTTCGAATGAAAGTTCGAGCTATTTCGATAACCACGAGAGATGGTTTTATTTGTAATATCTCCAAACAGCGTGAGACTAATTTCCTGGCATAAACTGTTGGAAGAAGACAGCATGTCATGATAGGAGGAAGATGAACATCAGCCATCAATCCAACATGGTCACTTTACACTTCAGATGCTAAAAGTACGCAGGACACCAACTGTATGATAATATGAACAAGTTGATGTGCCATTCCAGAGCAACGATCATCAAAATAAAGTTCCTTACGAACTGTGGGAAAAGTTCCACGAGTACAGTTCCAAAAGTTGACCGGCGGAACGGGGCTCTGAACAGGGAGAGGGAAGAGACATTCAGTGAAAAGCTCGATTCCGTGGAGGACCCAGTTAAAATCGATTCTACCAAGAATTTCGTTCAGCGACTTCGTCCAAGTTTCACCGCGAGGCACGGTAATAATTTGGTAAAAAAAAAAAGAGATAAACATGGGGATCGACCAACTAATCTTCAAAACCCTTTTGAATGGCTAATCCTCCTCTAGCTACTGTATAAAGAGATTAATCAATGTTACGGCATGATTACTAGCTTTAATCCAAGCTTATGACATTCAAAGATTAATCCTCGAGATGTGCTCCATCGATCCATCATCATGCATGTGAGAAAGGGAAAAGGAATTCTTTCCCATTATTAGCTCCACCCTCTTTCTCCAATTTCTACGTGCAAGCGTGCTAACGCGTGACATTTTGGTACATGACCCTTGTTTGCCCACAAATGTTTATTAGCCACTCAACTCAACTTTTTCACCCGGAAAACAAACAAAAAAATAAAAATAATAAAACGAAGGAAAAATAGAAACGAAGACAAAGAGAAATAACTCCATATTCTTCAACGCCGATGGGAACCAAAAAAAGAAAAATTTTGCTTTTCCCAAGTTTTGGCACACTAGGCTCTAAGCGCAAGAAGATGCCACATAAGCCAAAACACCCTAATCCAAACCGGCAAAATCTATTAGCCGGAAAAATGATAATATACGTACCTAACTTAAGGGATGTTGAGAGCCTACCGACCAATCATCGATGGACACAGGTGAGTGAAGGGTGGGGCGCCATGCCACTAGCGCATGGCGATGATGATTTGGGATCGATTTATTAGAACGTTTCCTGTGGGGGAAAAGGTCTTGGGGATTGTAAGATACAAAAAGGGGTCGGCTCCTTTTGTTTGATACATCGTTTGTGGAGTAAATGATGATTGCTTGATTTTCAAGTAAAGAAAGCCAAAGGCCCCAAGGCCGGACCACGCTCATTAGTCATCCGATAATTCCCACTCTCCAAATTCCTTGAGCCTTTCGTTTGTACATCAATTTGATTCCTTGGACCCGAGATTTGGAATCGACAAAGTCAACTCGGGTCAATCCCAATTTCTGTCCACCGAATCCGCAGCAAGGGTGAACTTTCGGTTCACCGGCTTTTGTTCCTTCTGATCTCTCGTGGAACTTACGGTACCTCCGATGGTCCTTTTGGAAGTCTTTCTGCTGGAACGTACATCGCCGACAACAGTAGCTTTTGGTGTATCGATGCAAATTGCACATAGTATGTACTTTTGCCACCGGTTAAGGAATAATACCTCGACTCACTTGGTGACAACACCTAAAATCCAACACCCAATATATACATCACTCGAGAAACATGCGTAGGGAGAGAAACTTTCAAGAAGATCACATTTCTCAGGCAATAATAACTGTACGGAGGTGGTAAAAGCATGGAAAAGCTAATGATGATGGCCGTGGGGTTAGGGATTAGCCCCAAAGGAAGGAAGTCGTGGAGTTTGGAGAAGACGGTGAAGTTTGTATCATTACGTTGAGGAAAACGTGTTGAGTGCGAGATGATGGGGTCCGACCATGATGAGCCACGTGTGCGGTTTCATCGAGGCTTTCGCTCCGATTTGTCTCTCTGACCATCCATAGGTTTCATGGAATTGGTGGGGGGTGGTGGAGTCATTTGTTACGGTCGTCCGAAATATCACAAATTATGCTCACTCCGATATAGTTATTCTAAAATTTCTTTCTATAACATAAAAAATCTCAAACTTGTACCTACTTAGCACATTTGCATTCCATCAAAGTTTCGTTAATGATGACCGTTAAAAATTTGCTTAGATTAACATCGGAAAGCAAACATTTATGACATGGCGCTCACATGATTTATGTGAAATAAAAACAACGTTATTTTGACTGAGAAATTATCTAATGAAATGTTGATGGAGAATAAATTTGTCACGTAAGTACAAGTTTGGGGTTTTTTATGTCATAAAAAAAATTTAGGATAAATGTGTCATAATAAATATAGTTTGGGGTGTTTTATTTTACAAAAAAAAAATTCAGGTTAAATATGTCACATTAAGCATAGTTTATGATTTTTTTTTTTTGCAGCTTTTTCCCTAAGAATAACTCAGACTTTACGTGGTCCTATTTTTTCATGTGTTTTAAGGTACATTTGATTTGAAATGACAACCATACAAAACGTTGCAGTTAAAAGAACTCGACCAATTGATAAGGAAATCCAATTAAGCGAATCGGCTAATTTCTTTATAATCTTCAAATGGACCGCATCGTTAAAAACTTAGGGCTAGCTATTAATGTGCTTGATTACATATCTCACACAAAAGAGTCATAGTAGATTTACTTAACCAAACCTTATTTTCTTTCCGTAGTTATTATGTAAAATCTATTTCCTTAGTTACATTAACACAGTAAATATGCCGATGCGCACTTGTGGAATAGCATTGAAATTGTCCGTGAAAATAAATTATCGACCTTTTCAATCCTTATGTGGTGTGGAGACCGCGGGCGACATGCAAAGACCACGTCGGACTTGTCGAATAAATAATAAATAAGCAATCTTTTTTTTTTTGTTCGAAAATAAGTAATCTCGAAAGTAGGAAAATGACATAACGAGAAAAAACCCCAGAGCCGTACACGACGGGATTATAAAATGGCTGCAAGAACAAGGTCTCCACGTTTCTCCGAGCTGTAAAACACTAAAATTATTCAAAAGGGAAAATAGAAATTCCTAATTTTCTACCTAATTGTCACTTAAGTGGGGGGTAAGTATAACCTCTTAATCGATTTGCTTGATCTTCGTGCTCAAATGATACGTTTAGGCGAGTACAAGGTCTACAGAAATCAACTCGTGTTTGAGCACATTTAGACTTTGCCTTGCTATAACAACAAACCTATTACATGTGTAGCAAACAATGTTATGTCATAAACATTGTATTCGGTCGTGCGAGTGCTGAATCTTTCACCCCCACAAACTATTCTCATAGGCTATCTCGACATATCTTGACCGTTGATGCTTGCCTCATTTACCTACATCAACGATCGACAAGTGATTGAGACACCGATGCGACCATCGAGCGCAAATAGAGGACGTTCATTCATGTCAGAAGAAAGAAATATAATGAAATTTAACGGAGAGTGTTTGAATACTAATTATTTTCCTTGAAAATTATTTTCATGGAAGATGTTTTCCTTTATCAAGAGATTTTTCGGTAAAATAAACGCAATCTAGATGTGCGGTATATTAGGTGCGTCCAGTAACGTACCTATCCGATTGAAACAGGAGTATCTTATTTAACGAATAGTTCACATGAACATCAATGTAACAGTACATTGGAAACCCTCTTGCGAACAAATAGTTGTCCAATAATCAATAACACCTTGGTATAGGTCAAAGATGGGAATGAAACGGTTATATTTTTCTTGCATCGCTAGTTAGGAGAAATTTCCTGAAAGTATGCCTCTAATTGGAGCGTTACAAACTTCTGGTCTGTCACCTGCATTCAACTTGAGCAAACATTACTTGTGGGTGAAGTCCATGTTTGTAATGCTCGATCAAAGAGTGGTTGGAGAGCAACATAAGCCAATAAGGGATAGAGGAGAACATGATCCAAATGCAATTCGAAATGAGAGTCTCATACGAATGAAGCATAGGGGAAAATATGACCCAGAAGCGCAACAACTTACGATGCTTGTGGAGCATATGCTGGAACGGTAATTCATTCGCTCGAGTCAAAACAAAGAGGCAACATATTTGACCCAGGGTTCACATTGACATCTTAAATGTTTAACATAACCGATGCATCTTGTCATATCCAATCGAGATGATTGTCACGGTATTTTACATCTGATACGACCCGAGTACGACAAGGACAAACAATCATAACCATGGAATGTGCGGAAAAGGTCAAATATGGTGAACAAAGCGTAACGTAATCACATGGTTAAAAGTAATGGCGAACAACTGTAGTTTGGAGAGAGCCTAGAAATGGGAAAAAGAAGAAGAAGAAGAAGCTGTATACACTTTGCAGAACTGTTTACACGAAGCTATACACTTCCAAAACGTTTTGACGTAATTACACACATTGTCTACTTTTTCTTTTTTGGTCGAAACACACATTGTCTACTTGAAAGGTATGAAAACGGGTCGATTCCAAATCAACCGTTTCGCCCCATGCTCGTGTATCTTGTAGTAATTTCTCATCGTTCTCGTGTGGTGTCGAGTATTATCATCCCGCCCCTGACGCGGTCAAAGCAGGAGGTGAGCTGGCCAACGGGAGGGAAATTAATTAAATTTTGACCGACCAGTTTAACTTTTAACAGGAGCCGGGCATCTTAGGCCTCACGTGACTGGCATCACAAAGCCCAAGATTCACCCCCCCGCACACACACTGTAGTGGCGAAGTTCCCACGGCCGGGCCCACCGAGGCGCCACGTGTCAGCGTCCCACGCAGTCTCCTGGATGCGGCGGGGCGTGTGGTGTCATCGCCGGAATCTTCGGCTCCGACGACCGACCTTCTGATAGGACTCGCCCCCGCCCCTCGGGCCCCACTCTCTCTCTCTTTCTTTTTTTGGCTGGGGAAAAAAACCAGTTTTCCAAAATAAAAGAAGGGAAATCGTATTTTGCCGAAGAAAAAGGAAATAAAATTAAAGATACGCGAATTCCGATTTCGGCTGTTGGGATCCTATAAAACAGCGATTTCAGTGTTTTCA
>BCNH02000011.1:1730252-1761718 GCA_001662345.2 Metrosideros polymorpha var. glaberrima
TGGCGTCGCTCAGCTTGTCGTGCAAGTCCCAGATCTTCTCCAGGACCGCCTCCACCTCATCGATCTCCATCTCTCATCTCCCGAAGAACGACGACGATAAGGAATTCGGGGGGAATTTTGAGGGGGCAAATGGATCCAAATCCAACCCTAGGGTTTGGTCCCTCTCTCTCTCTCTCTCTCTCTCTCTCCCTCTCTCTATTTTACCGCCCCTTTTTTGGGGCTCCAACGAATCTCGAATTTGAGTCGCGGGTTCGTCGTCGTTTTGGTACACCTAGTGCAAAGCGGAAGCCAAGCCCGGCAAAAACGGCGCCTCGTATTGGGGATTTTCACTGTGGCCTTCGCTTCACTTGGCAGAGACACGTGTCACCCTCTCACGAACTCTCCATCCATTCATTTTCCTTCGTGGGTAGACATCGCCTGGGTAGTCTTATTAAATTCAATATAGCCTTCGAAACGTTTTTTCTTTTTTAATCGGGTATTTTTTTTCTATTCTTTTTTAATCTAGACCGAATAAAATGGATGGAGCTACAGAATTGGGCCGGCTCAGCCCTAGGTCGGACCGGAAAATGCTCGACATATCATCTATCGCATTACAGAGAGCATTGAGGTAGAGATCTCTTATTGGAAAGCAACAATCCTAGGACAAAAGAAATGATGGACCCCTTAAAGACGTTCGTACATACATAAACTTGGAAACACAAAATAATTAAGACAACATATGACCTCATCTCATTATTTCCTCAAGCTCGATACATTCTTATTTCATACGTGATCGTATTTATTATTTAAGTATATTGATAGGCAGTATCATCACTCCTTAAAGAAAAATTAAATTCTTTCGCTGAGCTCTTATCGTCGTGTGCCTCTACATGACTACCGATCGACCTTCTGTGTGCGCCTCCGACATCTCCATCTCGCCCTCACGCCCGCCCTCGTCCTCCCCTGAGATCTCCTCCAGCGACCTGCCTTTGGTCTCGGTCACCATGAACGTGCAGCAGAACCCTAGCATGTTCGTGAACGCCAGGATCATCATGGCGCGTTTTATCTTGTGCGTGTGCCCGTCGAGCGTGTAGCTCTGGACCCAGAAGGCCGCAATCAGTGCCCCCGCCTTGCCCGCCGCCGCGCTCATGGCGTGGCACGTGGACCTAAAGCGGGTCGGGAACAGCTCCGCCGGGAGAACAAAGGTCGTGCTGTTGGGGCCAAAGTTCGCGAAGAAGAAGGTCAAACCATACAAGAGCGCGAACAGCCCTGTCTTGTGTTTCGCAGGGTCCCTGAGGTCCGCATAGTTGATTCCAATGATGAGCATGAAGACAGACATCATGAAGAAGCCGATGAGCTGGATGTAGAAGCGACCGATCTTCTCGATGAAGAAGACGGTGAACCAATATCCAGGAAATGTCCCAAGCAAGGCAACCACGAACATGGCCCTGGAGATCTGAAACATTTCCTTTATGGCGTTGACCCACTGTGCCCCATCTGTGAGGTGCATGTTCGGGAATATGTCTTTCTGTGCCAAGTTTTGGCTGTAGAAGGCGATGTCCAACAAGAACCATGTGCTCATTGTGCCGATGAGATGCCGACCATGCCTCCGCCAGAACTCACTTGAGAACAGCTTGTAGTCATTGGTCGTCTTGAATTGGCCCAACCTGTCGTGATCGGCTTGAATTTCGATCTTCAGGACACGGCCCATGTCCGCGGCGGCTTGTTTGGCGTTCCCTTCTATGAGTGCGGTGTACCGACCGGTCTCGGGCATCTTCATTCGCCAGTAGTAAGTCAGCAAGGCCGGTAAAGCTCCGAGCATGAGGACGATTCGCCATAAGAAATCCGCTTCGGGTTGCGTGGAGAACACGGGATCCTTGTGAAACGTTGGGGCGGAATAGAAATGGAGGAACAGACTGGAGAGGATCATAGAAACGAGCCCTGCGAAAATGATCCCGACGCCCTGCATAGCAAAAACCGCAGCTATGAATGCGCCCCTAGTTGTCTTGTTTGCATACTCGGACATGATGGTGGCCGAGAGAGGGTAATCGCCGCCAATCCCGAACCCAAGCCAGAATCTGAAGAAGCAGAGCGTGCCCATGACGGACTTCGCCGTTGATCCGAAGGAAAGGCCGGAGCAAATTGCACATATGACCATGAGAATGAGGGTGATCCCGTAGACCCGTTTGCGACCGAACTTGTCACCGAGCAAACCGAAGAAGAGTTGACCCGCTAGGGTTCCGACCAGGGCAACACCGATTACCATGTTGTTGACGTGAACCGGGAGTTTCCCAGGGACTTTTTTGGCAGGATCAAAGTAATAAAGGCGACCCAAGAGCTTCGACACCGTGGAGATGCAGAACAGGTCGTAAGCGTCCGTGAAGAAGCCCATGCCTGCAGTCACAGAGCCAGGAGTTTCTTTCAGAAAGAGTCATTGTACATTGAATACGGTGATACATCGATAACCTTTACGCAAGTTCGGACGATCTCTAATCGATTCCCCGGTTATAATCTCGTCGATAATCTTTTTCGTACTAGGACGCATACAGACCAGCTTTCTCTATAGTCTAGAGCATGACACTTTTGTTATTAAGCATCCTGATGTTAATTCCTGCTCAGCAACCGGCTTCCTCCTCCACTACTGTTTGTCTTTGAACTCGAACTCCTCGAAGAGCTTTAGGAAAGATCTCCAAGGCGGGGCTGCTCATTATGCGCACGAGGTTTAAATAAATCACAACCTCAGCACAAGTTCGTAGCGGTATATACCTGCGATTACAATGGCTGTGAGGTGGTACATTTGCGTGCGAGCGTTGTCGAGAGCATGGAGGATTGCTAGATTGTCGGAAGCCATTGGTCCTTCCTTCTGTCTTAGCTTTCGACTGACGATGGCCTGATTGCCTCCGGTGACTGCCTATGCTCTGCAAACTCTTCGGTCCGTTTTATAGGGGCAGGGTCGTGAAGGGACAGGGATCATGGAATGATGTCTGGACGCTGGCGTTTTGGCCTATGCTTTGAGGAAACAACGAGGGGGGGATCGCCAAGTATATTCCATCTAAACAACGACAGAAATCGCGATTATCGATTCATTACTCCAAGGTTGATTAGTGAAGGGTTGTCCTTGTCCATGGATGGTACGTACCAAATCGTAAAAGACAAGCTGCTGAATGGCTGCTCACGACTTCGACTAGGGTTAAAAACCTCGAAGACTTCGGCTGAAATTTCTATCTGGCTAAGGAAAATAATTATAAATCCTTGTAGAACCTAGTTACTATTTTGATTAGGGCAAAATGGTTATCAAAGTTTGGGCGAAATATTTGATCTAGATACCTTATTATAAGCCTAATGCAAATTTCTCGATATGAAACTTGGTATTTAATACCGATAATCGATTGTTCAAGGTCTAGCTTAGAGGCAATTGGGACCATTATCATCCCAAAGCACTGGGTTTATGCAGCTACGTCTTTGGATTGAGTTATTGAAGTACTTGTTGGGTTGCAAAATTATCGTTGTCATGAGCGTTTTGGGTTCCAATGAGTTTTGCCGGCTTACCCGATGGATGGATGAACGAATGAACAAATTAATAATAAAAAAATAAAGCCATCTCGAATTGTTCCGTCCGATAAAAGCTAACCAAAAACCCGATGTGTGAGGACGTCGATAAATATTGGGACTTAAATTCATGAAATAATTGATATATGATTCAATTACCGAATCAACATAAGTTTGAGGACTACCTTATTATCAAACCCTTATTTTGAAGAATGTATTTACTTTGGCAAAATTGGTCGTTTTGCGAGGGATCATACATATGCAAAAGACAGTTGTTCAGATAAAAGGACAAAGGAGGAGTGAGTTTGGAACTATACTGTCCTTTCAGCTGTGGAAAGGCCAAGGTTTACAATGTTGTAACATTGTATCGCCCACTAATTAGGGTTTTCATCCTATCCGCTATCGGGGAGAAATAAATTTCACAAACCATTTTAGCAGATGTGAATTACATTTTTTTTGCACTATCGGTCTTCTTTAGGTTATCAAATCAAATTTATCTATTATTTAAATATTTTAAAAGAATCATTACATAGATAAGAAATTTCACTCACCGACATGTCAATCTCCCAAAATGTTCGCGGTAATTCTCAATTATGCCCGATACCTTCCAACACCTTGATTCCTCCACAAGCTGTAGTAACAAATCCTGAATTTGTACGATCTTTTGCGAGTCCCTTTACCCTCGTGTAAACAGTAAATATCTCAAATAAGAGTTGATAACAAAATAATAACCGGTGATTTAATCTGATAAAAGTTGATGAGTAACTCTAATTTAGGTTCATAATCTCAAGTATGAATTGATGGATTCGAAGCAATCGGTAAGTCTTGTAAATAATAAAAAATTGGCGAGCTAGTGCAAAAATTACTAATTTTTAAATTATTGAAAAGAGTTGGTAATCTCAAGAAAAGGGTGTTAATTCATTCGGGATATATTTCCACGTAGCACAAGAATTTGATATTAATGAGTAGGTCCCATTATAATCCAGCAATTTCTTGGCAATTTCTTCACGACAGTATTCAAGATGGAGTGATAATATCAAGTTCCAAAAAACAAGGTTCTTATTTGTCATTGCGGGAGAACTGTCCAATTTTTTTGGCCTTTAGAGGTCAACTCTT
Source organism: Metrosideros polymorpha var. glaberrima (assembly GCA_001662345.2). Lineage (NCBI taxonomy): Eukaryota > Viridiplantae > Streptophyta > Magnoliopsida > Myrtales > Myrtaceae > Metrosideros > Metrosideros polymorpha. The sequence goes on from BCNH02000011.1 coordinate 1,734,897, forward strand.
TTTGTTTTTTTGGACGGATCTTTAGAGGTCGACTCTGAGAAGGAATATTATGCCTGAAGCTCCGCATTTTAGATAAAACTTAGGAACAAACACATGAATTGAGTTTCTTACGATCTATTCGAGGTTAGTTTCTTGGCTTTTTAAAATTAAATACTCAGCTCAATAAATAAAGTCTAGGCTCCATTTGCTTCGTGAAAAATGAATGATTTTGAAAAATATTTTTCTAAAAATGATTGTTTGTATTGCTTATAAAATGAACGGGCAAAAAACATTTTCATCATTGTCTATGAAAATGTATAGACATAAATTATTGTCAATAGTTAAAACATTTTCATTGACTAATTATTTCAAGCGATACAAACGATCGTTTTTAGGAAAATGTAATCCAAGATCATTTGATTTCTACGAAACAAACGGAGACTTAGTAGAAGATGGAATCAAATAGGAGCAGCGACTCAAATAGCTTGCAAATCTAATTGAATGGCTAGATTTGCAACATATTCTAACGATATGTATAGACAATTGATGAACATATGAAAAATGTAAATGAGTGTCGTTTTAGCTCGATGAAGTTAAGTATAGTTTGTGTTTGCTTTAGTTGCACTTAAGCATTGTTTCTCCTGTGCTTCTAATCAAACAAGAGCATGCAAAACAATGGAGTTTCTGTCTAACTTAAAAGCAGAGGCTCGAGTTCAATGAGCAGAATTGAGATTGGATATGAGCATACAATTTATGAAGCAACTCAATAATTGTTTCGCAATAATCTAACTAATTCACGGATACACTTCGTTATTGAACTCGTGAGCAGGTTGGGTAGGGTTTGGGTGCTAAGCCAAAATATGTGTCAAACACAACGAAATAATGGTCGGACTTGAATGGACCGTCAAGTGGCCAAGCCCATGAGTTAAAACTTACTATTGGTAAGTTAAGCTTGACCATGTGCGGGCTTCACATAATGTTTTGGACTAAACCCTTCCATAAACTTTGGGCTTGTCCAAACTATCAATCCGAAAACATCATAAAAATTTCATTAGTGATTTCAGTATTTAAGAAGGAGAAAAAAGTCTCTGTTGCCATTTACTGAAAGAAAAACCTTGTTTTATAAAAGACGTACCCTTTTTTTAGATATATCTAGAGTCATCCCATTATAACAGAAAGAAAAGAGATCTTGCTTTGCTATTTATTTCTTCTTCTTCTTTACATTTCTCTAGCCTAATGAACTATTTATAATATTTTTCATTAAATTTGTTCAACCGTCAAACATAGAAAGACACACTTTACAACAAGACTCCGTTTGTTTTACGAAAAAATGAATAGTTTATATTTTTTTAAAATAATTATTTGTATCCCTTGAAAACGTTTTAGATAAAGCAAAATATTTTCATAATCAACAACAATTTATGTATAAACATTTTCGTAGATAATGAAATTATTTTCCATTCATTAAATTTTATAAGCGATATAAGGGATATTTTCAAAAAAATATTTTCCAAATTTTTAGCACCCTAGATATGGGACTCGGCTTGCTTTCCGTTCAGAGAACTTGTCTTTCCATACCCAATCGTACACATACAACCCCAGATTTTCCGCCAGGAATCGCACAGACAAAAACGCAACCCCAGCGCTCATTGATCATCTTCATATTGAAAAGAATAGAAGCGTCTTTTCCTAATAAAGAATAGAATTTTCCTGATCAGTCTTAAACGGGGATAAACAAAAATAAAATCCCAGAAATTTTCCCTCGCACAATAATCTCTCCAGTTAAAAAAAAAAGGAAAACACAATCTTTAGCCCAACCGCGAATAAGAATTATTAATTTATTCGCCTCGCCTTCCTAAAAGGGAAAGCAAGTTAAATTCCCCCTCATAATAATTTCTCCGGTCACAAATGGAAAAGAGATCTCGACAAATGGAAATAAAAACGGAAAATACGCCCAAAAAAGTCCTAAATTGTGCCCGTAGTGATACCGATGATCCAAATTTTTTCTTTTTTGGTGAAAACTCTAAAACTTGTACCGAAACGATAAAAGTTTAAGGCAACATTCCAAATGAAGGTCTAAAGTGTCATCATTTTTTGAAATAAAGATATGAAGTGGATTTTATTTCAAATGAGTGTCTAAATTGACCATGTCATTCTAAAAAAATGCTTGATCTCAAGGGTATTTTTGTCATTTTACTTTTTTTTAAAAAAATTTCTTTTCTTTTTCTGCATATTGGTCAACAAGTCGCCGCTCCTCGATGAGGGCTAATAGGCAGAAAAAGAAAAAAAAAGTAAAATGAAAAAAATGTCTTTGAGATCATGCTATTTTCTAAGATTGATGACCACTTCAGATTATTATTTGAAATAAAGTCCACTTCGAGCCTTTATTTGAAACAATATCTACTTTAGACATTTATTTGAGAAAATAATAGTACTTCATGCCTTTATTTAGAATTTTCGCAAAGTTTAAGTTACTGATGCAACAATTCACATAATTTAAGTATTTTGACAACACAAAAGAAATTTTAGATTATTCCAGTCGCGATGGACATAGTTTATGGGTTTGACACAACCAAAAAAGTTTGAAGTATTATTGTTGATAGTAAGTATAATTTATGATTTTTGGCGGTATTAATCCAAATAAAACTCAACTTCATAAAATGGGGAAAAATAAAGGGTTAATACAAAAAAAAATATCAAATTGGTACATTTATAATAAATTTATTTTTTTTTACCATGAAAAACCCATAAAGCTATCTCTAACTGATATACCTATAATAAATTTACCATTCGTTAGTTTCCGTTGAATTTTACCATTAAATTGTTGAGTTTGATGATACGTGACCATTAACAGGATGTACCAATTTGGGATTTTACGTTTCATTTGTCATATGTGTGCCGATTTTGGATTTTTTGTGATATTAATTCAATTTAATAGAAACTAACGAATGGTAAATTTGTTATAGTTGTACCAGCTTATGGTAAATTTGTCACAGATGTACTAGTTTGAGGTTTTTTGTGATAAAAAAATTAGTTTGGAATAAATTTGTTATAAGTATATCAATTTAGAGTTTTTTGTAGTAAAAAAGTTAGTTTGGGATAAATTTTTTCATAAATGTACTAATTTGGGGTTTTTGGTGGGATTAACCAAAAAAGAAATGAACGTGCCAGCTGGTAAAGAACCCCGCCAATCTCGCCCTAGACTCACGCGCCGCAGAAAGCTCTAGAAGCAACTGAAGAAAAGAAAATGGTGCTGAACAGAGAAGAAAAACATGAACGAAAATAAAAAAGGGAACGCAAAAATATATATAAATTCATTAAAAAAAAATTTTGGTCGAAATATAAATTCATAATTATTGCCCCATATTTCTGACGAGGTTAGAAATTTCGCGTTCCCCCCTCCACGGAAATCGCTTCCCTTTGTGCTTCGACCAGTGATTTCAATCAGGGGTCGCTGCTGCAAAGGGATCGATCGCCACTGGAATTTTCGCCGCCGCCTCCCTCCTCCATTCATCGTCCGATGAAACGGTGAAGTTTCCATGTCTATTTCACCTTCGTCGTCGTCGCCGTTGATCAGTCGCTTTCGGAGCCGTCGTTAGAAGAGGTGCGCGTCTGTCGCCTCCTTTGTGTTTGTTTTTCTTCCTCCTTCCCCTTCGTTTCTTGTTCTCCGAGGAAATTTGGGCCAGACTTGGTTAAAAAGGCACTCGCGACGGCGGCCTTGAAAAATGGGGGGGCGTTGATTTTGTTTTTGCTTTGATTCTTCGCGTCAATCCGTCGGAAGGAGCGCGTCTCGTCTTCGGAGGAGTTGAGGTTTGTCCGCTTGAGCCCTGGCGGTCGCTTGAATCGGCCGAGGAAGTAGATGCTAGAACGAGACGAACCGTTATAGCTCTTCCCGTTTCTTGTTTTGCCCCTTAGCGTTAGTTCATTGACGGACCAGTTTTCTGATTTTTTCTTGTTCTTCTGGGGTTGAGTATTTTTCCCCTTTTCATTTAATTCTTAGTCATGCTAGTTCTATCAAAAGCAGCGATCTTTGTTATTCCCCGCTTCATGAAATCAAAGGAGAATAAAGAAGAAGAGTAGGTTTGCTCAAACCCGTAATTTATTCGTAATCTCTCTGTATGTCGAGAATGAATTAGAGGAAGCATAATTTATTAACTTTTCATGTATTATCGTTATTTGTGTGATTCTCAGCATTGTTTTAAAAATTGAAAGAACAAAAGAAGCATGGGTTGCTTTCCAAAATCCCTACTGATTCTAATTGCAATCATTTCAGTTGTGAAATGAGTGGAGAACATAGTCTTCTGGACAGCACGGATGGCGGGGTGGCTCATTCTGAGCGAACGGACGACCTATGGATGAACACAGATCAGTCTTCGAGTATCCTGATTGACAGCCACAATATGCTGGTGTTGGAATCACCTGTCCATGGTGGAGTGATCAAGGAATTTTCTGGTGCGCGGGATCGGCATTCGACTGGTGCATCGGATGGAAAATTAGGTTTTGCGGAGAGAGCATTTTCTGCGGCCGGTGCAGCATTTATTTCAGCCATAATTGTCAACCCTCTCGATGTTGCCAAGGTTAGCATTTGTGCTTGAGCTAAGCAAGCCTGTCGATTAAGAATGACCGAAGCCCAAGTCATGCTTTGAAGGAGTGTATCTGTTATAATTTTTTCTCGGTTGACCTTCGACTAGACATTCTATTTCTTTCCCCATTTCCTCAATGGCACGGTGCACTTTTGGATTAGTGATATCTATTTTGGACCAGATTATAGTACCATTTAATGTCACTAATGCATATTCCCATATCGTCACTGATTTTTTTGCTTTTTATATTCTTTTCTTTGTTTTTCTTAAATATGAAGATAGCGAAAGTAATTGACTTGTTTTGTAAGGGTAGGGTACATATTAGAAAAATATGGGGAAACCTATCGCTGTTTTCTGAGTTTTTTAGGACTTCCTTGATCATATTTCATTTGTTGTGCTGCTTTATGTTCATCTGTTTGGTGGTGGAGAGGAAATCTTAAAAGTAAGTTGAATTCTGAAATGGCAAGTTGTAGACGTGCTGTGAGGAAGGGCTGCCATTGTTGAAGTCAAGGTTATTGCAGTTTCCGTAGGTTTCAGACCATTTAGACGTTTAAGCCCTGGTTCTTTCTCTGTTTTGTCTTTTGTAGATCGGTTTCATAATTAATATGGTAAATACATAGTGCATTGTTATGTCTTCAAACCTGTGTTTTTGGAATGAAGAAATTTTGATCTCTGGCATCCGAATTGAGTTCTAGACTTCTAGTAGCAGGAGGAGCTATCTTTTAATATCCCCGATTCCTCTTGTTCTAAATGGGTTAACATATTTTGCAAGTCTTTCTATATTTGAATTCTCTGTATCGACCAATAGTTAATTATCTTTAGTTGGCCAGCTGATCTGGTTCTTTGGATAACTTTTTACATTGATATTTTCTTCTATCATATTATAATTTGGAATTATTTTCTTAAGAATATATTTTGTTATCGTTAAACTTCAAATGTGATATCTTCAGCTTTCACAATTTTTTTATTATAATGCTTCTTTCATCTGTTGGATGGTTATTCTTCTTCTGAATCATTTTTTTTGTCAGACAAGGTTGCAGGCGCAGGCGGCTGGGGTTCCTTATTCCCATCCATTGAGTAATATCACAAGTCGCATGGCATTTTTTGGGCCAAATATGGTAAACATGCATCTTTGGAGTTGGCTTTCTTTTCTTTCTGTACGATATGTTGCTTTGCTTTGTTCTGCCATTTAGGGTGTTTTTCGACTCATTCAATTAAGAACTTCTGTTGATTTTTCTCGGTTTCTGTTGCTTTAGATGTTTGCGGATCTGAGATGTTCTCCGTCTTGCACACGTGCTGGAATGCACGGCACAGTGTCAATATGTCCTCCAGATTGTTTTCAATACAAGGGGACTCTAGATGTCTGGTACAAAATAATTCGACAGGTGTGTATGTGGAACATCTTCCTATTGATGCTTGTTATGGGTTTTAAACCTTTTCTTGTTGGCAAGAGCCTGAGAGGTTTTGCATTGCGAGCGTTAATTACTGGTTTTAATGGGTAAATTTCATACCTTTGTGCCTTTCTCAAATGATTTGAGCCAGACACTCCCTAGCTTTAGCACTTCACTGCCATTTTAAAGCCAGTCTTTTGTTTTTCTTGATTGAGTTTCTATTGCTTATGTGGAAGTTCTTTTTGCAGGAAGGATTTTCAAGGCTGTGGCGAGGCACCAATGCAGGCCTTGCATTGGCTGTACCAACAGTAAGCCTCTTGCCCCATTATATATTTTTTTTGCTGAAGAATTGGCAAATTCACCAAATAATATCCTGTTCATTTGCTTATTTTTAATTTTTTATTCTTTTGGTCAGGTGGGAATATACTTACCATGTTATGATATATTCCGCATTTTATTAGAAGACCGCACTGCCTTGCTTGCACCTAGCTTGACGCCCTATGTTCCTTTGCTTGCGGGGTCACTAGCTCGCTCTTTAGCTTGTGCAAGTTGCTACCCCATTGAGCTGGCCAGAACTCGCATGCAGGTATTCAAGAGTGTTTTACTTTTAGATAATTCTTAAGAGTAGATTGGCACAGATATTTTGTTGCTTCACGTTGGCTGTGTATTTTCTGAGCTTGATGTTGTCATGAGCACCAGAGGCTTTCTATTAATTGTGGATGGTGTACTTTCTTTTTAGTTTTAGTTTGCTTTATAGTTTTTATATGCTTTCTTAGTCTGGTTCAATGTCTGACTTTATATTCTATTTATAGATTAGTGTTTATTGCATTTTTAATTGGTTTTTCCACTCCAGGCTTTTAATGCGACAGAAACTGGCAAGAAGCCTCCTGGAGTATTGAAAACTCTATTTGAAGTAGTGTCTCATGTCAGAGGCACAAGTAATGCGCCGAACAGCTGTGAGTAAATTGGCATAATTTGACATTTTATCTCTCTCTAGAAGCCTTTCAGCATGTGGGTTCCAGATGGAGTGTGTACAGTGGAATGCTGATGGGCACTTTTTTGTGACAGTGCAAAACTACCGTGTTCTGTGGACAGGCATGGGAGCACAGCTTACTCGCGATGTTCCTTTTTCAGCAATATGTTGGTCAACACTCGAACCTGTGAGCTCTCTCTCCCTACCTCTTTCTCTCTCTCTCTCTCTCTCTCAACTTCCATGCTGCAATTTGATATGCTGCAGTTCTTTTCATCTCCTTGGTTCTTTTCTTTCTCTTGAATTTGATTTTGATCTACGTGTTTACAGATTAGGAGGAAATTGCTTAGGACCATCGGCGATGAAGCTAGTGCAGTTACTGTCCTTGGGGCTAATTTTTCTGCTGGATTTGTAGCAGGAAGTCTTGCTGCAGCTGCTACATGTCCTTTTGATGTGGCCAAAACAAGAAGGCAGATAGAGGTTCGTTATTTCATGTCATAGTCATCTTGCAAGGAAGTATATTTGGGGATTCTAAACTTTAAAAAAAAAAATTTAAAGTTTGAAAGCACATACATGTTCAGGGGAATTTGATTCCACATTAGTTAGTATGTACGATTTAAACTCAAATTGCTTGAGAGATATCTTTGGTGGGTCATTTAGATTGGATTATGTGGAAAAGTTGTGGATGATTTTTATATGCATATGCAGATGGTAAGCCCACTAACCTTTTATTGCACAATAGCCTTAAATTGCAAATTAGTATGCTTTTGAAGTTACATTGTCCTGTAAATAACTACTGTTGTTGATTTGATGCCAATTTTCTCCCCTAAATTTTTGCAGAAGGATCCAATGAGGGCGTTGAAAATGACAACAAGGCAGACTTTATTGGAGATTTGGAGGTGCCTATACTTTACATGATATGTTTTGGAGATTTTATAACCCTCGTGTGATATTTGACGCGTTTTAATCCGAAATCATCATCCTGCTTGATATGGCTCCTTGGTTGAACATATACATACTTGACCTGTGGGATTTTAATTTATTTATGGAAAAGAGAAAAACTGTGAGGTGCTGCATGGACAGGTGCACAAGAAATTTCTCTCATTTCCATGTAAAATTTAGCTTTCGGTAAAGAAACTCTTAGTCTTTTATTCCTCCTGTATTTTCTGCATTAGGTAGGATGTCCATGAGGCTTAAATATTCTTTGTAATTGGAATGTTGAGTTTGCGGTTCACCTACAACGAGGCTCAGAAAGACCTGTCTGATGAATAAAAATGGCCACCATTAGTGCTTGACAACTAATCCTGTGATTGGTATTGAAATTTCATGTTACAGGGATGGAGGCTTGAAGGGACTCTTCACTGGAGTTGGTCCTCGTGTTGGCCGTGCAGGGCCCTCTGTAGGCATTGTGGTATCCTTTTACGAAGTTGCGAAGCATGTGCTGCACACCCAGTATGCAACTTCATGATTTGGCTAATAGCCGCCGGTTCCTGATTCTCTGTCTCCTTGAGGTGTGACCAACAACGGAAGGCATCACGTTCTGACTATAGAAACATTGACCTCCCCACAGAATGCTGACCTCTTTGCAATACAGAAGGTAGACAGAAATAAGCAGTTTTTCATCTTTTCTTTACTTTTCTTCTCGGCCTTGCAGCCGAAGTACAGCTTTTTACTCTCTTTCCTCGCAGTGGATGTTCGTTCCATTGAATTTTGGATGCTCACAAATGAGCAGAAATTTTGTAGATTTTTTATGTTTTGAGAACGTTTTGGGTTGGTCACCCTCAAGCTTAATTTAATCATATTCCTAGTCTTCACAGAATTGGATGACGAGAGATCTCTTGTGGCACTTAGTTCCCAGTTACAGGTTAACATTGTTGCACTTGAAAATGGTATTATGCAGAACGAGTGACTTGTCACCGGATAGTATTGAAGTTGAATGGTTTACTGAAGGTGCAGGATCAACTATCCGGCGACAAGTCGCTCATTCTGTGAATGCTCTGCTGGGACGGATTTTATTGTTTCAGAATGACATTGTAGCGTTCGAAGTAAGCATTCGATCTATACGACGAGTGTTGGGATTGAGCACGACGCGGCGAGGGCTCAAATAATGTTTCGCTCCTGGCATCTTTTTAGGATAGCCAAAGTGGCTACAATGAACGATAAGCCTCCATCATGCATTGTGGCATCGGATAGAATGAAGTGTCGGGCGTCACAAAATGTATTGATATCTTTCTACTAAGGCGCACATTGCTAGTTTAGTTTGGCTTCTTAAGTAACTCTCTTGTTACATATATCAATATCTGTAGATTTTAGAAAGAATTGCATTCATGTTTCGATCATATTATGGGGATCTCAAGACCAGAAAGAAAAACAAACTTTGGTAGAGATCACTCCAAACCAAATTATGTCTTGGAAGACACTAAGCCTTTAATACAACGTTCTACTCGTTTGTCCCGACTCATATGATACATTACAACTAGCATGATGGTCACAAACTTAATCTTATGTTGTCCATACGAATGCTACAAATACAAACTTTAGTATTTCGGCGACGATCTAATCTGAGCCACCAACTCCTTGTTAGCGCTTCTTTTTTGTATCGATCGATCGAAATTTGTACGAGATCATTTACTGGAGCATGCATGCTTTCAGATATTTTCTCTTAGTAGTTCATTTTTTCTTCTTTTTCACCCATTGACACATTGGATTCGTCGAGTGACGATATGGGCAAGGTTGACGATCGTAATTTCTTTCTTTCTTTTATTGGAAATTGATTTCCATTTTCAAGATATCAATGTAGCCATAACAAAGAACAGAGATAATCCCATAATCACAATGAAAAAAAGAAGAAAACAAATCAAGTTATGCATAAAGAAAAAATATATATGTTTTTGCCCCGCCGCTCTCGTGTCACAAAGATTCAACCCGGTCCCTACACACCATCTCCAGACAAACTAATCAACCCTAGCTAGACACAAATTTAAAAAGAAATATATAAATGAAAATGCCAACATGTTCAGGTTTCCTTTTTTCTCTGGCCTTGAATAAAATTAAGAAAAATAAATAAATGAATAAATGTAAGCTTGGTATGGAGAAACCATTTGAGAACGGACGGTGGATGGTGGCGTTGATGAGGAGGCATCGGTCAACGACATCAATGGATGAGATACGTGAGAATGAGGGCGATCAGCATCAGCACGCACGCTATCCCTTGGTCTATCGAGGTACCTGCACGTCCAACACCACCAACCCTGGGGGTCAATTTCAATCGTCAAATTTCACTCTCGCCCAAACACAAATCATCCTTAGAAACACTAACCGTCGCTAGCGGGCGCCGGAGCCGGCGCCGGAGATTGGGCCCGAGCCGCGGGCAACATGATGGCATACATCACGACGACGACGGCAAGCACTCCAAAGCGAACCTTAGAAACACCCATTTTCGATCGTTCCTCTCTCTATCTTCCCCGCTAACCTCGTCGCGAAACAATGTGAACGATTTGAGTTTTTCCCTTAGACGAACGTTAGAGGAAAGATAGAGAGAGAGCTCCTTTTTTTTTTTTATGGTAGGAAATACAGAGATCTAGTTCCGTTTGTGAATGGAATGCAACCTTTATAGGTGAGTTCGATTTGTGTCCATTTCCGGAAAAGAGAGATGCTTGGTCCACCCGCACGTTTAGGAAATCATTAAACGAATCGAAAGAGGAGGAAAAGAACCAGCAATGAATCGGTAGATGGTGGAGTGGAGGGGTATCATACAAGTGCACGATGCTGGTCGTGAGTTGTCCTTCTTTGGCATCTAGAAAATAGCCCTCTTTCGCGTGGTGGTGCTGTGTGTGTTGTGTGCTGTGTGCTGTGTGAGCTGTTTGGTATACACGTATGAATTATACACCGTATGTACGCTTACGCGTAGTATACTATACCGACGATCTCTAATTAACATAGGCTGCGAAATCATTTGGGTCTCGGACCGCCTATTTTGGGTGCATCCATCGTTCAGGTGTCGTCGTGACTCGTGACGGATCCTTAATGCCCGGAAATGTATATGATTGACTGGTGGTCTTTGGTGCAAGTCTTCTAAAACAAATAGACATTGACACTTAGATGATTAGGCCAATGAGATGTCTCTCGACTCTTGCAGTGCTTCGGCCGGCCTTTCGTTTCTACTTCCGAGTGTGCTCCTTTCTGGGTGGACTAATAAGGCCCGAATCGAAGCTTTTGTTCAAATATCCGCGACCGAGCCGAACAGGACCCGCCCGTCGAAATAATCGTGTATCTATCTCGTCCGATGTGCAAGTCGGAATTTGAGCAGATTGTCCAAAGACGAAACTGTTTATACTTAGTGGGGTGATAAATAAGGAATTGAAACACTCTAGGCCATCTCAATTTCCTTGCCCTCTCCATCTAAGGAATCAAAGCCGTTGCCTAAACTGTTTCCCAAGAACTAGCATTATGCAAAAGGACCATGAAAAACAATTTGATTTTTCAGAAGTTCTTTCCTTTATTGCATCCTGTAGAGCTACAGCATCCACCAAGAACAGCTCATACATGTGCCACGTCATCTTAGCTTATATATGAAAGTACCGCACCATGGAAACAAAAACATTAGACAGCAGACTGTACCAGCTGAGCTAGCTTTCTAGTGCTGAGGAGGCCAGAGGAAAGCTCCGATGGCGAACTTCCTCTTCCGCTCGACGTCTCCAGCTGCCATGACTGAGCTCGGGAGCCCGTATTCGGAGAGGAGGCGATCCAGCTGCCACTCGGGCATGTTCTCGTAGTCGGACTTGGAGTAACTCGGGTAATGCAGCGGCATTTGGAAGCTGCGATCGCCGCTGTTGCCGTTCCTCGCTCTCTCTTCCTGAGACTGCATTGCTCCAACTTTGAATGCACCATTTGATGAGTCCATCCTCTCTCTCTCTCTCTCTCTCTCTCTCTCTCCTTCTGAGTGAAAGAGTTTGAGAAAGTGTCGGCCTCAAACCCTCTAATATGCAAGTTTTCTGCAGAGCGTTTGTACAGTTGCACGTGAAGGCCAAGGACTTTATATTTTTATTACCAGGAAACAGAGGAAGTTTCCCCCCCACCTAAAACTCTTAACTTCACTCACAAAAATAGAAAGGCCCCTCATCGATTTATGTGTTTTTTTATTTATTGAATTGCTGTAAATCTCAACCCTAGCGTGTGTATGGTGAGAGAAGTGCCAAACAGACAGTGACTCATTGATTCGGCCAGTCGGCGGACACGGGTGCTGTTCTTTCTGTGCCCAAGTCAAAAAACGTGCTAAAGTATTGGAGTTGTTGTGTGTGGGTCACCGACCACCTTTGTTTTTCCTGTCACTTATTATATTTTCTTATCATACCTGATCCTCTGCTCTAGTATGTAATAAATAATTTCTCCAAAGTAAAATAATTTGAAAATTGTAGGTTATTAAGTATAAGAAGAGGGGCTGAAATGGGCAGTCCCAACTGGTGCAAACAAGGAGGAAAATATTCAAACTTTACCTGGCAGGATCATATTTGGTATATTACTTGAGACTGAAGTGGACTTATCCTCCTCTTTATTGTAGAAACTCTGCAAATCGAGAACGTTTAACCAGAAGCAGAAGCAGAAGCAGAAGCAGAAGCAGAAGCAGAAGCAGAAGCAGAGAAGGTACGACTGCAGTTAATCACTGGATGAGAATCATTAAGAAAATTGATCTTATGTTACTGCCTGAAAACCAAAGAGCTACTGCCTTCGTTAAGCAGCTAAGTGCATATATACGCCATCAATACATACATACCGTCAACTTCCACGTGTACATGACACAGCACATATACAGCCCCTATGCTTTTTATAGCAAATATCTAACCTATACAATATCAGTCTAAAATCCACAAGACTTGCACTGTGGTTCAACTCAAAGCGCAAAGAGTTAGGAAAATCTTTGTCCGAATGGCAAAATGTCCTCTAACTTCGTCATTGGCATTGGAAACAGGCTTCAAGAAGGGAAGAAAAAAGGGTCCTCATTGTTCTTGTAGATCTGAAACAGCTGTTTAGAGTAGCGATCAGCCAATTCTCGGCAGCGATCTAATGCTTCAGGGTCATGCTCCTGTAACTCCTCAACTGACTTCGTTAGGTCACCAGATGCATCTCCGTCGGTAAGAAACTCACCCAGAGCGCAGCCCCTAAGCAGAACACCATGATATATTAACAAGAGAGCAGCTGGAATTCATATACTGGATACATAAGATTTGAATTCAATTCCGCAAAACCCCAAAAGGAAAATTACCGCTGAGTCAAAAAGCTGCATTATTAATTATCCACGAGGAAGTTTGGACAGGACATGCAACTGGTCATGCAAAAGGTACATCATCTAACAAAAGAAACGTACAAGAAACAAATACAACCATCGGGCAACAAGTACAGATAAAGAACACTGTAAGCAACAAACATCGTGTTGCAAAGGAAGAGCAAACAAATAGAACCATCAGGCACTAAGTTTATCGAGCAATAAACATATAAGCTTCCAGCACACAGTGTAATACCACCTCGTTCATTTAAAGATAAACAAGGTAAACATAAGATGTTTCTGTATAAGATAACATCAAAGCAGACTCACGAGAAAACATAATATACGTGCAACTTGCAGGCAGCTTTGACAAGCGAATCATAGGCCAAGCATCCAACACATGCATCGGTACTGAACAAATTGATGAATGAAAGAGCCTATCAATATGAATGTTGGAAGTACAATCTACCTGAGTGCATCTAACTTGCTAAACCCACGTTGATTGCTGTAGATTGCTTCCTTACTAAATCTCTCATCATCAGTTTGCTGTCGATAGAGAGAACATACAGCTTTCATGCATAATTCAGGTTCCTTAGCAAATGCTGCAAGCATGTCTGCCTCAAATTTCCACTCAGACTTATAATCTTTGCTTCTTTTAATTCTCGATAAAATCTTGCCAAAGTCTGTTTCACCATCAGATGTATCTTCAGGCTGACCAGAAGCATCATCCCCATCAGAAGCATCATCAGCATGAGAAACATCAGAATCATCAACTATAAAGCTGCTCAAGCTGTTGTTATCACTGTCTAATCCAATATCTTCAGATTCCTCATCCTCAGCATCTTCGGTGGTAGGGCCTGCATGATGATGCTGAACTCCACTGGATGAATTTCTTTTTGCCTTCGCTTTAGCCTCACGTTCCCTCAATGTCATTAGGTGCCGCTTCATGGGGGTCTGAGCATGTTCGACGTGGTTGTCTGGAGAAGCATTAGCTGTTTGGCACTGATTCATTTCAGAAGTGGTGTCACCAGGTTTATATAATTCCTGAAGATGCACCCTCTTTAGCCTACCAATTGGAACACAATCATCATCACCACTCTCACTATCAGTCTCAATAACATTAAAAGCCCGTTTCCTTTTTGGAGTCAGTACAGTGGAGTTATCTTCATCACCAGCTATACTGTCATAGTGGTCCCCTTCGTGACAGGTCCTTGCACTGTTCTCAATAGTCATCGCTTTCCCACCCTCTAGAATCCCTTTATATGAGCGGTAATCTAAATCCAAACCCTTTGAAGTTTCCTGATTGCTAAGAGCATACGTTTTGTTGTTAGCTTCATCTTCTTCTTCATCGCTATCATGGATGTCAATAATGCCAACAGTGTGGGGTTTGGCAACTCCAGGAGTAGATGAGGCCATTTTTCTGCTAGGGCTTTCCTCCTCTTTGAATAGTAATGTTTTCCTAGCTCTCCGGCTGTAGTGTAGGCATGCAACTTCTTTTTCGCCTTTAACATCACATGAGTTACTTTGCATTGTAAAGTTTGGAGGAGAACCTGCCCAAGACAAACCAAAGCATATCGTATATGGCCACAGCTGGTAATTTCACCAAAAAGGGAAGTACGTAAAGATTTGACTACGTGTAAAAAATGCTGATCACTGAGAATGATTACCCCTCTAGGTCAACCACTAAAGGAAACTCGCCGATGCCGATTAGATAATCTTTTTTTTTTTTGGCTATGTAAAATTTGCCAATCAGATAATCAAGATGAACTAATTGAATAATTAAGTTTTCACGAAAGTTTTCCAATCTATTGTATGCATGAGATACATAATAATAAGATGATCAATGTTATCATGCCCATCGATCATAACTGCTAGAAACTAACTATCCAAATTAAAAACAAACAAAATGATGTTGAAAGGTCAAAATACGTGAAACTTTGAAATTTGCAGTTTCTTTACCACATGTTTTGCAACCAGAGCCTACATCAACCAAATCTACCATCCGTGCATCCCAATGTCCACCACATGACTCCTTGAGATTGTCCATTTCCTTTCTTCTGCTCACACCATGTGCAAGTTCATTAGGGAATTCAACTCCCATTTTGCTTCCATTGAAAAGGTGGTGCCCAGCTTGCGCCGCTGACTTAGAGTTAGCCTCCATCTGTAAAATCCGTGACTCCACTTCCTGGAGGCTTTGTCTCGAAACCTCCAGATCTCTTTCAGCCTTGTTCTTCTTACATTCCAGAACCCTGTTCTCGGTCATAAGCTGGAGAACCTTATCTTCTTCTTCATGCTCCTCTATCAAGTCAACAAACTTCTTCACCACTGCATTGTTAGTGTTACCGCATTTACAACCTTTATCACATTTGAAACCTGAAACTTCTACCCCAATCTCGCTGTTCTTCTGCTTCAAAACCCCAACTTCACGCTCAACAGCCTGCTTTTCAGCTTCTAATGCCTTGAACTTGTCCTCGAGCACTTCATAATCACTCTTCCATTTCCGGTTCTCCATTTCCAACCTCGCGATTCTCTCTTCAACACTCTCACCCCTATCCGCAACTGCACAAAGCCTACAAGCTTCCAACTCTTTGTCGACAAAATCCGAGCCTCTGTTGTCAGCCAGGCATTCCACTTCATCCGAGTTCATATCCATATCCAATCACGGTGTCTCCTAAACTTCAACAAATCAAACATACCATGATCATTGATCAACATCTCAAACTTCCTATTACGAGAGCCCTACGTAGCAAAATGACACAGCAAGGGGCAATTATGAAATCAAAAGATTAAAATATCCTAAATGCATGTTAACGCTAGCCAACTCGGTCACACACTGACATTACACAGGTTCACTCTAGTGTCCAGCTTTCGCCTAATACGATCCGACAACAACCTAAGAGACCATAAACAGAGCAACCCAATGCGTGATACGAGGAAGAGGAAAATACCAACAACTAAAAATACGATCTTTCTTTCAATTTTCAACCGCTTCACACAGACGAAAGAGCAGCAGGCTTTTGATGAGACAAACTAAAAGAGAAGGCGCATCCCAAGAGGGAGAGTCGGCATCAATCGGCTTCCTCGTGAAAAAGATGAAGCATCCAGCCTCGTTCTGCTAGGGCTTCGTGCTTGTCGCGGGTGACCGAGCGTGGAAATGACATGGAAGATGGGAATCGGAAAAACCAGAGCACCGGTTGGCTTCTGAGAGACGATTGACGTCGCCGAAACAGTGTCCGGTCACGTGGTCATTGAATGGCCGCCACGTGCTCTTCACAATATGAAAATTTCCCTCTTTAATTTTTGTTTTTATCTTCCATTTTTCAGTTTCTACTTTAGATACTTATTAATAAGAAAATATCTTAATAAGTTATGTTCCCGTAAAAATTAAAGTGTTTTTTTTTTTTTACAAATAAGTATCTCAAGATATTTGTTAACCTAATTCTAAAGATGAACAAGTCGATCTTATTTTATGAATAAGAATAGTCTTATTTTGTTTGCTTTGATGTTGGAGAGACAGTTGCTCTTAATTGATTCATCTTCCATGTGAACGTCTTTAGTATGGAAAATTAGAATATAGTATATTAGGAAATCATTATTTTCCATATTATGTATATTTCTTTCTTTAATTAGCTAGACCTTTGTATTATAAATAGGATTGTACTTACACGATCTCAATGTGTAAAAGTAATATAAGACTTCAAGTTTCTCAATTTTCAATTGCTTTCCATCGCCTCATATTTTGACATTTGAGTCGGGTCAAAATGTCTGAAATTGCTCGTCAAACATGCCTCTTTTATCGGACCAAAATGAAAAGAAAATAATAATGCCCCGATTTTTAACATGCAAATTAGTAGTTTTTTCAAATTGATCTACAACAATATATGTCAAGTGAGAGCTCCTTTGCATAAGAGGATAGGTAAAAAATTATCCTATCCGACATTTAGCAACACACATTTTACGGGAAAAACTCGGATATGTTCGGATGAAATTTGAGTGACTTGTCCCAGCTTTTTTTTTTGTTGGTCAAATTCTTGTCTCAATTTATAGTTGAGGTAAAACTTATCACATCCGATTGCATCATAAAAAAATAGAAAAGATCAAATATAAAAAGAATGTAGAAAATAACCAAAAAAGATGTATTTGTTCTCACATAGTAGCACCGTTGTTGATCAGTACGCGGTGATTGCTCAAAAGTTTTCGTCTCTCAACACACGGAAAGTGGTTGACGGATTGAGATGACACTCGATAGTGGTCAAACCTTGTAGTCTCGAATGAGCTTAATTGACTCGTGAGCCAAATCTGCTACAAGTCGCGATAGTCACTGCAATAGAGGTAACCATCTCTAAATGGTTACCATGATCAATCAACGGTCCAAACCTCGCCATAGAGGTGGCCATCAGAAATGGCGACCACCGCCGGCGATGATCGTCCTATGTGATAGTAGAAGAGGATTTTTTGTAAATTTTTTCTTTAAAAAAAGTAATTTAGTTAATATTATATTATTTATTTAATTCTAGTCTAAATTGAATTAAATCACCTTGGATATGACAAATTCACTTATTTCTTTCTTTTATCCTATCCTGTTCAATCCGAATGCTTATCTTGACGACCAACGTTGACTTTCACTCAAACTTGCAGTTTACACACAAAATCCGCGTAGTCCCTCACACAAACTCTGCTTTTCCATTGAAACAGAGCTCATAGTCCGTTCAATCTCTGACGGATAAGAGGTATGCAAAACTTTCGATTTCCCTTTTTCCTTTTCTCGTCATTTGCGAAAGGAAGTTGTCTGTTTTTCTGGAGATTTCGCGAAAATATGGAAGCCCGATATGTAAATTTTCGATCTTGCGTTCATTGAAACGATTCCTCTGTTTCTGTGTTATTATTGCATTCTTCTTTCCCTCAATGCGGTAGCTCATGCTAGGTGCTCTGTTTGCGAAGAACCGGGCTGTTTACTTACCGGTGCACGCTTTCTCATTCTGGATAAATAAGATCCCTAGGTGGGTATTGGGGCTTGATGGTTGAGGCTGAATTCTGGTTTTACTTTCGAGACAAATCATGATGGATGTCCTGTGCCAATGCTTGTGTTAATGCTACATCTCACAGGAAACTAGTTGTGACAGCTCATGTCTAGCGGTAGCAGGAGGAGATGCCTCCTGCTTTTGGAGAAATGCAAGACCATGAGACACTTGAGGGAAGCTCATGGACAGGTGATCACGTGCGGGCTTGGGAGTAACAGCTTTGCACTAAGCAGAATCTTAGCTTTTTGTGCAGACCCGCGTCAAGGAAGCGTTCATTATGCATGGGAACTTTTCCAACGGATTCAAATGCCCACCATCTGTATCTACAACACCATTATCAAGGCTTTCTTGCTCAATAACGAATTTTTCAGTACCATGAGCATGTACAATAGGTTGTTGATAAGCGGTTTTTGTCCCGATAATTACACGATTCCTTATGTACTGAAGGCTTGTGCAAAGCTGCATGACCATTATCTAGGAGAGTCTGTTCATGGGCATGGGTTAAAAGTGGGACTTCTGTCAGATATTTTTGTGGGCAATAGCTTGATCTCTATGTACTGTGAGCGCAGAATTATGAGAGCGGCGAGAAAGGTGTTTGATGAAATTCCTAGGCAGTGCGTTATTTCATGGACAATTATGATTTCTGCATATGCAAAGGTGGGAGACGTTGATAGTGCAAGGGTGTTGTTTGATGAGGTTACTGAGAAGGATAAAGGGATATGGGGTGCCATGATTTCTGGATATGTACAGAATGGTTGTGTCAAGGAAGGACTGTACATGTTTCGCTTGATGCAGTTGAATGGTGTTGAGCCTGATGAGTCAGTGCTGGTTAGCACACTCTCTGCTTGCGCTCACTTGGGGGCTCTGGATACTGGTATTTGGATTCACTGGTTTGTCAACCGGTGGCGGTTGACATTGAGTTCTCGACTGTGTACCGGTCTCATAGATATGTATGCCAAATGTGGGTATATAGACATAGCCAAGAAACTGTTTGATGAAATGCCAGAGAAAGATAATATTTGCTGGAATGCTATGATTTCGGGATATGCATTCAATGGTGATGGAGAGAGTGCACTCAAGCTGTTTACAGAGATGGAGAATGGTGGCATTCGACCGGATGACATCACATTCATTTCCATCTTCGCTGCATGCAACCATTCAGGTTTGCCACGTGAAGGTCTGAGGCTGTTGTATAAAATGTTGACAGAGTACAAAATTGAGCCTAAGAGTGAACACTATGGTTGCTTAGTTGACCTCCTCTGCCAAGCTGGGTATTTGGAAGAAGCAAAGGAAATACTCCTGAAAGTTCCAAGGAGTGGCCCATTTGAAGAAGCTATTGCTTGGAGAGCTTTACTGCAAGCTTGCTGTAAGCAAGGAAACTCACAGATGGCTGAGTTTGCAGCTGAGAGACTTGTGCAGCTGGAATGTCACAGTGGAGCATATGTTCTACTTTCTAACTTATATGCTGTTGCTGAAAAGCAAGATGAAGTTCGAAGAATAAGAAAGTTGATGACAAGCAGAGGAGTTTACAAGGCACCTGGTTGCAGCTCACTTCAACTTAATGGGCGTGTTTATGAATTCATAGCTGGAGAGAAAACACACCCACAGATGGATAGGATATATAGTACTTTGGACAAGTTGAATAAGCAGTTGGACTGCTGAACGTTGCAACCCTTTTCCAGTATCCATTCTACCATCTGCACCTGAAAGAATGGTTTAACCCTCACATGGTTGTAGTGTACCACCTTGAGGATAGCATAGCAACAAGACGATGTCCCAGTCTTTGAATGATTCCGCTGCCAAGAGAAACTAATAAAGAGTGAAGGAGTTGAACTACACGGTAACAGTGTTTCAACCCTCCGACATGTTCACAAAATGAGAAATCTAGTTCCCAAACCCTGACGTGTTCACCAGATGAAGCATGAAATCCCCCATGAAGAATTTGCTCTTCGATAAAAGGCTAATGAAAGCTTGAGATGAGTGGGACGATAAGAAGTTACCAACATTGGATGGACAGAGTAACCTTTGGAGATAGAAGTTTTAGCAAGATTGAGATAGACTTGTTTGATGTGGCTGTGGATACAGATGACTCATGAAGAAGCAGTTTACTTGTGGATATTGCTGGAGGGATTTCTTTTGTTTAGACTCCAGGATGACTAAAATACTTCTATTTGGATCTAACATATTATGACATTCCAATTTTACAGTCTCTCTTAAAAGTCTGTTGTCTCACTTACCGGGGATTTGAGAAACTCGGACGTGATAATAATCTCTTACTTATGTTTGACCCCGTCCCCCTCTCCAGCACTCTCTCTCTCTCTGTCTCTCTGTCTCTCTCTGAAATAAGTGCAAGAGAGCATTTGGTTTTGAGATGACTGATGTATGTTTTCTCTGGTAATTAGATGACTGATAATCTTGAACTAGTGGTATAGTAAAGAATTTGCAGCGTCTAGTTCCTAATCTCTCTTTTCTCTGGTGGAATACAGGAACCAAAGAAATGCACTTTTTGAAGCTCATCAGCTCGAACCCTGCCTTTTCTCTCAGAAAATCATTCTATAACAAGCAGTGGTTTTTACCATTTACACAAGGGCCTTCTTTGTCCGCAGGGGATGTGGAAATGAGGGAACTTGTTGAATACATAGATTCGCTCAAGAACTATGAAAAATCAGGAGTGCCAAAAGGTGCAGGCACGGATTCAGATGACGGGTTTGATCTTGGTCGGATGAGAAGGTTGATGGGTCGTCTGGGGAATCCTGATTCGAGGTTCAAGGTTTGCTCTTTGCTCCAATTTCTTTTTCATTATTCTTCTAATTGAGCCTCTTTCTTTGTTTGTTAAAGTAAATGTATTTTGACCCATGAGAAGTTCAAGAACTGTGATTTAACCCTTTACAGCTGGTTAATGCAACATAATCCTTGTTACTTTATAATTGGTTTATTTGTTAACTATCGCAACTGAATTTGTTTCAGTTATTTGTGTGTGAAAAGTACATCTATTGGACTCCTTATTTATTTGTCTGATCATTGGAACAGTGAAGTAGTTTCAGTTTTCATTTCTGAGACATCCTTGTAGAGGAATCTGTTTATCTTGTATGCTTTATTGCTTCTCTGTTTCCCTCTAATCTGAGTATGTCTTCATGTTACTCTCCTGACAACCGCATAGGCTGTTCACATTGCTGGGACGAAGGGGAAAGGATCTACTGCAGCATTTCTTGTGAACATCTTAAATGCAGAAGGATATGTTGTGGGTTGTTATACTAGGTGTTGTGTTATCACATCTATTGACTTTTTTTATGTTTCCTTTTCTTTGGTTGCTTTCTCATTGTCTCCTTCCTTGTGACTGGCAATATGTTCTGGTTGCAGCCCACATATTCTGTCAATCAGAGAACGCATTTTGGTGGGAAATCCAGCCAAGCCCGTGCCAGCAGAGAAACTAAATTGCTTATTCCACCAGATAAAAGGCATTCTTGATGAGTCAATAGTACTTGAAAATGGTTGCCTGAGTCATTTTGAGGTATGCTAGCCTATTTTTCACAAACAACACTTTGTTGACTATTTTAAGAGCTTGTGTGCATGAGTTTTTCCGGTAGCTTCTGCATAGAAATTCTAGTGATGAACAATGAACCACTTTAGCGGGCCATAAATCTGAATGAATCAAACAGGAAAAGAGAATTTTGCCTGTTCGATTCTCCCTCTTGTCTTCCTTTTTTATTCCCTGTTTTACTCTTTTGTTCTCTTTTATCTTTTTGTTGCACTAATGATGCATTTGAGTTTCAAGTGTGAGTTTTGCCGTCAAATTAGATTAGGAGATCCACTGCATTGCCTTCCTTTTTTTTAACTGTTCATAATATTTGCTGACATAGATAACTCCATCAGCAGCATGCGTCATTTTGTCAGAAGGCTTGTTGATTTTGGTCTTTATTAGCTATTACATTCACTTTTGAGGGATTGCACTGGTATTGGTGCACTCTGTTTGCAATTCAGCAACATGCACCCTTTTCTTATTGACTGATCTTTTTCATACTGACGAAGCAAAATGTTGCAGGTTCTTACTGCTGTGGCATTCACACTCTTTGCCCAAGAGAATGTTGATATGGCAGTTATTGAGGTTGAATTTACAAATTATAAGATCTCTTTTCCATGGCTCTACACTTTTCTTTTCACCAGTTTCCATGCGAATTATCTTGTCATCTTTATTCATGAGTGAAAACTTGGAAAATGGATACAATAGTGACATCCTTTTCTTATGGAAACAGGCTGGGCTGGGAGGTGCTCGAGATGCTACAAATGTTATTTCTAGTTCTGGACTCCTTGCATCAGTCATAACAACAATAGGCGAGGAACATATGGATGCTCTTGGAGGTTCATTGGAAAGCATAGCAATGGCAAAATCTGGGATCGTTAAGCACGGCCGTCCAGTTAGGTTGTTCTTGCTGCTTATATGTGTGACACGTTTGCAACTACCTCCATGTTCGCTTGAATGTCTTTTAGAAACTGCATTACTTTCTTCTTTAAGTTTGGTTGAAAATTTAAAAGGAACTCTTTGTTAAATCTAATCTCGCTCGAAAAGCAACAAGTGGACATGGACTGTGTGATGTATTGTTCTTTTTCACCTGTGAGATGTCACATAAAAAGCAGCCGGTTGGGCAAGTACAACCACTGTATCCCATGGCAACTGGACTTTTCTGAATCTCCTTCAAATTAATGCATGCATCTTTTATGAAACTTTTAACCAGTTTAATCCTGCTGAACTGGATGAAGATGTCAGATTCGCATAGAGCATAAGAACTCGTAGCATGACATTGGTAACTAATGCTCCTGAGACCCGCTTGTCTATATTGGGGTTGCTAAACTCACTTTCTGGTCAAGTGACTGCTCAAGATAGAATTAATTTTTGCATAAAGTATGTTATCTTGTGCAATGTTCTTATAATCAGCTTAGCCATGCTCTTAACTCTGACATGTGATCACTATCTCAGTTGGTGCTGGGGGGACCATTTGTTCCACAAATTGAGTGCATTCTTCGTGCTAAAGCTTCAGTACTGAATTCGCCAGTGGTCTTAGCATCTGGTGCTGGGAACAGAAGTGTTATAAAAAGCATTTGCTTTCTCGATGGTAGGCTTTGTCAGCGTTGTGACGTTGTCTTAGAATTTGAGAGGGACTTGCAGCTGGTATGACCTTATTAGGATCTCTAAATAGTCTCTGATCAATACTTTTTGAGTTATTGGGAGACTTCATGGAGACGTGTCGTTTGGATCGTGCAGTCTACTAATTTGTTGGATGTAAGGATGTCCATGCTTGGGGGCCACCAGCTTCAGAATGCAGTAACGGCCACATGCACTGCACTCTGCCTTCGTGACATGGGTACTAACAATTACCAATGTTTCATTGGGTTGATTTTCCCTGATTGTCTTTGCCGTCGTGGTCATTATTGCTGTATGATTTTGTTGCAAGGTTCTGTGCTAATGTATTGATGCATATTGTGCTTAAGTCTGAGTCTTTTTTTATGCTCATCTTCAGTAATCTCCATTTTATATTATAGTTCTTTAGAAATGCTGAACTTGTGTCGTGAGAGAGCTTGATGCTCTTTCAAAAGCCAGAAATCTTGCGTCTGCCTGTGTTTTTATGAGACGGAGCACCTGTAGACAATTGAGCTCTCTGCGATCACTTTGTGACTTCTGATTATTTCACTTGGATCCGACACTAGACAACCATTTGTTCAATGCTTTAGATTAGTTCTTTCGTGATGTTAGACATTTTTTTTATAATAGCTTAGAGGTGATCAATTTTGGTGATCATGAAACATGTTGGTCCTGTCAGTTTAAGAATATGTAAAAAATATCTTTTGTTTCTTCTTTTTAATTCGCGACTTGTCTTCCTGACTGTAGGATGGACAATCTCTGGTCAATCCATAAGGGCTGGATTGGAGCGTACCCATTTGCTTGGAAGAAGCCAATTTCTTACGTTTACAGAGGCTGAGGCACTGGGACTACCTGGAGCAGCAGTACTGCTGGATGGAGGTATAGTTGTGCTCAACTGCCTACTCTGTACCTACACTTTGCACATGACTAGTTTTCTTTCCTGACAAGCGCCTCCCCCCCCCCAAAAAAAAAAGTCTGTATTTTCTTATATGTTGGTAGTATTATGACTTTAATTTATTCGTACTGTAGATTTCTTTATTGAGACTTGAGAGAGGTACAGGCATCTGTAATTTGCCACGATTTTAGTATCCATAATTTCGAGGGGAGTCAGTATCTGGTGTTGTGCATTTTTGCATGTACTCCTGCCATAATATGTGTTTGCTAAGTAGATTAGTGACAAATTTTGTGAATCTCGTAATAATTTCTGTATTGCTCTCAGCACACACCAAAGAATCTGCTAGAGCTTTGGTCGATACTATCAAAATGACCTTTCCTGATGCGCCATTGGCCCTCGTTGTCGCAATGGCTAGGGACAAAGACCATGCGGCCTTTGCAAAAGAGTTCCTTTCAGGTAATTTGTGGTAAAAGTTGCTTGACCCACTTTCAATCTCATCACGGATCTAATTGAAGCAAATTAGAAATTGAGATAATTAGATGCTCGGAGAGATGAAGAGTTCCATGAATCTGGTTAATTATGGTCTGGTGCTGTGTGTCTAGTGCAACCTCTCATTGTAGGTCGTGCTTCTTTTATATGCCTTCTCCTTGAGTGCATCTAGCACACCAAAAGTTAAGCTGTGCCATTTTGCAGGTGCAAGATTAGAAGTTGTCTTCTTGACAGAGGTTGATATTGCCGGGGGCAATGCTCGTACTACTCCCTCGACTTCGTTACGAGATTGCTGGATTCAAGAATCCGAAAGAATGGGCATTGCGGTTCTTCACGATAGAATGCCTGAATATCAAGAATCATTTGGGGATGGATCGGGGTGCTCTTTGATTGGGGTGGAAGATAGAGTCATATTAACTGCTGCTGACAGTTCATTGGCTGATTCTCTGCGTGCTGCAAATAGAATTCTGAAGAGAAAAGCCAGAAAGGAACCGGCTCTTCTTGTTGTCACTGGATCTCTACACGTAGTTACATCAGGATTGCTTTCTCTTCGTGGTTGAGTTGTTCTTTTTAGGAGCTTTTTATCTGTTAAATTTGTGTATCACTAATTGAATACATGTTGTCTTTGGAAGTTGATTACTTTCATTTCGTCATGGTCTGCAAGAGTATATGTTTAATTTTCTAACTTAAAGGACTGGTGGGTACATATATTTTCCCCGGGATCGTCCGAATTCTTGATTATTTCTCTGTCACCTATCTGTGGACATTTTCCAAAGGAATAATCATGCGTGAAATTCAACTCGTGTTTCGACTTTTGAATTGCTGGCTTGTTGGGTTCTCTAAATAGCTCGCTGAAACAGTAATATCAATCGGCCAAAACCGTCCCACGTCCATCAAAATTGCCTGTCTTGGGGCCTTTTCGATGGTCGTTTAAGAGATCATTGCCCGCTTGTAATTCGATCGTAAGAACATGATGCATTTCGTCAAAATTTCGATATATAGCGTCTCTTAGACAACGGTTATTCTGCATCTTTGAGTGGTTAGACGACTACCGACTCTGGAGGAACGGTTACTCAGAAATTGCAGAAGCATTTGCGTTGCATAGATGAAGGAGTTTCGTGTCACGTGTTGATTAAAATCCACACTGAATTCCGCGGAAAGTACATGAATTTGGCTCGAGGGATGCATTGTGTTCGCATTTATTGCTTAAGAAATCGTATTGAATTTGCATGACAATTTCCCGGGCTATCGGTATTGCTGCATGTAGCTCCCGTACGTACGTACGTCAGTCAGGTCAAGTACCACATTAGGAACAGAAACCGATTTAAAGCAATTCAATCTTTTTATTCTGGATGAGCTGAATACAATCGAGTAACACGAGCAATCGACATCACAGGAAGAGAAAAACTCAACAATGGAAAGTCACGTTTACTATTCGTTGACTAACTAATTAAATTTTGATGAAGTATAATTAGAGATAATTAAAGATCCATCAGCATGTCTGGCTTTTCTTGCTAGATAGCTATCACCTGGAAACGCTAAGAAAATTTGCCTAATATTACCACATTGTTTCCTAAATTAGTTGGGTTCAAAATTTAGGAAAAGAATCCAGTGTTGTCAAAGGCAATGTTCTTGTTAGCAAGCTCCGTGCCGCTAGGTGGAAGATGTGAATCCGAACGTACCGTCGCTTGAGAGTTGTTCCCTAAAGTGGCAGCCGAGACAATCATAGTGAGCTCGGATTCTGGAGCGCTGAAATTCGGGCCAACTTGGAAACTGTCTAACCTAGCTGGAGACATCGAGAAGCAGTCGGTCCCGGAAGTTGCCGGAGACAGGAAATGAGGGGTACTAGAGAAGTCATTGTTGTTACTCATGACGCCAAAAATATCATTCGAGGTGGAAGGGAAACCGAACATTGAAGAAGATAGGTTGTGATTGTCATTGTTGGAGTCCAAGTTCTGAGTCATGTCTGTGAGGTCTCCGCGAAAGTCGAATGCAATGCCTTGTGGTTGGGTTTGGTTTTGTTGGGGTTGGGGTTGTATGATTTGGAGAGGGGCGGCATCGATGGAGGCACCGGAATCAATTTGATTCTCAGGCA
>BCNH02000011.1:1770164-1812869 GCA_001662345.2 Metrosideros polymorpha var. glaberrima
CCGCTTGCGCTAATTGAAAGATAAAAATAAATGGTCCGTCGACGCGCCCTGGGACGTCGAAATTTTATTGACCATTGGACAAGTGAAAAGGGATGGTCGCGCGCTCGAGGGTTCGGGGCGTGACATGGTGCAATCAAGTCTTAAAACTTGTTAAGTTGGTACAATCAAGTCTAAAACTTATTAGTATTTTCCGTTTGTCAAGTTGGACGGAATTAATGAAAAGACTTGATTGCAGGACTTTCAATATACTTATCTCTTACTTAAACGTACCATGCAAACATTTACATCCTCGTTCTATGATTAGATTCAACATTGGCCCTTTTGATACTCATCCCGGCAGATTGGCTAAGTAGTCTTCTCATTTATGCTAATTAATCGAAAGATGCATGTGGGAAGTTTCTAGGGAAAGGCAAAGAACTTTATGTATCCTCGACTTTATACCTTTGCTTATTCACAAAGTCTATGATAAGAAAAGGAAAGAACAGGGATGTGCAGCGAAGTTGGACCGGTTCAATGCCAATCACCGTCACGAGGTGGGGTTGGATCGGCAGGTGTCAGGACCATGATGTTCCCTTCGAAAAAAACAACGTCAAAAGTGGGGTGGGGCGGACACAAAAAGAAGCAGGAGAGGAAAAATCTGCAGGAAGGGGAGCATTTTCGTGGGTAATACGAGAGAAGCTTCGGATGCAGACGAACCCAAGGAAAAGCGAGGGATTGACGAGCCGCAATTCCGATCGAGCGCCCTTCCAGACGCTGATCCGAAGACCGAGTCAGAGGCCAGCAGTCCCAGCGCGGTTCGTGTTGAATCGCGCGTTGGAATAATTCAGAAGCCGTTCCTTTCAGGACGATGACATAGTTTGGCAATCGTTGAAAAAGCTTGGGTCAACGGCCAAAATGGGTCGTTCGAATTTGGTATTTTTTGGGGTTGAGAATTGAGACGCTTTTTGGGAATTTATGAAGAGGGAAGGACTTCACGAATTTTAGTTAGCTTTGATTGGAGTCGGCAATTCATGTCGGCTGTTGGGTACGATTAGTGTATGAACAATTGTATTTAATGTATGTACTGAATCTTTTATTTCTCATCTTTGATGATTGACAAGCTTGATATAAGACTTGCGAATATCGTGAAAAGTCCTTTTAATTGTGCTAACTGAATCATTAAACCTTTTTAGGTTTTGTCAATTGAGTCAATCCGACTAATTTTGAGTGAAAATTGTTGACGTTGATGTCGGCCGTCTTACATGTCATATTCTAATATTTTTAAAAATTATTTATTTATATTTGTTCTTTTCTTCTTATTTTATTTTTATTCTTTTTCTCTTTTTCCCTCCGCCAACATTTGCTGACCTCAGGCGAGGGCGACCCTTGCCAGGCCAGTAAGGGTAACCCTCTCCTAGGCTGGCGAGGGCACCCTTCGCCAGATCGGGCGAGGGTTGCCCTCGCTAGTCCCATGCCTAGGTGTCCCTCGCCCGAGGCCCGCAAGGGTGGCCCTTGCCTGAGGCCGGTGGCATCACAGGGCCTTATCAATGATCGGCGGAGGGAAAAAGGAAAAAGAAAAAAAGCAAAGAAATAAAAGAGCAAAAAAATTTTTAAAAATTATTATAAAATGTCCACATCAGCGCTGATCATACCATGTAGGACGGCAGTCATCCACGTCAGCGATTTCTAACCAATATTGGTCGGATCGGCATAATTGGCTAAATGTGAAAAGGTTTGAGGATTCAACTGACACAATTAAAATGTTTGAAATTGAATTAATAAAAGTGCAATAAATTTAAGATTTTTTGGACAATGTTCCTTATAAGACTTTAAAAATGCAAATTTTGTGGGAACGATTATTGTTAACTACTATTTTATTTAGTGTTTGAGAACACTATTAGATAGACTAAACTAAAGATTAGGGTAATTTAAAATTTAGGCGTGAATTGACTGTTAAAGATATAGGAGCTATTTTTGCTACAAATAGAAAACAGAACTAGTGTCGGTTCCTTCTGGGATTTTTGCTTAGGGATTTCAGGAGTGATTTTAGTTTAGAAATTGAACCGTAAGATGTGTATTCCTGAATTGATTTGTCATCTTGAAAAAAAGTAGAGTCAAAACAAAATGCTCAATTTCAGCTCTTCGCTCTATGATTGTGTTGAACCCAAAAAGGTGGCTATTGTTGGCACATTGCTCGAATCGATTATTTTATCAGAATCAGTATGCATTTTCAGGAAGGCAAGCGAGAGTATTAACCCGAAATTATCTAGCGAGTCTCGAACTAATCCTGGTCATAGACAGAGGCATGCACATCCAAATTACAAGTTTATTTTGAAAAGCTCGAGCCTCTAGATTGATAATCTCTCCCTGCTCAATTTAATAGACTTTAAGCTTTGGCAGCACAAAAGTTAGGGCGAGGTTGACAAGATGATTCGGAGCACCGGTGGCCCAAACCCAAACCCATCACGCTAAATATAACTCACTGGCCCAATTAGAGAATCAACGAGCCTAGATGGGTGATGAGTCTCACTTGAGTAAAAATAACTGCATTCTTCATTTATATCAATTAGAGCTCGTTCTAATTAAAGCTAACTAATGTTCCAATTGTTTCGTTGAAAATGAATGATTTGAAAAATATTTTTCTGAAAATGATTGTTTGTATTGCTTACAAAAATGAATAAACGAGAAATATTTTGATCGTTTACGAAAATGTTTAGACGTAAATTGTTGTCGACAATGAAAATATTTTCCATTGACTAATTATTTCAAGCGATATAAGCAATTGTTTTCAGGATACTATTTTCCAAATCATTCATATTCAGCGAGACAGACGGAGCCTAATTCACCTCGCGATTCAATTGGCGCTAGCCTTCACAACCAAAGTTTAGGAGAAAACAAGGGCGGAGGCAGTGTCAATAGGCTATCGTCGTCCCCCAACGGAAAAAATCAGGTCGGATTTGTTCACTGGCAGTAATCAGGAGTCAGACAATGTTTCTTCCGCGCAGCGCACATATAGATCCTTGACTAGTAATCGACCTGGTACCCGATGGACAGAGTCTATGCTAGAATTTCCGGCGACGACAATTGACGGAATTGTTTCCGGTACTCACTAATTTATAGAGACGAAGCCCACCAATCGTGCAAAAAATCAGAGTTCTGTTTCTTCTACAAAGGCCAATGTTGCCTTCGCAACCATGAAAAAGTTGAAACACCCAAAAGAACCTGTGAATCTCGTACTGTAGCTCCGGCCCCTGTACTTTTTGGCTTGGAACCATATGGCGAATGAACATGAAGCTGAGAACGTTATTAAAGTCAATCACTCGATAAACGTCGTGGATTTCGGTTTCTGGTGCTCTCTTCTTCTCTCGGCAAATCCCTCTCGGTGTTTCATGATCCAAAACCTCTCGATTTCTGCAGCGCTCCGTCCCGGAATCCGGCCGGCTATCAAGTCCCACCTGCAGAAAAAGAGCCCGTCGTTGAAGCCATCGCATTATGAGATAACCTAGTCTCAATCGACTGGGCACAAAAGTTGGTTGACCAAATGATAATTTGACGTACCAAATTAGTACACTGCTATGTAGCATGTGCGCATGCCTATAGTCTGCGGAATGTACATAAAGCCTCTCAATCTTTGCATTGTATATTTTACAGTAGCACATGCATGTCGGGAGCAAAAGAAGACAAAAACTTTGAAATGTGCATGGAGAGAGAGGAAAGATTAAAAAAAATGCAAATTAGATTGGGAAAACACATTTTAATGATTATGAAATGAGGAGTAAATTGTCCAATTAGTCCTAAACATACATATGCTGATTCAGCCATAGACTCTTCAATTTTGCCTATTCAGTTTTAAACCTTTATGCAAAGTTTCAATGTTCGATCAACTGTTATTGAAAATCACTGATGTGGCGGTGCCCCACTTAGGATAGACGGCGATGATTGAACCGCTACGTCAGCGATTTTTTACGACAGTTGATCAGAATGATCATATTGGATTTTCGCATAAATGTTTAGGATTGGATTGACAGAATTGAAAAGTTTAGGATAAAATTGACAAATGTACAATAGGTTTAAGACCCTAAAATGAGAGAGATCTATATTCAATTTAACCAAAAGATTTCTTCTTGATTTGTTGACAATTATCTCGACATATATAGGACCAGTTGACAATTACTAGGATCATTCAAGTTACGTCTTATCTATTTTTCTATACCATATGGTCATAGTACGGCATCTTAACCAAAAAAAAAAAGAAAAAAGATTGACATTTAACGAAATCTTCATATAATATCATGAAATCTAATTTGAGGTCGGATGGCCTCGTCGATTGATTTCTTTATGATAGAGATGCTCACCAAATAGAGCGCTAATATTGTCAATGAATTTTTTTTTTATTTGTTTATTCGAAATAGCAAAGTTAATTGAAAGATCAAGAAAACAGTGAATCCGCGTGTAATCCGCTCGAGAGGACAAAAACGTGAGGCGTAAATCATCTGGACACGCTCGACATCTAGTGGACGAGAGAGGCCAGGAGGCCACAAAGTGATCAGCAGTCCACTTCTCATTTTCATCCTCATTCAATATCTCTTAAATCAAGTTAAAAAGAAAAGGGAAAAGATCATTCTAAGGAAATTTTATTATTTCGTTCTAATTGGACACCCATTGGAAAGTGGACGGCGGTCCACGAGATAACGAGTCTGCTCCCGTCGAACCTCTTCGGCGGCACTACCCGCCCCTAGGTGTTCTTCCCCTTAGCCATGGCTCGGCCTGGCCTAGCCTTTGGCTCCGACGCCACTTTTCTATCACTTCTAATCCTAAGGCGCGTGAAAGAACTGATCCGTCTTATGAAATTTTGCAAAGAGAGGAAGGGCTTTATACGTTACTTGAAGATGGAAAGAATTCGATGCTCACTTTTCGCCGACGAGCCTATGCATTCTGTGTATCAGGTCCTCCTCTTGCTCGGTCATGTTTATGTGCTCCCACTCAATACTACTGACCTCTGTTAAATAAACAAGAAAGAGGCAAGTTTTTAGCCAAAGAAAGCAGCACATTCATGTGGTCATGGAAAGAGAAGCAAAGCAAGCAAGAAACGATAAGTGAATAGAGGGGAGACAAAATCAAACCTTCTGAGTCGGAAGGTCTGGCGATTCTGGCTTGTCTCCGGCGACTCTTTCCCGGAGTTTCCATAGGGAATCGCCGGAAAAAGAGAGAAGAAGAAGAAGGATAGGAGAAGGGTAGAGAGCAAATGAGTAGGATGTGCGTGTGAATGTTGGAATATGGACATTTAGTAGTAGAATTAGACTTGCTAGAAATCAGAGAGAGAGAGAGAGAGTATATGTTGGAAATATACAAGCGCCACAAAAACCGTCCCGCTCTGTGCTTTGCTTCCTAACCAACCACGAGAAGCTTTGGCCTTTTTGCCTCAGTTGACTTGTAGAATTTTGTAGACTTGTAGTTGACAATCCAAACCCAATTGAGAGAGAGAGAGAGATGCCTCCAATTGAAATCTTGTTAAAGTTGTTCTTTTTTTATTCTATTTGAGCTACTGTACTCAGCATGGGTCCAAAGCTGATATTGATGTAATTTGCATGATAAAACATATTTGTCAAATAGAGTGTAATTTCTCCTCATACTTGGGTTCATCTCAGCTAGTAATACATTTTCATGATTCTTGACTTTATACAAGCTTGAGCGACCTACATGGCAAATCTTATATCACGGAATAAAAAAATACACAATCTTATATACTCAGCCTCATTAATTTGTTCATATATTGCATCGAAGTCCTGAACTTTCCATTGTTTGCATTTGTCCCATCACCAATGCTCTGAGACCTTATAATGGTTATTCATAATGAGTGAGAATCAAGCAAGCACTTCGTGGAGGAAGACCGAGAGAAACTTGGGTCTCCGTGGTTTGGTGATGCTTTTGCTTGATGACTGAATTTGGGCAGATTGATCTTCAGTCGGATTCCGTCGTTGTGTTTCCGCTAAGCTCTCGAGCGTAGTTCTCATTCGACTCCCGACTCTTATTAGATGTCACCATCTAAATTAGAACGCTATATAGTTTACAATTAGAGCACTCAAGCAAGTAACAAAAGTTTAGTGTTCTTCAAAGAGTAAGTGATGAGACTCGAACCGTTTCTTTCCCCAAAGTACAATGTGTTCTTGTCATGTTATGATTCAACGAAGCATGTGGCCACCCGTGTTGGGACCGAAGAGGAGCCAAACAAAAGAAAACACTAGCTTTCAAATGAACCAACCCCCAGCATTTCCCCTCCTCCTCTAATCTTCCCTCCCTTTATCAATCCAGCTTGAAGATGAGGAAGAAAAGAAAAAAGAAAAAACAACAATTAAACATTATTTTTCTGGCTGTTCATCTCCTGATATGAATTGAAAACAAGATTATGATGAGCAAAAAGCAAGGGCTTGCTGACTCTCCAGGAATGATAGGTGGCTATAAATAAAGAGGGGTTGAGGCAATGATGAGACAAGAGGAGATATGATAAACAACACGAAAAGGAGATAATCTCGACATGAGAACTTTTGTAAGTTTCCTGCTTGTCCGGATGCGGTTCAACTAACAGTCTAGTTATTCATCTGAACAGTTTCAAAACCAGGGTTTCCATCCTTTTTTTCTTCCCTAGTCTTCTCATTTACTCGGCTTGGACCCTGAATTTCATGTATGTATGTATGTATGTATGTATGTGGTCATTCAGAGATCTGATCATTGCCGTTGCTGCTGCAGCATCAACCACGATCACCAACATGTGTGTCAGCTTTTAGAGAGCCATCGCATTAATCAAAATAAGCTCCAGACGAGACACTTTTTTCT
Organism: Metrosideros polymorpha var. glaberrima; assembly: GCA_001662345.2. NCBI lineage: Eukaryota > Viridiplantae > Streptophyta > Magnoliopsida > Myrtales > Myrtaceae > Metrosideros > Metrosideros polymorpha. The sequence continues at coordinate 1,776,978 of BCNH02000011.1, forward strand.
TGTTTCTTCTTCTCAACTAATTCCTTGTCCACCCGGTTTTTCTCTAGTGTGACTCGCCTGATTGCTTTTGCATGCACTAATCGAGATGGCACTTTGCCATGTTCTTTTTCGGCCTTTGAAGCTATGTAAATTAAACACACAATTCTTTTTGAAGTACTATTTAGCTTTCTATAAATATGTTTTTTTGTTGTTGTTGTTGTTGTTGCCGTTTTTAAGATATGCTGATATGCATTCTTACTAGTTTTAATAATCTTAATTTGGGTTTCTTAGATACTTGTTTACGAGACCCTAATTCAAAAGGAAAAGGAGAAAAAGAATGTCGCTCGTCTCTTATTCCATAAATGTGGTCATGATCTTTTTGAGGTTCCGTTTCAATTTTCTTCTTAATGAGTTGTCAATTTGATGTAGGGAAACCTTTTACGAAGGGCTCTGATACCGATCGACACAGTTGAAGAAGTAAAAGACAGCAAAACAAACAAATACGAGGGCATAAATCGAGATGAATTGAAGCTGAAACAGAGAGAAGATGTTATACGGAACTAATAATGCTAATTGAATGAGGAATGACTATTGATTAAGAGACCAAGGGATGTGGCGATCCTAGGGTTACGGATGTATAATAATCTCAACCCATGATTGGAAAAATTGTAAAAAAAACTCTAAACCTATTACAATCGTGCCAATTCAGTTCATTAGATCGGCTAGTGCTGCGTGGCGTCGCTAGCGTTGACGTGGATTTTTTAATAGTATTTTGAATTTTTTATTCTTTTCTTTAGTTTTTTTTTAATTGTGAAAATAGGGTTGGCGAGGGCCCGAATGCCCTTGTTGGCATTGGACGAGGGCGTTGCGACCCCTCACCCAGATCTAGCAAGCCTTGCGACGCCCTCGCTAGATCTAGCCAGGCGAGGGCGCCGCGGTCCTTGCCTAGAGTCGGCAAGGGCTTCGATGCCCTAAATCCTAAAAAAAAAAAAACTAAAGAAAAGAAAAAAAGGTACAAACAACTCAAAAAATATTATTAAAAAAGTCCACGTCAGCATCGACCGGCCAAATAGATTGAATCGGCACAAATGCAAAACGTTTATGACTGAATTGGAAAAAAAAATTTATGACTAAATTGATATAATTACAAAAGATTTGAGACTTTTTTGATAATTTTTTTACCCATGATCTAACATAATAACTTCTAATCTCAATCGCTAGAAAGGCACGTGATTATATATTAACCCAATAACGTAATAAGGGACTTAATAGAAAAGGAAAACACGAAAAATGCCGAAGAGGTTGAATCATGCTCTCGCGTCGTCGATCACGCTTGATCTTAGAACGGGAACCGAAAAAGAAGCATGTTAGTCCATAGAAAATAATAGCAGCATCAATTAGGTCGAACAAGATGGTCCAACGTCTCAACACTGATTGGGTTATTAGATTAAAACGAATCAAAATTTGAAAAGACGTGTGCTACTGGTTTTTTTTTTTCTACCAAGGACGTTGTCTGCACCAATCATACCCTCATGAGAACGACGCATTGAAATCGTCGTTTTGGGAGAAAGCGATGGTTTTTGGTGGGATTGGACTTGAAGAAGAACTTTGGACACATTCACGAAGCTTGGGCGGGTCATTTGGCTTGAATCCGTACTCGTAATTTCAAGGAGGGACCATCACGATCTAATCGAGCCAATTTTTCTAAACCCTATTTATGAAACATATATTTTTCACATCAATAAATAGGGACGGACTCAAAGGAAGGGTGATTTTATTTAGGTTTCGTTTGTTTCGCAAAAAATAAATGGTTTTAAAAATATTTTTCTTAAAAATGATCGATTGTATCACTTAAAATACTAAGTCAATTTGAATTTTTTTTATTATCAATAATAATTTATGTTCAAATATTTTTTGTGAACGATAGAAATATTTATCGTTAATCCATTTTTGTAAAAAATACATGCAATTTTTAGGAAAACATTTTAACATTTGTTTTCCACCATAAAAGAAGTACCATATTTTTTCATTTATTTACTAATTTACTTTTTTCGAAAGTAAGAGTAGACCCATTAAATGGTTGGGTCGGATTGGGTTGAAATTGGTTGGACTCAAATTGATCAATTTCCATGCAATACAAATTTAGTGACTAATACCCGACTCGATTCATGTTGCTAAAATTTTTCACATTTAACTCACTCTAGGAAAACTTATATCCAAATTGAAGTGAGAGCACAAGATCAAGTGAGGGCAAGAGAAAGTCATAGAGATGGGTTGAATCTGAGTAAGTTGTGAACCCATTTAATACTCATATTATTTTGAGCTTTACTATTTTAAACCAATTTATTGAATATAATTAACCCATAAAACAACCCAACACATCAAATACATGTTAAGAAATGTGTTTATGACCTATTTTGATAGGTTTGGATATGAAATACTATCAAGAAAATTTTTCAAGGTCCTGCTTCCTTTTGTGGTTTGTGTCTTCAAATAAATTAAACACGCATTAAGTAAATAGCATATATTATAAATGATACATAATTATCGGCATCGCTCCTTAACTTGCTACTTAAAATATTCCCAGGTGTGACATTAATCTGGCATAAAAATTGAAAAGAGATATATGTTTTTTGCTCAACAAATGAAAAAAAGTTAGGAAGCATAAATTTCATAATTCAGAAGATAACGGCATGAAGGCCCAGAGATCGGTCCATTGGGCCCAAAACGGCCCACAGTAGGAGCACAAAAATATTTGGGCCCATTTAAGATAGGCGTTTGTTATCGAATTAGCAAATCTAATGCTAACGTCAACAGGGTGCTCTCTGTGCCCTTACCGGAACCAAATAACTTCCCAAAACCACGATAAGCGAAGCCTCTGGTCCTCTCTCGCTCGCTCGCTAGCTCTCGCTCTCCACCTGAAACCCTCGATTCGAGATTTGTCGCAGCAATCGGCGGTCGGCTCCAGGAATTTCACAGGTGATGATCCGATTCTCTCTGACCTTTTGTCAATTGCTATTAGTTTCTGCCCTAAATTCTCGCGGTTTGGATTCCAGTTTTAGCTGGGGATTTTTTTGTTTCGCTTCGGCGACATATGTTGGAAGGTCTTGTTCCATCGCGAACCCTAAGGTAGTCGTGCCCGAATAGATGATTCCGATAAGGTCGATAGCGTCGTGTGCTGCTTCTCCCTTTGTGTGATTGATTGTGCTCGCCCGTCGTCTTTTCGAGAAGTTATGGCGGAATAGATCGTGGTGGTGGGTTTGAAGATGCGTTGCGTGTGCAATTACCTTACTCTCCCTTGCATGTTAATCGTTGAGTAATAATCCTGGCTATGAATTTTCGACCTGGGCGTACTTCATGATTGTGGGTACACTAGAAATATAGGGGGGAAATGGTCTGATCGACTTCCGTGACGTGGTTTTCAGGAAACGATGTTTTTTGTTGATGCATCTGTTATGGTCTCACAGTGGTATGTCATGAGTCGGAATTTGCATACGCGAAATATCTTACTTTTCATGGTGCCTTTTTGGTGGAACTTTCTCGTGTGCACATTTCTGGAGGGGTTACATTACATGAGAGTTTGGAAGAATTATTCCTACACCAAGGGTAGAAAAGATCAAACGGTTGCGTTTTGGTTTGTTATTTTATAGCTTGGACTTGCTTAATTGATATTTGTCGTCCCCCTAATTGAATTGGCTTAAGTGAACTTTAAGATACATAAACTGACCAGATAAGTTGGTTTGCCAGTTCAATAGATTGTGATGCATGTGAAGTGTTATTCAAGTATATTCTCTCTGGAGATGCCAATCACTTAGAAGTTGGATCAGAATTGCTTGAGTTGAATCATTTGCCAAATATATTAAGTAGTGAGATTGAGTAATTGTTAGTTTGCTGTGGTTCTTGCGAGCACACTAATGATGGAATGCTTTTTCTTTGCAGAAGTGGGAGGGGGCTTTGTATCTTCTGTTGCTCTCTGGTAGTTTGGGTTTGTTCTGATGGCATCAGTCTCTAGTCAACCGCAGTTTCGTTACACACAACCCCCATCCAAGGTGCTTCATTTGAGAAATCTGCCCTGGGAATGCACTGAAGAGGAACTAATTGAGCTGGGGAAGCCATTTGGCAAAGTTGTTAACACAAAGTGCAATGTTGGAGCTAATAAAAATCAAGCTTTTATTGAATTTGTGAGTGCTATTATCTATTCCCCTTGTTTATTTGCCCCCTTCCCCTGGATTGTTTTTGTGATGTCATTTACTAGCCTTTCCCTCCTCATTGTTCTCTCTAGGTGGATTTAAACCAGGCTATTGCAATGATCTCATATTACGCATCATCCTCTGAGCCTGCTCAAGTGCGTGGAAAGACTGTCTACTTGCAATACTCCAATCGGCAAGAGATAGTGAATAACAAAACAACAGCGGATGTTGCTGGCAATGTGTTATTGGTAACAATTGAGGGCAGTGATGCACGTCTGGTCAGCATTGATGTTTTGCATTTGGTAAGTGTTTTGCTGAAACTTTTCTTGCAATCGTTGTGAGAGGTAAAGTTGCTCTCAGGATGTCAACATTGAGTAACATAGTAGGTTGTAGCTTGTCGTGTTCTAGTAAGCTTTGTTTGACATGAATGTCAATGAATTAGCAGGCCCCTTTCAAGGCAATATCTTCAATGGCAGCTTAGTGCATCGGGAGAAAGAAAGCATGTGTGTTTGTCTCCTTTCTCCTTTTCTCAACACACCTCTTCCTTCCTCTCTCTTCCCTACTCTTCCTCCTCAGCTACCAATTCGTGCCATTATTTAAATTTAGGATGGTTGCAGTTTGAATGTTCTTACTTATCCCTTTCCTTTCATGTGTTTGAGTGTTAGTGTCCGTATGATTTGCTTCTGTTGAAAGCAATTGCTGCCTTCGTCTTGAAGGAAAAATGCCAAGAAAAAGAAAAGATCCATTTTGATTGATACATTGTCATTTGGTACATAAAACTATTATTACTACACATGTTTTGTCTTTTCTACTTTAGTTGTTCTTTTCCCTCTTAACATCAGTGGACACAACAAGAAGCATGGTTGTTCTTTGTCATGAGTGCACTTTGTAGGCAATACTCTTGACTTGTAATATTTTTGGGGGTTTTATTGATATCGAATCAAAGATGGTGGACACAATTCTTCCTTTGCAAAATAAAATTATGGTCAGATAATAATAGTAATGCTGTCAAAAGGTCTACATTTTGCCTATGACGAAGTTGTCAGCTATAAACAAACAGCGTTTACTGGTATGTCAATTTTGCATGTCATGAAAATTTTATTTTGCCTGACTTCGTGACACATTTGGTAAGCCAGAAAAAATTTGATACCTTTTGCCAACTTTTGAAAAGGGTATTTTCATGCATAATATTCCTGCACCACAGGGTCTAGAAAGGTGAAGTATACGAAGTGTTTCTCTTGCATCAGAGTGATGTAAATCTTGTTTGGGAGCTTGGCTGATCAATGACAAGAAAATGTAACTCTATAGGCCCACAAATAACACATTCTCAACCACACACCTGATCCCTACATCAAAGATTTGTTAGTAAGATTTTGACGCCTCCAGAACACAATGGATAAATCTCATTGTTGCGTGAAAGCTTTTCCCTTTTCTCAATGCAAAAAATTTTCTGACAGCTCATCATAGGGTGTTCATTGTCTTGCAAATGCTTGAACAGTTGTCCTTGTTATGTTTGGAGCTGCAAACTCGAGATTTCTAGCATCATTTCGGCGATCTAGATGTACTCTTAGAAATCATTAACTGATCTCTTGATCTAAAACAAGTAAAACGCTACATGTGATGCTTTCAACTTTGGTACGTAAATGTGTAAATTTTCATATTTATCTCTCTTGGAATGTGGTATTGTTTTACTGACTACATTTACGTACATTCTGACGATTGTCTTATAACATTGATACTAAGAGGGGATAGCGATTGGAATTTCTCTTTTTATATAAGTAACTGTCTGTGTTACCATGGTGATGCCTTGGAAAGCTCATTGTTGTGTTTGGGGTGGCTGTGAACCTGTGACTTTTTAGCCATGGCTCTAGCTTTTGACTTTAGCTTTAACTTTGGCTGTTTGGATCAAATTTTTTTTTTTTAATAAGTTTAATATTGAACGCCTAACATTTTCAGCAGAATTTGTGGAGATTAATTTAAACTTTTTCAAGAATACAACTAACTTAAATATCGCAGCCAATTGTGATAGAATCTTCTTATACTGAACATTTTCTTGTTAATTGGTAATGCAGGTCTTCTCAGCTTTTGGGTTTGTTCACAAGATTACTACCTTTGAGAAAACTGCTGGATTCCAGGTGACAAAAATTGAATAGACTTTTTTTTGGTTCTGTGCAGAGCTTTTTATTTAAGGAAAATATTTTGACTATTATCTTGTTCTTAGGCCCTGGTGCAATTTTCGGATGCCGAAACTGCTTCTTCTGCAAAAAATGCCCTTGATGGAAGATGCATTCCTAGGTGACAATTGTATTAATTTTTTGACATGGTATTTAGTCCAACTGGAACTTGTACCTGGTGCCCAAAGTTATACATATTTTAGCAAGAGATTTTCACCAATATATTGTGTTTAACTATAATTCATAGGATGGGAGAATAATAATTCCTAGTTAAGCCAAAAATCAAATATCTATAGTTACAAAGAAGCAGTTCTTAACATAGAGTGGCACGTTCGTGTGCTCTTGAGAATTTCTTTTGGGCTGCAATAGCATAATTTCTTCTAGTGCACTCACATGAAGATTACTGACTTATTTTGTCTTGGTTTACAGCTATTTGCTTCCTGAGCATATGGCGCCATGCACTCTCAGGATCACATATTCAGCCCACACAGATCTGAGTGTGAAATTCCAGAGCCATCGGAGCAGGTGACTTTTTAATTGGGTCTTTTATATCAAGTCTTTGTTTGATGTTTGTTTCTTGACTGATCAAGTTTTTATTACCATGTTTACCTTGGCCATTTTTTGTTTATCAGGGACTACACCAATCCATACCTTCCTGTTGCTCCATCTGCTATAGATGGCAGTGGTCAGGTAAGGCATCAAAACTCAACATTTGCATTGTTTTAATCACATACGCTGTTAGAATGAGGTGGCGATATTATTTTGTCTGCCTTATGATTTGATTTGTTTGATTGAAGATTGCATTTTACGCTGCAGTTGAGTGTTGGCTTGGATGGGAAAAAATTAGAACCTGAGAGCAATGTCCTTCTCGCATCAATAGAGAACATGCAGTATGCAGTAACATTGGATGTTCTTCACATGGTATTTTTTGTGATTCTGTTATCTGCATTCTTGGGTAACCATGTGTTTTCAAAGTATGTTACCCATATCGCATGGTTCAGGTCTTTTCAGCTTTTGGACCTGTACAGAAGATTGCCATGTTTGACAAGAATGGAGGGGTCCAGGCGTTGATTCAGTACCCTGGTTAGTAAGAGCAGTGAATATTTCTGGATAAAGAATGTCTTTCTTGCATTGGGCAAAAAATTTGTATGCATCTAATGAAGTGCGTGTTTGGTGTCGTATTGCTGTCCATGCAGATGTTCAGACTGCTGTAGTTGCAAAGGAAGCTTTGGAAGGGCATTGCATATATGATGGGGGGTTTTGCAAACTCCATATCTCGTATTCACGCCATACAGATCTTAGCATAAAGGTAATTACATCTGCCCCGTGGTATAACTTTTATCTTGAGAAATCGCGCCTCTCCTGCACTGTGGATATACAGTTCCTTGCTTTCAATGATGATGTTGACTTCAAATGAACCACATGTTTAGTGTTCTGCTCGTCTCCTCCGATCTCGTGTTACCATTTCCAACATGACCATGTATAAGTCACCCGTTTGCAGTTGCATTTTCTGTGTTATCATTCAGGGAATCTGATGAACCTTAAGTGCTAGCATGATCTAACTTAGTTACTTTAACACAAGGCATTTTGTCTAAATCCTGAATTGGTGGGAAATTTGAACGTTGAAGCTTTAAGTCACCCGTTTGCAGTTGCATTTTCTGTGTCATCATTCAGGGAATCTGAACTGTCTTGTTTACCTTGCTTTGAAAGATGAACCTTAAGTGCTAGCATGATGTAACTTAGTCACTTTAACATGAGGCATTTTGTCTAAATCCTGAATTGGTGGAAAATTTGAACATTGAAGCAAGTTTTCTGGTCACTTTCCTATGCGAGAACGTATTCATGTTGTTTGAAGATAAATAGCAAAGAAGCCTGGTCATATGAGTTAAGACAGCGCTAAAATCTGCTGTTTATTCGCCTGTTATTCATTGATCATTCTGTGGGTAGGTTTTTACTCGTTTGCTTAACTAATTGTTAGGACTGACCGGAAATGATGGTCTTAGCATTTTGTGCTGCATTTCAATTTTGATGTTGCTTAAATATGTTGCATCATGATAATTAAGTCGTGCCTTTGAATATGCAAACAGCCATTTGCTGATATTGTTTTCTCTTACTTCTTGAGTTTTAAAGAGTAAGACCAGTAGGTGAGAGATTGATAATTGAATAATATGCTGACTATGGTTCCAGGTTAATAACGATCGGAGCAGAGACTACACAATCCCCAACACCCCGATGGTGAATTCTCAACCTTCAATTCTAGGGCAGCAACCGGCTGCAGCTGTTGGTGCTGTGTCTCAGCAGTATGGTGGAGTGCCCTATGCTCCGGCTCCAGCTCAACCAACAATGCATCATCCACCCCCTGCAGGCTGGGGTCCGGTCTCTGCAGCTCAGTCCATGCCCATGCAAGGTCACAACCCACCATATATGCATCAGGGGAACATGCATCAGGGGAACGTGCCTTTCCAGATGGGCCCTGGAATGATGCATGGCCCGAGCCACCCTGGTTTGCCGCATCCGCCACCAATGCCTCCATATCAGTCACAATAGCACTTCTTTCTTCCCTCAGGTGCTACAGGTGTGATGGCCCTTAATTGATGCAATTCCTGTGGGCCTGAAGCTCTGGTGGTATCCTTTTCTTAGTAAATTTTTTTTGGGGAGATAGGTGCGGAGCTCATGCTATAATTACGATACTATGTTTGGGAACTGTAACTGGCCATCTGATTCGGAGGTTTTAGATATTACTTGTTTATCATAGAGATGATTGATTTTCTGCACCAATTCGGGAACCTGCATATGATTGGGTTCTCTCTCTCTCTCTCTCTCCCCCTTGTGGCTGGATGCGATCCGGTCAAGCGTCAAGAGGAACTGAGTTTAGCTGATATGCCAACGAAACAGCCCACTTTTGTATTGCTGGGAGGTCCTTGGTGTGCCATTGCTGTCAAATTTCGTTGGATGTGGCGAGTCTAATATTTGGAGCAATACTACAAGATGAAACTAAGTTGACGTCAGCCGTTTGATTTTTTTTTTTTAAAGTATTCTATTATAACCATCGTTGGCTGGAACAACGTCACCACTGCCATTAAGGTCAACTGTAATCTATAGATATCGTCACAACCGCAGCCAACGCCTACCATCAATACCTAACCATCGCCACAATTACCTCCGGTCACATGATTGTTGCCCGGGACGTTGCTGCAACCATCACCATCAGCAGCTAACTTCTACCATTGAGAATTTGACGAGGGGAAAAGAAAAGAGCTGCATTTGACAAATGCAGCAAAATGCTGTTTCGCAGGTTTAATTTTTAACTGAAACGAAAGTCATGAGAAGACCATTTAAGATCAGAAAACGTAGTTGGTGAAATCATTGTGTCAAACGGTCTTCACTTCAATCTCTACGTATGTATTCCTGCCTCTTTCTTGCAATCGTCTACATGTTTGTAGTTCCGTGGTCATGCCCTAGAACACGACAACGACGAAAGTTATAATAGATAGACGTGCAGAGGCTGTGGGGGATTTTACATCACGTCCCGGAAATCGGGAGTTTCCTTAATTCCCAATACAAGTAAAATGAAGATCTAAAAAGCCAAATTCAGGTAACCTTCAACATGAGAAAAGTTGAAGCAATAGGAGCAACAGGGTACTCATGGTCTCTGTTTCTCAACATTTTACATGACTGACAAACCCATATAAGCCACAGGAATGTGGTAAACTACTCTCAAGTGAGAATATGAAAGAACAAATGAACGGTGAAATCCCCTAACTTAAAACTGTCCCCATCTGTCTGCAACTTCTGTAATTTACATAGACAAAAAGTGGTCTTCATCAGTCATCAGTAATCAGTAATCCCCACTATCTGAGCAGAACACCTATTGCAAGAAGAAGAAGCCTTCCTCCATCTAGCTAGGCGCGACAAAAACAAATGTACATCTTTGGGATCCTTTAGAGAGAGATGAGCCTTCGTATCCTTAGGTACCGAAGATACAACGATTGGACAACCTTGTCCCCTTCTCTCTATTACCTGCAAAAATCAGGCAAGACTACTCATTCAGCTATTTATTATTGATGGAAATCTGGCCATTGCACTCGAATTAAGGTTGAGAGTGGAACTTCATGATTTAGTTTATGGACTAGAACCTTGAAAGCATCTTCGTCAGTTCGGTCGTCCCCTATGTATAATGGAAAGACGTCGCTAGAGTTGCTGAGTCCTAAATGCTCGAGTAAATACTCCAAAGCATGTCCCTTGTTCCACTCTATACACGGTCGAATTTCCATGACCTGATAGTTTTGCAAGCGGAAGTTTAGCGGATGAGTGTACAAGTTGTGATGAAGAAGAAATGCGGTTACTTGTGGACAAGGCATACCTTTCTTCCCCAAGTTAAGCGGAAATCCGGGTAGTTCTCTAATACAGATTTCACCTTCTCCTGCAATGTGCCGTAATCCTGCACATTGATCAATTGAGCTATTATTTCGTCACTCTTTTTCATATGCTATTGCCAACCAGAGAGTTCTCACAGAGCAAGAATGGCTCTGTTACAGTGAAAGTGCATAAACAGACTTTTTGGTACCTCTTCCCTGACTTGCCGAAAGTGCACGGAGACGCAAAATCTGTTATCCTCGACCCGGGCACCCTTTATATTCCTGGTGTTTCTCTCTAGTGCAGTGAATATCTGTTGAAAGCAAATGTACATCGTTATCATCTGCGGCTACTGAATGGGGACAAGCTCTAAGTTCCCACGATCTTCAAAGCTTCCGAGTAAGAAAAATGGGAAAGACCAGGTTCCTAGTTGTTATCGAATAAAAGAACAGAACAACCAGATAAATTAGCTCACCTCTTGAATTGCGGGCAGGAACTTCTTTGCTGGTTGGAACGAACCTCCATTTTCCTGAGGGGCCAATAGAAATTGATTATAACTCTAGCAAATACCAATAGCGCGAAATTACAATTGATTGAGACTGTTATTGATGAATGAACTATACGAGCACTCGTAAGTCTCAAGTACCTTTCGATCGAGGGCCAGGGGACGGTGCTTTCCATCAGATGTTAGTGGCTTTGGTGGAGCCATTATGTCCATTCCATGGCTTCCGGCGTAGTAAACATTATCTAACTTTACAAACTCTTTTACCTGATAAAGAAGAAGAATCACTATCATAAGCATGATCTCCTATAGACTTCTTTTGGCATAGATGAGCTACATTTCCTTTAACTCGATGAACAACATTTCTTTCACATACCTTGTCTCTACTCCTTCCGCTAATAATAGCTGTTGGGAAATACTTAGAAACTTCACGTACAGCCCCGCGCATCTGTAGTTGATGCAATACTAGTTAATAACAAGTGATTGGCAAAATTATTTGAGCGTTGTGGGTAAAATATGTGATTACCTCATTGGACATGAATGCAAGGTCAGGATCATTTACAATGGGAGAGAGGGTGCCGTCGTAATCTAAAAACACGACTATTCTCTTGCCCTTTGCCTTTTTCATCATCTTCTCAAACTGGCGCAATGCCGACGGGTGTTCCTTCTGTTTTTTTGGGGCAACATTTGCAGGGAGAAAAGGAAGAGGACTTAGTTGTACAGTCATAGTGCAGAGGAAAACGCCTGCATTTAGTATAAAGAATGCTTACCACCCAGGAGATATAAGCCGCTTCGTGGTCAGGAGCCACGCAACTTGGACGATGATTACCCACACCATTCTCCTCAGTCTTAGCTGTGGAGATCGCCTGTGCTTTGGGTTTATTGAAACCCCACGTTAGAAATCCAATTGCCTGATTAGCCTTCGCGAAAATGATCTTCATCATATCTTTTCCCTACATGTCGGCAACAAAAAGAAAGATGCAGGAAATTAATCAAAGTTAAACCAGAGAGGCAACTGCAATACTTCATAAATGCAACTACAGTGCTGTCTATTTTCGTAGATCAATACCCACCACATTGTAGATACTTATGACTGGTGAGTTATAAGTTAGCAAGCAGACCAGGCTGATGGACCTTTATTAGCAACGCCACACACTATGTAGCTCAGTCCCATCAAGCAACCAGTCCACAAGTCGGTGGTTTTTTCTAAATCTTTTGACAAACTTTTATGATAATTCGATCCAATATGTGCACGGCTAGAAGTAGCATGATGATACAGAATATCCAAATCTTCTCAAAACTTACCTAAGATCTCCTTTAGGTTAACCAAGAGAGTCACTCCACACACTGTTGCTTGCACAACTAGACACCTGCAATTGAAACAGAAGATCTTATAACGAGGAAATTGAGAAAGGCAAAGCCCACGATCCGATAACGAGACCAACTACTACTACCGAGTAAGTCAAAGGAAGAAGAAAAGAGGAGTTGTTCGGCTGAGACAGATGAGAAGAAAGCAAAAGGAGCGATGAAAATGGAAAGACAAACGAGAATTGAGCTTGTCCCAACTGTCAACCGTTCCTATGGCCGACCAAACCGACTGCAAGTCAATTGATGTCGAACCCCACGTACGCTTTCGAAAAGAGAAGCGAAAAGGGAACGCGGTGGTGCACGGTCGTATTCCAAGAGGGACTATATAACTACGAGTGTTGTCTTTTCCGGTTCACTTCACTCTCTAAAGGCCAACGCATCATGCTGTTTCGTTACAAGTGTCGGGAAACAATTCATGGGATATTCCCAAGATGAGGTCGGTTTGAGAAGGGTCACTTTCCAAAAATCGAAGTAGAATGGCTTTTGCGGAGAAAAGTACATGGTCGAGTGACTCAACGTTACATGGATAACTGCACAACCGACCGATGCTGATGCCTCTCTCTCGTTTGGGGTTTCTATCAGAGCTGACTCAGTCGATGTCGACATGAACAAGACTAACGAGGTTTTGTCTTTCCTCGGAGGTCCAACTTTAACTAACCTAAACGTCCCGTCCTAACTAATCTTCCCTTTTGAACCGCACTTCAATCCTATGACCGACATCAAAACAAACCCCCCCCTTCCATTTAGAACTTCAATAATTGTCGATTGTGCCTATGATAACTTTAACTTCATCTCTGAGATATTATGTGTGAGCTAAGGGAAGATAAATCGCTAGGATCATGATAAGAGAAAGAATAGGCAAACACGGGCCTAAATTCGGTGTGCAAATTTTCTTCAATGAACAAAAGCAGGGATGAGAAACAATGAAACGGCACTTATGCACACGATTAATGGGATGACAACCTAAACTTCATGAAAGTGCTCGTGGATTCAGCTTTGTAAAGATCCAGAAAACTTTACTTACGAACTTGATTTTATAAAGTGATGTCATAAACTATGCAACTCATGAGGTGTCCCCTCATCAAGTCGAGGTCTCACGCGAGACAAAAAAACCAAAAAATCTGAAACAGCGATCCTGCACCTGTCCACGAAACAAAACGACACGTGTGTCCTGCGAGGCCATAGATTAAATTCGACAAAAAGGACTCCACTTTTGAAAATCAGAACCCCCGGTCCGAGTGTGAAAAGAGGAAAAGACATGGAAAAAAGCAATAAAGGAAAAAAAATCCTGTCACCAGACAAAATTCTTTTCACGTGTCGGTAGAAAACTGGCCATCCACAATGTCCAGACTCTCTCTGGATCGCTGTCCGGTCGACACATCGAAAACCCGGTTTTCTTTAAACTTTTAAAGCCCACCGGAAGAAAAAGAGCGACACCCACAGATCCCGACAACATGGGAACGACCCAAAAGTCTACGTCCTCGTTTCGAAGCAACTACCTGCCTGCGAAAGTAACGAGTCTTCAATGTCGAGACAAAGACATGCCTAAGGTTTGACAACTGTACATTGGACACGGAATAGTCATCGTTATTAACAGGGGTATTCTGAAAATTGTTGACCGATGACTCAGTCGTAATTACTCAGCACCAAAGGTGGTCCGAAACCTAGCAGAAGTTTCGCAGCCATGCCCCGTTTCGAGAAATGTGTCGTGCTTTGGTAAAATATCTATGTCGTCTTCCCCTTTGAATGTTGAATCGTGTAGGACGTGCTGGCAAGGTGGGTGGAGTGGAGCACCTTTCGAAGCAGATTACAAGTAGCTAGCATGATGCACAAAGCATCTTGAAATCGAAACTATTGCTTAAGAGACTTGGGCAACCGGACATCTCGACCTATCGCATTCGAAAGTCCAAATAAACATAGGGTATATACACTCGATAGATGCAATAGGGTGTCAGAAGGCGGCGAACGAAGTACAATGGGAGCTAATTTTTTTTTTACGCTAAACAGAATAAAAAAGTCAAGAAGCCTACAATAAAGAAGGAAACACATGACTCGAGAGTTCTATTAAGTAAGATTATATGTTATTTATTATCCTTACGTTGATTAAAGTGAATGGCCATAGGTGGGTGCATGCAACGTACGTCGGTGCTGTCACCGAGCCACTCTCCCACGAGCCAACATGCGTAGAAACCGTTTTTTCAGGTAGACCTTTCGGAAAAAGAGCTTACTGTTGATGGGGCCCCCACCAACCAACTACCTAACTGAACCGAACGCCGAACCGGTCGGTGGGCCCGAGCTCCGATCGCCACCGTACACCTGGCGGTCCCTGCCGACAAGCCCCCGGCCCACGTGTCGCCCGCCACAGCCGTTCAGTCACAAACCGGGGGCTTTTCGCGTGTGGGAAACTTTGGACTCGCACTCGCGCCCTTTATTAATTCTCAGACTGTCTGCCGGCGTCTAAAGTCTGGTCAACTGGGCCCCGTCATCTTCGCGGTTCAGATCCACGACACGTGTACGGCCTACAATGCTCTAGACTAAAAAAAGAAGAAGAAGCAAACTATAGACTATGTCTTATATTCCCCCCTCAATTTCGATACGCCTAATGAAAAGCTTATGAAAAGAAGGCACGAGATCTTCGTGGCTTGAGAAAGTGACTAGCAAAGGGACCCCATCTAATCTTTCATATCATAGTATACTTGAGTAAGTAGATGAAGAGGATTCGTATTCACAACAATATGTAACACGATTCATCAAGTAAAATTCTTCATTGTGATCGTGTTGTATCATATCAATTGGTCAAAGTTGATTTTCCGCGACAAGAAAAACAAGGGTGCATGTCGGTTTTGATTTAGGAAAGTTGAATGTGCAAAACTTTAGGGATGGCAATTTCGTGGTAATGTTCTAGTTGATGAATTGACCTCGCTCCATAAGTCTCTTAGTCACATTAGGGGGAATTTTCACGAAGATTCGTAGGAACGATAGCATTGACCCACGAGAAAAGGCGGGAGAAAGGTCGGAGCAGCAACGGGGGGAAAGCATGTCCCTCCCCCCGCCGCCGCGGCGCGTGAACGCCAAACCAAAGCTAAACAGCGAGGACAGGACCGGCGAGCGCGGATGCCACGCGCTAGCGAATCGAGTGTGGGAAGACGAGCAAGAAGGCGACAATCCGACATTAAAGAAAGAGGTGGAATAAAACGATCGCCAACCGGTTCTCGTTCTCTTCGCGGTCGTGCTGACACTCTACTCACAGTCGCTTTCATCTCATTAAAAAAAAAAAGACGAAGAAGAAGAAGAGGAACCGAAAAGACTTAGCGCGCGTTGATACTAAGACCGATTCTCCATCAGAGCTTCGCAAAAACCCAGGAATAAAAATGGACGAGAACTTGAGATCAAGACTGCGACAGAATGCAGAGAGAGAGAGAGAGAGAGAGAGAGAGAGAGAGCCCTCACCGATTCACAATGCTCGTCGTTCTTCCAAGGCCTTGTTGCTCCGCTGCTCAGAAAAACCTCGAGAGCTTCTTCAAGAGAGAGACAGAGAACAGAGAGAAGAGAGAATGGGCGCGTCCGTCGTGTTTACTTGAATGGCTGGTTGGCTGCGTTGATGGTGCTTGAGCCGATGAGTGAGGTTGGTGTGAAGGAAGTAACGTCAATTTATAGAGAAGGGATCGAGAGAGAGAGAAAGAGAGAGAGGAGGTGTCTCTCGCTGAGAGACTTCGGCTTTTCACTTAAAAAAAAAAAAATTAAATTCGATAGAATGCGTTTGGGCTCTTGAAAGTGTCGGGCGCATTGACCAAAATAGCGTCTGCTCAGCCTTTTCTCTTTGTCCACACATGTCAAGTTCGAACCACGTAATAAACACGCCAGTCGACACATTAGGAAAGGCCTACGCCAAATAGAGAAAATTATCTGTGTGAACGTTAATGAAAGAAAGAAAGATGAGCTTAGAGTGTGATTAGTGTGAATTATGAATGCTCACTTATAGTAAATTAAATGATACATAAGTAGTCCTTTTATTGTCAGCGAAAGGAAATAAATTCCGACGAACGTTTTAAGGATGGTCATAAAATTTGCGCCCGAATTTTTTGCGGAATTGCAATTAGTTCGGAAACGTAATTTCGTGCGGATACCTGTCGAAAGTGATCTCTCATAACCGATACTGAACTGAGAGTGACGATTCCGTATGAATTGGCTATTGCGTGTTCTCCATTTCCGATGCACTTTCAAGTCCTTGCGAGGAAAAAGAGAAAAAGGGTATTGGGAAGTTCGCAATGCAATTCTTGCGTTTCTCTTTCTTTTCTTACCCTTTTGGTGGTGCAATAATTGGGAGTGCGAAACCGGACTGGATCACCTAAAAAATAGGTTTGGGAACCGGTTCTTGTTTGAATCAGTTCAAGAACAGGTTCCATTTTTTGGGAACCGGTTCAGTTCCCGGTTCCAAGTGAAGACTCACTCGGGAACTGGACCGATTTTGGAACCGGTTTTTAGATAGGAAGACTTGCACTTGTTCATTTTATTATTATCTTTTGATTGTTGTATTTGGTGGATAGTAATTTCTATTGCTCATCTTAGGGATTGTTGCTTTTGGCATATAGTTATTTTATTATTCATCTTTTAATTTGAATCGTTTCATTGCTACTCATATTATTTTGCTGGTTACCAGAAAAATGAATAAAAGAAAAATAGGGTAGACCCTGGAACCGGACCGGAAAAACAGAATAGGTTTCAAAATAGGTTCTAGGGCAAATATAGTAGGTTTCAGGTTCCAAAAAATGGGAACGGTTATAACATGGTAGGTTCTAGGTCTGAAACCTACCCACCTTGAAACCGATCACCCCTAGCAATAACGCAGGTTTCTCATGGTCATATTCTACTTAACACAGAGATGTCATCTTACCTCACATCAAATGGTTTTTTTCTTTTAAGTGAGATGCAGTTCCAAATGTGATCACATGTGATCGGATTTCTTAACATAATGGAGTCATGCTACCGTTTGCTAGTCAACAAATCTCTAGACAAATCTGTGTTCACACCGAAAGTTTTGATCATCCATGACCATGTACTAACCGCTACTCATTATTATGCTTTGTTGCATGAGAGCTGCCAATGAATCACGTGATTTGTGCAGATCGCTTAGCCAATGTGTTCAAGTTATACCATAACTAGATTCCTGCACAAGATAAGAGGGTGGTTATTATACTTAGCATCCTCATTAATTATGACTGTGGATTAAGCCTTTTCTGAAAAGATTCTGATGGCATAAGCTCTTTTCCCCTTCTCTATTAACAAGAGATTCTTATCCCATATTTAATCGACATTTACTCCCTCAGTCTCCTTTGCGTCAACTATAGGGTTTGGACTCAAAAGAAGAAGGAAATCCACTGTCCCTGGTCCTGAATCTAACAATCAAACTTGACAGCTCTATGTCAATTCATAATAATGTGGTCATCTGCTGCGTCCACATGGTACTTTTTTGCATGAACTTCCCTAACCATTCCACGTCAAAAGTGCTCGACGGCAATTTCGTTGCGTGTTCTTCTTTGACGACACAAATACGTTGGACCCAACAACAATGTGGAAAGGGAAAAAAAATAAAAAAGAAGAAGAGGAAGAAAGCCACTGTGCATGTTCAATGGCCGATCTTTTCAATAATACGTGTGATCTGGACTGAAAGTTTTAAATTTTCTTGCTGTTACACTTGAATGATTTAGATCCTCTGTAGTCAAGGAGTGAATGGACTTCTTCAATCTATCTCTTTGAGTGTGCACATCATCATCATCATCCCACTCGATGCCGTCATCTATCTCTATCGTCGACCATACCTTAAGCGACACCAACAGGCCGCCGTGCGCCTGCCTCACTTTACCGTGAATCTCTCCCTCTTCTGTCTCTCTTTCTTCTATTCGTGCGAGAGTCGCAACCACATGCAACCCTAGATCGACGTACTAGACTAGCCAGCGTGCGCATGTTTTGTTTACCGCTTCTCTAAGAACTTGTTTACACCAACGAAGGACCTAATAGATTTCATTAGAAAATCGTAAACTTCAGAAAAACCCCTTTCCTTCGAATGAAAAAGAAGGGATCGAAGGGAAAAAAACATAGCAATTGCATTGGGCAGGTTGTCAGATAATGTTGACCAAACTGGAATCCCGCATCGATACGGCACGATCAATGCACATTGCTTACAACGTCTAAATTCACGAGAATCTGCGTTAATTGTCGTTCCTCCTAATACGTAACATTCAATCCACATAGACTTTTGGGGAAGAGATGCATATGAGATGCAAACAGGAAAAGCTTGTCTCAGTAACAACCGATGTAAGATAAGCATCTGCATTTGGTTTCCATGTCGTCTTGGATTTGAATACTTGGTCGCATTTAAGAAGAGGACGCCACATGTGGGGACCCGTGGTTATATTGGTGCAGGATTCACACATTATTCTAAGGATAAGATTCGAATTCAGGATTCTAAGCTTTTGCTTCATAAGGTAAGCCATGCACGTCGGATATCATTACTACCTAGACGGATGGGATTTTGTAATGTCCGTTTGATTTGATAAATAGAGTACTAGTAAAGATACTAAGGGTGGGTTTAGTTCAGCTTTGCAAATGCTGAAAACTCAATGCTAGCCTCTATAGCATTGGGTTTTCAGCATTCCCAAGGTCAGAATTTGACCGAAAGCTGCTCACCAAACACCTCAGCATTTCCTCAAAGAGTTTTGGAGGTAGAAAGCTTCTTGAGAATGCTGAACCAAACCCAGCCTAAGTCTCTACCGAAGCTTTCAATAAGAATAACTTCACATTGCCTATATTTGTTGGAAGGGTACGGGTCGTAACTCATCAAATACATGTTATTTTCTTTTCTTTTTTAGTTACATTATTCAGTAAATGATTCCTTTTAAAGAGTATATGTGTCCGGACCCCTTAAGGTACATGATTAATCCCATCGATTCATCACACTTCCCGTATTCCACAAAAATTGAGTAATTACAACAATCCTAGGGGTCGACCTGTGAAATTGATTGAACAAGTTTAACCTAATTTTTACCGAGGAAAAAGGGTTTAAGTAAACTTTCGCGAATTTGCTAGGATCCTCTCAATTTTAAAAATCAAATCCTTCTGAGATAATGATGCATCAAGGATGATGGATCGTCGCGAATGTGGGTAATGACATTAATGTGGTAAAGATCGAATCCTATTATTAAGAGGATCTCATAATCCCACATTTCATGGTAAATGTAACGTGTATCTTGCTTCAACGTTTCCATACCACAAATCTACAATAAAAAAAGAAAAAGAAAAAGGATACGATCTTCAAGTGAGTCAACATGTGTCTGGATCAAATTGATGGAGAATTGGGCTACCGATTTTCAGACAAAAATGATCAAATCGGATCAGCTGGTAAATGGGAGTTCTAACGTAGAGCTCACTTTACCTAGCATACAGACAGACCATGTATGTCCAAGATCTCTCAATATCTTAAGTGAAATTAAGCAAAGAACGAAGGGAGACGGACATCACACCGACATCTGTTTCCATAAAAGAACGTTTACGATTGCCACTTGCCAATGCAAGGGAAGACCCTCTTTATCTGGTCCAATTAGGTGGTGCTTAGGGTGAATATTATTTTCTTGACATTTGGCTCTGCCTCCTAATTTTTAATTAGACTTGTCGTTTGGCATTCTAAGCCAAAGTTGGTCCCCTCAAATCATGATATAAGAAAGTTAGATTTGACCGGCTAAATTAATGCTAGAACCCTTGAAAATCCAAATTTTTTGCACTCCAAAAGTGTGGACATCCCCCGGCTTAAATTTGACAAATTACCCAAGCCGCTCAACCAATAAAAACTATCATGTTTGTCATTAAAAATTTCATGTAAAGTTTCTCAAATTTAAAACTTTGAAATTGGTTTTTTTTTTTACCATCACAATTCCATGCTCAGTCCTGAAAATCGACCATCGAGACCATGCTCACTGTGGTTCTGTTTACATGGTAGGTAATATGATTTGTGGTAGGGTCAAGTATGAGCAAACATACCGTGTTGAATCATATTACTTTCTTTTTTCAAACAAGACTATACTCTAATATTTTACACATAAAATGACACTATAACGCAAATCTCACGGTAGCAGTGTATGCTAAACACCCTGTGTCTTCTAGGAAAGAAGAGGACAAGTCGTCGTCTCTCCTTTCCCGTAAAATTCCTCGAAACCAACCAAAAGGGATTGAAGAAATTACCTAAGAAACTTCTCAAAAGTTCCAACTCTTGAACCACGTCTTCGGTCGGGTTTCATACGGCAACGATCGATCAACGTGTCACAACTGCATGATGCAAAAGAGGGCGCACCTAAGAATCTCCGTATCGGGCAAACAACCTAAACCAAACCGGTCTCTTCGACCAAGACAGCACCATGAAATTAGCGTCAAACACGCAAACCACTTATTTAATCTGATACTTTTATCCTATGTTTTGTCAGTAAGGAAAAACAATACAATTCTGCACGAAATCACACTAGTTTAGTTCACTGTTGCGTGTGCAACTTTGGTCCATGTATTACAAGAATAGAGAAGAAAACCCTCGTACATATGGGGCACATGCATGCAAACCATTTCCTCAGGGGCATCGTATAGAATAAGAACTCTCTCAACTGTTTTACTTATTCTTTTAATTCGAGAGAGAATGATATTAATTCCATAGAATGACTCTGGTCTACGAGAGATTGTCGGAGATTGACCAGAAAGAGCAACGACAAAGTACAATGTTGACTGGCTTGTCAGTGCATTTTACTTGGGAACGTCAAGTTTGGGATTCCCCCAGTCGACAGTTTTGAAGAGTGAACGAATCTCCGAGCTTGGAAGTCAAGTGAAGACTTGGACTGGTGGCTTGAATATTATACAATTTGACAACTCAACTGACGTGGACAAAAGCAGGAAATTAAGCCTTAAATTTGTGGAGTATATGTCTCGAGTTTGAACCACTAAAGAAAATATGATGCAAATAAGTTTCATAGTCTGAGTAGATTTGTTAATTCGAGTAGGTTTTTAGTTTGATTTCTAATTTGAGTAGCTTTTCTAAAAAGCGTATCCTATTTTGTATATTATCTATGGAAGAGATGGAACTCTAATCGGTTAATGCATACTAGAGCAAACAAGAAGAGTGTTAGGGTTATTTATTTGTGGATTTTTTGAGTGAGTTCTCTACAAGAGATTATGAGATAACATGATTGTTTTGGGTGTAATAGGGCTGAAAAACACTCGAACAATTAAGTGGTTGACAATCGGACCAACTAGGTAAATCTCTAGTGTCCTTGTTATTCCTCGATAATTTCTCTAGTAATTTTTTTCCATGATTGTTTTGGGTGTAATAGGGGCTGAAAAACACTTGAACAATTAAGTGGTTGACAATCGGACCAACTAGGTAAATCTCTAGCGTCCTTGTTATTCCTCGATAATTTCTCTAGTAATTTTTTTCTTCCGCATTAGACTTAAATTGCAAGATTCATTAACTTCCATTTTATTTTATAACAAAATTCATAACCATTAATATAAGAGTCAAGATCCGAATAGAATTAACACGACTTTGGAACGAAACAAAGCTACTAGACATTGAAGTGAACCTCTCCATATTATAAACGCTATGCCGTAATGATTATTAATCTTTCAAACGTATTAAGTATCATATTTAGTTGGGGTAGGCTTTTTTAGTAGATATAATATTGTACTCATCGTCATCAAGTGTTAAGGGTTAAAAAGAACCGTCCTCCTTTGCCCACAAAAAGAGTTTTGGCGGAGAAAATTATTGGGAAAATAAGCTTTTTAGATAGTGGATTTGGATTGGCTGATAGAAGCTTTAGGCAAAGAACATGAAACAAAAAACCCATATGATACGTTTGATTCACGAAAACAAAGAAGGTAAGAATCGAATAACCATCCATGAGAATAGAATAGAGTAGGACTAAGAATAAAATAACTACCAGTAGTTTGGTTTGTAGAATGGAATATAATTTCAAGACCATCCTATCGTTTTCTTTACCATTATACCTTGGAAAATAAGTTAGGAATAGTAATGAATTCTCATAATACTTTCAATGATAGATTGGAGCTTATTTTGTTTTATTGTCGTAGTTTTGTAAACCACAAATGAAAAGATCTGACGATTTATAAATGATTGTTATATTTTAATTTATAATAGCAAATAACCATTATAGTAGAAAGAAATATAATCATTATCTTAACATTAACACTAATTAAGTAATGATATAACTAAAAGCAATTACAATGATCTAATCATTATTATGATTAGATCGTTGTGATTGGAAGAGTTGAATCAATACCTTTTTTGAAATTACTACTTAAGGATTGCGTTGAATCAACAGATCTTCAGACTCAACTAAACTTGTCAAAATGGGTCATAAACTCATTTTTTAACCCATATATAATGAGCTAAGTTGTTATATGTGTTAGTTATATTCAATAAATATGTTATAAATGGGTTTAAACATTATATAGATGTTTTTTTGTTGTTGAATAACATAATATGGGTGTTAAATGGGTTGTAAATGGGTTTACAACTTACGTGGACCCAACCCACCTCTATGACCCTCTCTTCATTCTCTCTCGCCCTCGCTCACTCCGTACTCTCACCTCAGTTTGTGTATAACGTATCCTAGTTTGTGTTAAATGTGAAAGTGTATGAGTTAGGCATAGGTCGAGTCAGGTGTGAGTTGGGTATGGGTCAGATCGGGTATGAGTTGGGTCTGAGTCGGGTTGAATATGTGTCACTAGATTTGCATTGCATGAAAAATGGGTCAAAAAAGGTTAAATGGGTTTATATGGGTTGGACCATTTTCGACCTAAACTCGACCCGACCCGACCCGACCCCACCCACCAATTTGAAGGGTCTAGGCTTAACCAATTGCTCGAGCAGCAACATTGAGCCATGAATCTTCCTTCGATGCTTGGTGAGGCTCTCATAAGACTTCACCCACAGAACTTCGCTGATCAAATGCATAACTGGTGGGAAAATTTGATTGCTGATGAAGATAGAGAGGTTGTTTGTAGTTCTTTAATGTTGTGATGCGTAATGACACGTACTGTTCTTTACATATTATTTAACGCCACTATTGTTGTTGCCGATTTAAAACAAATATACCTCCAAGATATATACCAAAAGTCACAGAGAGACGAGTTCAACAATTACTCAATTTCCATTTTGGAATTTCACTTTGAATGTGTTGTCAAACTTAGGGATGATCGGTTCCAAGGTGGGCCAGTTCTCACCTTGAAACTAGAAACCACCCATGAAGGGTTGGTTTCACAAATTGGGAACCGAAAACCACGCATTGGTTCCTAGACCCACTCAAGAAATGGTTCACTAGTTCGGTCCGGTTCTTGAGTTGGTTCATGGAATTGGCCATGCCTTCCAAGACTCCTCAATCCCCATTGCAAGTATGCCTTAAACCTGGAATATGAATGTTTAATAACCTAGAAATATGCATTAAACTTGGGAAAAATTTCAAATAAGGCCCTAAAGTGTCCTCGTTTTCTCAAAAAAGGGCTCGAAGTGGACATTGTTTAAAAAAAAAGGGCATAAAGTGCCATATTTTCTCAAATAAGAGTTTGAAGTAGACATTGTTTCAAATAAGGACTTGAAGTACTTTCATTTTTTCGAATAAAGGCTTGACTCAAGGGCATTTTCGTCTTTTACTCTTTTTTGTCCTTTTTCTTTTTTTCTTTTTCTGCCTTGGCCTTGGCCCCCGCCCCATCGCCGGTGGGGCGGCGGCGATGGTCGATGGGGTCGCCGGCACCTCGTCAAGGCCCGGTGACCCTCGCCAAAATGGGGAGCACCCTCGTTCAGATCTGGGAGCAAAGATATGACGCGAAGAAGACGGTGGAGAGTACAAGATCTGCCATTTTGATGAGGCCTTCGAGGTGAGAGTCGTGCTTGATGTTGATGTGGTGGAATTGGATGTGGTCGGCCCAGGCGAGGGACTACGGCTCGAGGAGGTGCTTGATCTTGTCGCTGTAGATGTCGAGGGCGAGCACCCTATGTGGCGTCTTCGCCATCAGCTTCTCGCACAAATGTGAGTCAGTGAAGCCCCCTGCGTCGATCATGCACATGGTTAGCAGCTTGATCGGCCTCCCGTCCAGATCTGCTCTTGCCATTCCTGCTCTTTTGCAACTCTCTCTCTCTCTCTAGAATCTAGGAATGTAGAGGGTTGCGTGAGGGCCAACAAGCCTTCGCCTCTAGTCGGCGAGGGTTGTCGACCCTCGACAAGGTGCCGGCGACCCCATCGGCTATCGCTACTGCCCCACCAGTGATGGGGTGGCGGCCAACGGGTGGGGTGACGGCCAAGGCCAAGGTAGAAAAAGGAAAAAAAAAGAAGAAAAAATGTAAAAGACGAAAATGCCCTAGAGTAGGCCATTATTTGAGATAATGAGGGCACTTCAGGCCCTTATTTGAAACAAGATCCACTTTATGCCCTTATTAGAAAAAATGATGGCACTTAAGACCCTTATTTGAAATTTTCCTAAATATGAATGTTCCTAAAACCTACAAGATATAAACACCTTTAAATCTGTAAGAGCAGCAAGATATAAATCTGCAAATCAATTTCCAAATATCTGGAAATGGATGCTAGTAAGAAATATGGAAATATGGCTGGCATTCAAATCCGGAGGTGAGAGTGATCGAGAGTGAGAGAGTTGAGACTTGAGAGGATTCATGAAAGAGAAGAGAGCTAGATGAGTCGTCTGTGAGCGTTGCTTACTAAGCGAGATTGCCAAATTATGATTTTTGAAAATTTTAACATATGTATATATACCGGTTCGGTCCGGGAGGGCGGTTTCACACCTGGAACTGAGAATCGGACTGATACTCACTGATATTGGAACCATACTAGTCCCCATGGGAACCACCCAGAACCTGTTGGTTCAGGGCGGTCCAAGTGGTTCCCTGTTCTTTTGCAAACCTCTAGTCAAACTTTAATGAGAAAAGAGAAAAAGAGAGATTGTTGTGAAGAAGAGAAAGTCATGATAGAATTGTTGTTGTTGTTATTAACAATGTGTGGTTTTTTTTTTTTTTCGATTCATAGACAACAAAACGTTACATCTCTTGGGAATAGGCCTTATGGGAACCATAACCGCTTCTCATGATCTATCATCACTTCTCTTCATGTGGATAACATATCTTGATAATAGGTCCTTCATTAGAACCATCACTACTTTTCACATCCAACAATCACTTCTTTTCATGTCCAATTCAATATTTTCTTTATCCATAACAAACTAATTCAGAAATAACTTCTATCCTTCATAGCCTGTGGGTTTATGTATACTTGGCTGAACTTCCTGAACATGAGGAAAAGGAAAGCTAATTGCTCTCAAGAATGACTAGAAAAATTGGGTCTTGTCGGGTGCTCTTCTAAGCGAGGCCATCTGTTTATGATTGTTTGCTTCTAAAAGTCCGTTTATGTAGACCTTGAAGTTCAGCCTATGAATTTTGCGGTCTATTAGACGTGTCTGGTTCATAGTTTGAACTCTTCGTTATTTTATAGTACAATCATCTCATATGCATGAGATTACAAGAGAATCAAGTAATGAGGACACGCCTGTCCCGACAATTTTGCTGCAGCAATAGCTTTTATAGCACAAAAGATCGGAAGGGTATCTTTCCCGGCAAATAGTATCTTGTTGGGCAATTCTTCTGTTTTTTTGTTTGTTAATGTTTTTCTTGTGTTTTTGGGATTGATCTCTTATGCCCAAAATTACAAGAAAATCAGGTCTTTAGGATATACTTGTCCCAATAGTTTTGTTGCAGGAATAGGTTTTATAGTGCAAAAGATCGAAACAGTATCTTTCACAGCAAAAAGTATCTTATCAAGCAATTCTTTCGTTTTATGGTTTGCATGTCTTTTCGAGTGCAATAATCTAATATGCATGAAATTACAAGAAAATCAAGTTTTCAGGACATATGTGTCTCGACAGTTTTGCTGCAGGAATAGGTTTTATAGTGCAATGGATCGAAATGGTATCTTTTGTAGCAAAAAGTATCTTTTGGGCAATTCTTTTGTTTTGTTTTTTTTTATTTTTTATGTTTCATATGTGTTTTCGGGATTGATCTACTCGAAATTACAAAAAAGTCAAGTTTTTTGGACACACCTGTCCCGATAGTTTGTTGCAAGAGTAGGTTTTAACGTTGCAAAAGATCGAAAAGGTATCTTTTGCGGCAAAAAGTATCTTTTCGGGTAATTCTTTTGTTTTTTTTTTGTTGCATGTCTTTTCGGGAGTGATCATCTCGTATGCCCGAAATTACAAGGAAATCAAGTTCCAAAGACATCTTGCCCCGACAATTTTGCTACAGGACTAGGTTTTATAGTGCAAAGACCGAAACAGTATCTTTCGCGGCAAAAAGTATCTTATCAAACAATTCTTTTGTTTTTTGATTTGCATGTCTTTTCGAGTGCAATCATCTCATATGCATGAAATTATAAGAAAATCAAGTTTTCAGGACATACCTGTTCCGACAATTTTGCTGTAGGAATAGATTTTATAGTGCAAAAGATACAAACGGTATCTTTCGCAGAAAAAGTATCTTTTGGGGCAATTCTTTTGTTTTTTATTTTTTGCATGTGTTTTCGAGATTCATCTCGTATGCCTAAAATTACGAGAAAATCAAGTTTTTAGGACACACCTATTCGGACAGTTTGCTGCATGAATAGCTTTTAATGCTGCAAAAGATTGAAACGATATCTTTTGTCGCAAAAGGTATCTTTTCGGGCAATTCTTTTATTTTTTATGTTTCGCGTGTGTTTTTAGAATTAATCTTATATGCTCGAAATTAGAAGGAAATCAAGTTCTTAGGACATATTTGCCCCCACAGTTTTGCTGCAGGAATAGATTTTATAGTGCAAAAGATCGAAACAGTATCTTTCACGGCAAAAAGTATCTTTTCGGGCAATTCTTTTGTTTTTTTGTGTTTCGCATGTCTTTTCGGGAGTGATCTTCTTGTATGCCCGAAATTACAAGGAAATCAAGTTTTTAGGACATTCCTGTCCTGATAGTTTTGCTGCAAGAATAGGCTTTATAGTGCAAAAGATTGAAACGGTATCTTTCGCGGTAAAAAGTATCTTATCAAGCAATTCTTTTGTTTTATGGTTTGCATGTCTTTTCGAGTGCAATCATCTAATATGCATGAAATTACAAGAAAACCAACTTTTCAGGACATAGTTGTCATGATAGTTTTGCTGTAGGAATATGTTTTATAGTATAAAAGATCGAAACGGTATATTTCGCGACAAAAAGTATCTTTTTGGGCAATTCTTTTGTTTTTTCATGTTTCGTATGTGTTTTCGGGATTGATCTCAGATGCCCGAAATTACAAGAAAATCGAGTTTTAGGACACACCTGTCCCGACAGTTTGTTGCAGGAATAGGTTTTAATGTTGCAAAAGATCGAAACGGTATCTTTTGCGGCAAAAAGTATCTTTTCGGGTAATTCTTTTGTTTTTTTTTTGTTGCATGTCTTTTTCGAAGTGATCATCTCGTATGCTAAAAATTACAAGGAAATTAAGTTCCTAAGAGATACCTATCCGACAGTTTTGCTACATGAATAGGTTTTATAGTGCAAAAGATCGAAACAATATCTTTTGCGGCAAAAAGTATCTTATCAAGCAATTCTTTTGTTTTTTGGTTTGCATGTCTTTTCGAGTGCAATCATCTCATATGCATGAAATTACAAGAAAATCAAGTTTTCTGGACATACCTGTCCCGATAATTTTGCTGCAGGAATAGGTTTTATAGTGCAAAAGATCCAAATGGTATCTTCCGTAACAAAAAGTATCTTTTCGGGCAATTCTTTTATTTTTTATTTTTCGCATGTGTTTTCGAGATTGATCTCGTATGCCCGAAATTACAAGAAAATCAAATTTTCCTTTTATTTTTCCATCTTCTCCTTCATCTGGTTTGTCGACCGGAGGAAGGGCCGGCGAGGTCAGTCTCGAATGGTGAGGCTCGACCTCGCCCAGATTTGGCAAGGCTCGAGCCTCACCATGGCTGCGCGAGGCATCCACAGTTACTGATCTCACCTCGCCCCGTTGGATTGCTTGTGACTTGTTGACTTGCAGGGTTGCGTAGCTCAACAATTTGTCGAACACATGGCGTGCATCACGTACTAGAAGGGCTTGCAACTGGAAGGACTTGGCTTGCAACTGGAAAAGCTGGCAATGGCGAGGCCATGGGCGAGGTCGGCCTTACCCTCGTTGTCGTTGGGTGAGGCTCAACCCCGCCTAGATCTGGCGAGCCCTTCCAATTGCAAGCCGAGTCCTTCTAGTTGCAACCCGAGCCCTTCTAATTGCAAGCCCTTCTTGTACGCAACGCACGCCATGTGTTTGACAAATTGTCGAGCCAAGCAACCCTGCAAGTCATCGAGTCACAAGCAATCTAGCGGGGTGAGGTGAGATTGGTAATCGCGGAGGCCTCACGTAGCTATGGCGAGGCTTGTGCCTTGCCAGATCTGGGCGAGGTTGAGCCTCGCCATTCGAGGCCGACCTTGCTCTCACCGGTCCTCCCTTTGGTTGGCGAGCTAGAGTAAGGTGAAGATGGAAAAATAAAAGGAAAAATTGAAAAAAAAAGAAAAAATTAAGAAAATTAAAAACATTGCATCGGTAAGCGACATTAGTGTTTTAGTGAGAATATCTCGCAGTTGGCACTTAAGTGTTCCTTTCTTCTCCGATTTTGGCACTTAAGTGTACCTTTTATAAATTGGGACACTAAAGTGTCCACTCATGCCAAATTGTGGTACTTGCGCAAACCTTTTCCTGCATGAAATTACAGGGAAATCAAGTTCGTAGGACATATCTGTCCTAACAATTTTTCTGCAGGAATAGATTTTATGCAAAAGATCGAAACGGTATCTTTCGCGGCAAAAAGTATATTTTCGGGCAATTCTTTTGTTTTTTTGTGTTTCGCATGTCTTTTCGAGAGTGATCGTCTCATATGCTTGAAATTACAAGGAAATCAAGTTCTTAGGACATACATGTCCCGACAGTTTTGCTGCAAGAATAGGTTTTATAGTGCAAAAGATTGAAATGGTATTTTTTGCGGCAAAAAAATCTTATCAAGCAATTCTTTTGTTTTATGGTTTGCATGTCTTTTTGAGTGCAATCATCTAATATGTATGAAATTACAAGAAAATCAAGTTTTCAAGATATAGCTGTCCCGATAGTTTTGTTGCAGGAATCGATTTTATAGTACAAAGGATCGAAATGGAATCTTTCATGGCAAAAAGTATCTTTTCGGGTAATTCTTTTGTTTTTTTCTGTTTCACATGTGTTTTTGGGATTGATCTCGTATGCCTGAAATTACAAGAAAATCAAGTTTTTAGGACACACTTGTTGTGATAGTTTGCTGCACAAATAGGTTTTAATATTACAAACGATCGAAACATTATCTTTCGCGGCAAAAAGTATCTTTTTGGGCAATTTTTTTGTTTTTTATTTATGTTTCACATGTGTTTTCGGGAATAATCTCGTATACCCGAAATGGTATCTTTCGCAGAAAAAAGTATCTTTTTAGGTAATTCTTTTATTTTATTTTTGTTGCATGTCTTTTCGAGAGTAATCATCTCGTATGCCCGAAATTACAAGGAAATCAAGTTTCTAAGACTTACCTGTCCCAACAGTTTTGCTACAGGAACAGGTTTTATATTGCAAATGATTGAAACAATATCTTTCGCGGCAAAAAGTATCTTATCAAGCAATTCTTTTGTTTTTTAGTTTGCATGTTTTTTTGAGTGTAATCATCTCATATGCATGAAATTACAAGAAAATCAAGTTTCCAGGACATACCCGTCTCGACAGTTTTGTTGCAAGAATAGGTTTCATAGTTCAAAAGATCGAAATGATATCTTTTGCAGCAAAAAGTATTTTTTCGAGCAATTCTTTTATTTTTTTATTTTTTGCATTTGTTTTCAGGATTGATCTTGTATGCCCGAAATTACAAGAAAATCATGTTTTTAGGACGCACCTATCTCGACAGTTTTGCTGTAGGAATAGGTTTTATAGTACAAAGAATCGAAACGGTATCTTTCACGGCAAAAAGTATCTTTTCAGGCAATTCTTTTGTTTTTCTTTTGTTTCGCATGTGTTTTCGGAATTGATCTCGCATGCCCTAAATTACTAGAAAATCAAATTTTTAGGCTACACCTATCTCGATAGTTTGCTATAGGAATAGGTTTTAATGTTACAAAAGATCGAAATGGTATCTTTCGCGGCAAAAAGTATCTTATCAAGCAATTCTTTTATTTTTTTGGTTGGCATGTCTTTTCGAGTGCAATCATCTCATATGCATGAAATTACAAGAGAATCAAGTTATTTGGACATGCTTGTCCCGACAGTTTTGTTACATGAATATGTTTTATAGTGCAAAAGATCGGAAGGGTATCTTTCTCGGCAAAAAGTGCCTTTTCGAGCAATTCTTTTGTTTTTTTATGTTTCGCTTGTGTTTTTGGGATTGATCTCTTATGCCCAAAATTACAAGAAAATTAGGTCTTTAGGACATACATGTCCCAACAAATTTGCTGCAAGAATAGGTTTTATAGTGCAAAAGATCGAAATGGTATCTTTTGCGGCAAAAAGTATTTTATCAAGCAATTTTTTCATTTTATGGTTTGCATGTCTTTTCGAGTGCAATAATCTAATATGCATGAAATTACAAGAAAATCAAGTTTTTAGGACATACCTGTCTTGACAGTTTTGCTGTAGGAATGGGTTTTATTGCACAAATGATCGAAACGGTATCTTTCGCGGCAAAAAGTATCTTTTAGGGCAATTCTTTTGTTTTGTTTTTTTTTATGTTTTGCTTGTGTTTTTGAGATTGATCTCATATGTCCAAAATTATAAGAAAATCAAGCTTTTAAGACAAACCTGTCCCTATAGTTTGCCGCAGGAATAGGTTTTAATGTTGCAAAAGATCGAAATGATATATTTCGCGGCAAAAAGTATCTTATCAAATAATTCTTTCGGTTTTTGGTTTGCATGTCTTTTCAAGTGCAATCATCTCACATGCATGAAATTACAAGACAATCAAGTTATGAGGACATGCCTATCCCAACAGTTTAGCCAGTAGCAATAGGTTTTATAATGCAAAAGATCAAAAGGGTATCTTTCCCGGAAACAAGTATCTTTTCGGGCAATTCTTTTTTTAATTTTTTATGTTTCGCTTGTGCTTTTGGGTTTGATCTGTTATGCCCAAAATTACAAGAAAATTAGGTCTTAAGGACATACCTGTCCCAACAATTTTGCTATAGGAATAGGTTTTATAGTGCAAAAGATCGAAACGGTATCTTTCGTGGCAAAAAGTATCTTATCAAGCAATTCTTTTGTTTTATGGTTTGCATGTCTTTTCGAGTGCAATCATATAATATGCATGAAATTACAAGAAAATCAGGTTTTCAGGACATAATTGTCTCGATAATTTTGCAGCAGGAATTGGTTTTATAGTGGAAATGATTGAAACGGTATCTTTCAAGGCAAAATGTAACTTTTCGAGCAATTATATTGTTTTTGTTTTTGTTTTTTTTTATGTTTTTCATGTGCTTTCGAGATTGATCTCATATCCTCGAAATTACAAGAAAATCAAGTTTTTAGGACACACCTGTCCCAACATTGCTGCTGGAATAGGTTTTAAAGCTGCAAAAGATTGAAACGGTATCTTTCGTGAAAAAATGTATCTTTTCGGGTAATTCTTTTGTTTTTTTTGTTGCATGTCTTTTCGGGAGTGATCATCTCGTATGCCCGAAATTACAAGGAAATCATGTTCCTTAGACTTACTTGTGTCGACAGTGTTCTACAAGAATAGGTTTTATAGTGCGAATGATTGAAACAGTATCTTTCGCTACAAAAAGTATCTTATCAAGCAATTCTTTTGTTTTTTTGGTTTGCATGTCTTTTTTAGTGCAATCATCTCATATGCATGAAATTACAAGAAAATCAAGTTTTCAGGACATCCCTATTTCGACATTTTTGTTGCAGGAATATGTTTTATAGTGCAAAAGATCGAAACGGTATCTTTCGGCAAAAAGTATATTTTTGGGTAATTCTTTTATTTTTTTTGTTGTAAGTCTTTTTGGAAGTGATCATATCATATGCCTGAAATTACAAGGAAATCAAGTTCCTAAGACATAACTGTCCCGACAGGTTTACAACAGGAATAGGTTTTATAGTGCAAAAGATCGAAACAATATCTTTTGCGGCAAAAAGTATTTTATCAAGCAATTCTTTTGTTTTTTGGTTTGCATATCTTTTCGAGTGCAATTATCTCATATTCATAAAATTACAAGAAAATGAAATTTTTAGGACATCCCTGTCTCGACATTTTTGTTGTAGGAATAGTTTTATAGTGCAAAAAATAGAAATGGTATCTTTCGCAGCACAAAGTATAGTGTCGGGTAATTCTTTTGTTTTTGTTTTTATGTTTTGCATGTATTTTGGGGATTGATCTCGTATGCCTAAAATTACAAGAAAATCAAGTGTTTAGGACATATCTATCCCGACGGTTTGCTGCAGGAATAGGTTTTAATGCTGCAAAAGATCGAAACGATATCTTTCGTAGTAAAAAGTATCTTTTCGGGTAATTCTTTTGTTTGTTTTGTTACATGTCTTTTCGGGAGTGATTATCTCGTATGCCCGAAATTACAAGGAAATCAAGTTCCTAAGACATACTTGTGCCGATAGTTTTGCTACAGGAATAGGTTTTATAATGCAAAAGATTGAAACAGTATCTTTCACGGCAAAAAGTATCTTATCAAGCAATTCTTTTGTTTTTTTGGTTTGCATATCTTTTTGAGTGCAATCATCTCATATGCATGAAATTACAAGAAAACCAAGTTTTCAGGACATCCTTGTTTTGACATTTTTGTTGAAGGAATAGGTTTTATAGTGCAAAGATCAATACGGTATCTTTCGCAACAAAAAGTATCTTTTCCGGCAATTCTTTTGTTTTTTTTTTTCGCATGTATTTTGGGAATTGATCTTGTATGTCCGAAATTACAAGAAAAGAAAGTTTTTAGGACATACCTATCCCAACAGTTTTGTTGCATCAATATGTTTTATAGTGCAACAATCGAAACAGTATTTCTCAGCAAAAAGTATATTTTCTGGCAATTCTTTTGTTTTTATTTTATTTTATGTTTTGCATGTGTTTTCAGGATTGATTTCGTATGCCTGAAATTACAAGAAAATCATGTTTTTAGGACACACCTGTCTCGACAATTTTGTTGTACGAATAGGTTTTAATAGTGCAAAGGTTTGAAACGGTATCTTTTGCGGCAAAAAGTATTTTTTTGGGCAATTCTTTTGTTTTTTTGTGTTTCGCTTGTCTTTTCGGTAGTGTCATCTTGTATGCCAGAAATTACAAGGAAATAAAGTTCTTAGGACATACCTGTCCAGACAGTTTTGCTGCAGGAATAGGTTTTATAGTGCAAAAGATCGAAATGGTATTTTTCGCGGCAAAAAGTATCTTATCAAGCAATTCTTTTGTTTTTTTTGGTGTGCATGTCTTTTCAAGTGCAATCATCTCATATGCATGAAATTACAAGAGAATCAAGTTATTAGGACACGCATGTCTCGATAGTTTTGATGCATGAATAGGTTTTATAGCGCCAAAGATCATAATGGTATCTTTCCTGGCAAAAGGTACATTTTCGGGCAATTCTTTTGTTTTTTTATGTTTTGATTGTGTCTTTGGGATTGATCTCTTATGCTCAAATTTACAAGAAAATCAGGTCTTTAGGACATACCTGTCCCAACATTTTTGCTGCAAGAATATGTTTTATAGTGCAAAAGATTGAAACGGTATCTTTCGCGATTAAAAGTATCTTATCAAGCAATCATCTAATATGCATGAAATTACTAGAAAATCAAGTTTTCAGCACATACCTGTCCTGACAGTTTTGCTGTAACATCTTGATTTCTGGCTCACTAGTATAAGGCGCAGAGAATAACATTTGGACGTGTTACTCCATAACATCTGATGGACTTGAGCCATGAATTATAGTCCGATGAAGAATATTGGACCTTAAAGGATTAAGAGCCAAGTATTGGGCTGTAATATCCCGAATTTTGACTGTTTGGATTAAT
The DNA here is from genome assembly GCA_001662345.2 of Metrosideros polymorpha var. glaberrima. Taxonomy (NCBI): domain Eukaryota; kingdom Viridiplantae; phylum Streptophyta; class Magnoliopsida; order Myrtales; family Myrtaceae; genus Metrosideros; species Metrosideros polymorpha. The sequence goes on from BCNH02000011.1 coordinate 1,811,679, forward strand.
CAAAGGACGATTGTCGAAATTCAATTGGAAACAGGGATAATCGGATTTTTAGTTATATTTGTGCAAAAATAAAAGAAAGAAAAGAAAAGAAGAAAAAGGGGAAAGAAAAGAGAGAAAAGGAAAAGGGCGGGGAAAACAGAAGGCGAGGCCGTCGCTCACGAGTTTCGAACCGTGGATCTCCCATGTCTCGTGCGCGTCTAGTGCGCCTGCCACTCGGCTAAGGCACGACTATTGGGATAACAACGCCAAAGGTTTTATTTAATGAACATGGCGCGCGAATAAGGGAGGAGGGACAACCGGAGCAACCAAAGTCGCCGCCTCCAAGTTTCGAACCCAGGATCGGACCATTAGTTTCATTCCCGGATACCACTTGGGCAAGGCGTGAGTGGCGAAATCAAAGAGCCAAAATTTATATTTAAAGGAATCGGCGCGCTTCAGACGTCGTCGTTTTAGGTCAACAGAAATGACTTCAACTTTTGCAGAAAAACCCTAATTCTTCGCAGAAGAGACGTTTTGGGCTGGGCACGAACCGACGGGCCTAATTTCTTTTATTTTCGGATTTCAAGAGGGTCCATAATGGAAAATTACCATTTTACCCTCGAAGCCCATTTTTGGCCCATTTTAAGAACCTATTGGGTTTTTAGCATCAAATTCAAACCCGAGCCCATGTGAGCAGTGTCAAGCCCACTTGAGTAGTGCGGGCCGTGAATAGTGCCGAATGAATAGTGCCAAATTGAAAAATTACCATTTTTGCCCTCATTGGCCCGTTTTGGCCCAAAATGAAGAACTCATTGAATCTTAAGCCCATTGGGCCCGTAAAAATTCGAGCCAAGCCCATGTGAATAGTACAAGGCCCACGTGAATAGTGTCGGCCCGTACGAATAGTGTCAAGGGTGGAAATTACCCTTTTGCCCTTCTTGAAAGTGAAATTTTTGGAAGATTGCATTTTAATGATTCAAGACAAAGCTAATCAAAGTATTTGTCTTGCAATTTTCTTTCTTCCTCCTTGGTGGCCGAAAATGAGGCCCCCCTCCCCCTTGTCTTATCTTATCTTATCTTGTCTTGATTACTCTCTTTAAGTCAAGACATCTTAATTTGCAAGAAGCCAAAAACATTAAGTTTTTGAAAGCAACACCTATTAACCTAAGACAAAGCTAATTAAGACTTGTCTTGCTTTTCTACTTGCCCCCC
>BCNH02000011.1:1814154-1865869 GCA_001662345.2 Metrosideros polymorpha var. glaberrima
GTTTTCCTGCTATCCCTGTTGTCGGGTGTTTGTTTTCGCTTCCGCATGCGTAAATCAAAAGATAAAATGAATGGGTCGACGACACGTCCTGGGATGTCGAAAATTTTATTGACCCAATGGACAAGTGACAGGGATGGTCGCGCGCTCGAGGGCTCGGGGCGTAACATTTGCTGCAGGAATAGGTGTTATAGCATAAAGAATCAAAACAGTATCTTTCGCGGCAAAAAGTATCTTTTCGGGCAATTCTTTTGTTTTTTTATGTTTCACATGTGTTTTTGGGATTGTTCTGATATTCCCGAAATTACAAGAAAATCAAGTTTCAAGGACATACCTGTCCCGACAATTCGTTGCAAGAATAGGTTTAATGCTACAAAAGATTGAAACGGTATCTTTCGTAGCAAAAAGTATCTTTTTGGGTAATTCTTTTGTTTTTTTTTTGTTGCATGTCTTTTTGGGAGTGATCATCTTGTATGCTTGAAATTACATGGAAATCAAGTTCCTAAGACTTACCTGTCCTGATAGTTTTGCTACAGGAATAGGTTTTATAGTGCAAAAGATCGAAACAGTATCTTTCGCGGCAAAAAGTATCTTATCAAGCAATTATTTTGTATTTTGGTTTACATGTCTTTTCAAGTGCAATCATCTCATATGCATAAAATCACAAGAAAATCAAGTTTTCTAAACATACTCGTCCTGACAATTTTGCTGCAGGAGTAGGTTTTATAGTGCAAAAGATCCAAACGGTATCTTTCACAGCAAAAAGTATCTTTTCGGGCAATTCTTTTGTTTTTTATTTTTCACATGTGCTTTCGAGATTGATCTCGTATGCCCGAAATTACAAGAAAATCAAGTTTTTATGACACACCTATTAGGACAGTTTGCTATAGGAATAGGTTTTAATGGTGCAAAAGATCGAAACGGTATCCTTTGCAGCAAAAAGTATCTTTCTGGGCAATTCTTTTATTTTTTATTTTTTATGTTTCGCATGTGTTTTTGGGATTAATCTCATATGCCTGAAATTACAAGGAAATCAAGTTCTTAGGACATACCTGTCCCGTCAGTTTTGCTGCAGGTATAGATTTTATAGTGCAAAAGATCGAAACTGTATCTTTTGTGGCAAAAAGTATCTTTTCGGCAATTTTTGTGTGTGTGTGTGTTTCGCATGTCTTTTCGGGAGTGATCGTCTTGTATGCCCAAAATTACAAGGAAATCAAGTTCTTAGAATATACCTGTCCGAACAGTTTTTCTACAGGAATATGTTTTATAATGCAAAAGATCGAAACACTATCTCTCGCGGCAAAAAGTATCTTATCAAGCAATTGTTTTGTTTTATGGTTTGCATGTCTTTTCGAGTGCAATCATCTAATATGCATGAAATTACGAGAAAATCAAGTTTTCAGGATATAGCTGTCCTGACAGTTTTGTTGCTGGAATAGGCTTTATAGTACAAAGGATCAAAACAATATCTTTCGCAGCAAAAAGTATCTTTTCGGGCAATTCTTTTGTTTTTTTGTGTTTCGCATGTGTTTTCTGGATTGATCTAATATGCTCAAAATTACAAGAAAATCAAGTTTTTTGGACACACTTGTTTCCACAGTTTGCTACATGAATAGGTTTTAATGCTGCAAAAGATCGAAATGGTATCTTTCGTGTCAAAAAGTATCTTATCAAGCAGTTCTTTTGTTTTTTTGTTTGCATGTCTCGAAAGAAAATCAAGTTTGCATGTGAGGTTTAAGTTGTTCTCGCCCTCCTTTCATGGTGCCGTGGAACAACAAATGCTTTTAATTGGAAGAGATAGCTATGCAGCCTCCTGTCGCAACGAATGGTCTTTCACATCAGGATGATTCTCCAGCAAGCATGACGAACTATGCGAATGGGGAAGAAACTCGATTCTTGTGATGTTTCCGGATCTCGTTTTTGCGATAGAATCTTTTTTTTTTTTTTGTGGGTACATCTTCTACAATTTCTCTTACCTTTTTTTCCATTGCGTCGAACATTGTAGTGACTGGTGATTAGCTTAACTATTCATCCCAATCTGAAATCTACTTACCTGCTATATAGGATTCTTAGTTCAAATTTCCCGCTTGTGCACTTCATTTAACTTGGCGATTTCTTTGTTCTGCACTAGTTTAGATACATGCATCGCCTAAGAGTGCAAATTGCTTTGTCGGCCTATGGCATGAGGTGGGGCATAACTTTGTTTGCCTTGTTATTTCGGCTTAGGACATGAATATTCTTTCGATAGAAATTGTATGTCTGGATGAACATAATTGCTACAACTGATAAAACACATTGCCGGAAACAACACGATAGTCATGGTGCACATTCTGGTCGAACACCTTAATTTCAATTTCAAGTTGTGAAGCCGACTTGTGCTCACGCTTGTCGTTGATGACGAGCAGGGCTGAATCCGAGAAGCTACCTCCACATCTCGTGCCCCGTGGTAATCTTGCTTGTCCTTCATTGGAAGCACAAGCAATGACAACAATTGCTGCATTAGAGGCTGCACATATGCTGATTTCGCAAGTTCCAAACCTTATCACAGGTGGACAACAGGCTGCAAACTTCAGGGGACCTTTTCAACCATCGACTTTAATGGCTCGTAGCTTGAACCACTCGGATTCATGGTGGTTTGGAGTTTCTACTGGCGAATCTCTTCCTGCATCATGTTGGTTTTGTTCTTTTGCCCATCGGTGCATTCAACTGGTGGTGCATCAAATCTGATAATAGCGAATAAGATGATATTAATCTACGTATCAATCAGTACATTTCCTAGTACATACGGACACAGTCTGCCATTCACAGCATCGAGACATTCTCAAGTTAGCTTTCAGCAGCGATTTCATTCCATTTTGTGTTCTCCAAACCAAGATTGTTCAGCCATTAAAAGCCCTCACATTTTTTTACCTTGTACTAGGAAGGTCCTTTGTGCTTTATCCGTTTCTATGTATCTGAAGCAATCGAAACAACCGTGCAAAAATGTAGATTTTTTTTTTCAATTGGTGAAACTACCCCAAGTTTCAAGAGCAGCATGAGCTCTTGCTACTTTTCTATTTATGCTTAGCCCTGATAAACGACTTTCTTTTGCAGCTTCTGTTCAGGAGCACCCTCGCTAATTGTCTGGCGGAATGTTTGATTAGTAGGGAAACTCATGCCGAGGGAATAATAGTGAGGAACATGATGCCTGACTGGAAAAATGTAAGACACCATCTCATGTCTCAGCATTGAGTGAACACACAAAATTTTCATTATGTTTAGGGATTGAGCTTGTACATCATATTTAGACAATCATATTGTTTTAGGCTTTTGTATGATGATCACTTTGCATCTTGTCCTTAAGACCAAAGTGAGATGTGAAAATTTGAGTTTGTCTATGTTGATCGTTGGGGTGGTTAAACAAATTTATGATACTTAGACTCTGTGCTGACAATCTAATCAAATGGTTTTCGAAACTAAAATAGTCAGGTATTAACTAATATAGCTTCATGGGAACAATGTATGGACACACCGAGATCATGGTATCCATAAGATAAATGAAGTATAATTAAGGATGAAACCAAGTAACCATAGAAATACACCCTACTGACATTGGGGACGCTCTGGAATAGAACAGAACATCATTATCTAGTATCCAAGAAACTACATGCTCCAGGAAAATCATATCGCCGAAAGTTTGCGAGATCCATTTAAGGTCATCCGCCTGATATTTACTAGTCTTGGGCTTGCAAGGAGCATAATGGTCCTGGTTCAAGTAACTTAGGTACAAGGGAGAAAAATCTAAAACAGAGATTTGATGCAGACAATGATGAGACAAATTAAGAAGCATCTCACCAGGAGTCATTCCATGAGCATGTTCTGTCCATAAAATGGTGGAACCAGTTTGCATCCCTTACGACTATATTACTTCCGGTTGCCATGGAGATATACTTGATGCAGAATGACAATCTCCGCAAATGCTAAGATTCTTAAACACCCTGACAAGTTTCGGACTGGAGGTGCTTATAAGGCCAAAAACAACAGCAGCTTTTGTCCCTCCTCCACATCATGAAGAACAAATTCTGTATTCAGAACGTAACCAAGTTTCTTTATTCTACTAACCAATTGGTCCGGTTTGTCATTCATCTCCCAAGCCTTTGGGTGTGACGTGCCACCCGCATAGAACTTGTGAACAATATTTTTCACTTCAATCCAGCTACAACCAGCTTTTTTTTGTAAATATTTTCAGTTTCATCCTATTCCTGATTGCTGCTGCATCTTCCCATAGACCAGCTGATGCATGCACATTTGATAGCAAAACATAAGCAGCAAGGTCGTCTGGCTCCTGCTCAGAAATCATTGCTGCAGCTTGTTTTGCAAGTTCAACATTGCTGTGAAGTTGGCAAGCTCCAAGAAATGTATGTCAGACCAGTGTATTAGCCCTGAAAGGCATTGAATTTATAGACTGAAGGGCTTCCACAAGGTAGCCTTATCTGCCCAGTAAGTCCACCATGCATGCATAGTATTCGATTCTGGGCACGATTCCATGCTCTGTGTACATTGATCTAAAGTGTTTCCATCGATCAGATACCAAACCCCCATGGCTACAAGAGGATAAAACAGCAACATAGGCGATCTCATTTGGCCTCACACCGGTCTTAAGCATTTTATGGAATGTGACCAGAGCTCTTGTTGCAAATCCATGTTTTGCAAAACCAGTAATCATTGAAGTCCAAGTTCTAATATTTTTCTCTCGTCTCACAGAAAACTCGAAAAGCAGCTTGTGTGTTTCCACACCTGGAATACATAGAGATCAAACCATTGATAATGCACTTATTTGAGTCAAGCCCTGATTTGCTCCCCCTTACCAATAGCGCGGATACAGGCAGCTCCACTTAAAAGGCTGGCAAATGTAAAAGCACTTAGTCCAATTCCTCTCTCCTCAATCTCGTGTAGTAGTTCAAAGGCTTCATCAGACTCCAAACTTTTGGCATAGGCATCCGCAAGGGTATTATAAGAAATCAAATTCATTTCAAATAGTGCATCAAAAGCTCTCCGAGCACTTGTCCAATTCCTCTCTCCTCAATTACCCATGCAAGTATCAAATGCAAACTGCAAAGCACAATTTTATAGCTACAGCGTATATTTGTATCCCCATATCAATTATCACAAGTACTGCCACATGCCTTGAGAACACTAGTAAATGTGAAATGGTGTGGCGTGTCACGGACTCTTTTATTATTTCCCAAAAGAGTTTGATGGCCTCCTCATTCTCTTCAGTTTGCGCCTGTCCTGTAATTATTGGTGTACAAGACATCACGTTACAATCTTGCATCCGATCAAACACCTTTCTCGAAACATGAAGCGATCCACTAGCTAGACACTTCACACCCTGAATATGCCAACAAAACAGCTGTATGTGCAAATCTATCTGGCACAGGCCCACTCACCAGCATTTCCAAAAACAAATCAACAGCTTTCTTGGACAACCCAACTGAGTACATCTGGTCATCATCAAAGTCCAGGCAACCACATTCCTCTTGGGCATTTTCTCAGACAACTTACGAGCTGAAACCAAATCAGCACTACCCTTTGCAAACATGTCGATCAATGCACATACAACACACACATCAGAATCAAGATAGCCGCTTTTGATTATAAACCCAAAACTCTATCACCAATCGATGCATTCTTAGGAACCGAACAAGCCCGAGGGAAAAAAACCAACTTCAAGCATATGAACGAAAGTATCGACTGCCTTTTTATTTTTTATTTTTTGGTCGAAGTATCGACTGCTTTAAACGCGATGTGGTTATTGGCAATAGCAAGAGATCATGGAACTCCAAGAAACCAAATCCCTTTTATTACCCATGTCCCTAAAAGTCCTCTCCACCTCAGCCCAGTCATTGGATTTTGAGTAGAGACTGATGAGCGAGTTGAGAATCACCGAGTCGGGCTCAAGCTGGGATCAAGCGAGCGCGCAATGGACGCGCCTCTCACTGGAGCGAATGCAAGACTTGAGGAGGAGAGAGAAGGTGAGGAGGTCGGGATGGGACCCATCACGAGACATGAGGCCGAGGTGGGAGATTCCTCCGCGGAGGTGGCCGACATCGAGGTGGGATGATCAGGCGGCGGTCAGGGGGGGAAGGGGAGAGCTTGATATTGGACGGTGGAAAGGAGAGAGAGAGAGAGAGATTCATTGGTCCATACAAGTCGAGCTTAGTCTGTCATATCAGGAGCACTCAGGATACAAGAAATGTAAACAACTAAACAGATAGCCATGAGGCAATTCTTCTGCAAAACACAGCTAATGGAACTACGTTTATTTTGCATTCATTCAAACATGGAGAAAAGAAAAATCATACAATGCACGATTCCGTAATTTCATTGCTATTCTGATATTGGTATCCTTCAGAAATTGTTGGAGCACTTGATGTAGTTGAGAATGATTCAAGTTCTATTTTAGTGTCCACATCATCAACTGGCTTCTCGCACGAATACAAAAGCGGTTTCGGAGACAGTTGCAGTTTATTAATATCTCCTTCAAGCATGTTTAGGACCCTGCTCATCGATGGCCGATCATTGGGGATTAGCTGTATACACCAAAGGGCAACTATTACCATCTTCCTTGTTATCTCCCTTTCCCCTTCTACTTCTTCCATTTCAACCTCCTTTTCTTTGCTGAGTTTATCATAGAACCACAAAGGGAAATAAATTTGACTTGAACGCTCAACATTTGCCTTAAAATTTTTCCTCCTACCCGCCATTTCCATAAGCAACATCCCAAAACTATAAACATCAGCTTTATATGAGACACCACCGATGTCCTTGTAATATAGCTCAGGAGCCATATATCCCAAGGTCCCTCTTGCAGCAGTCAACGACACTATGTCGTGGTTTGCGGGATAAAGTTTTGCAAGCCCAAAGTCAGAAACTTTCGGTGTGAAACTTTGATCTAAAAGAATATTGTGAGGCTTGATGTCAAAGTGTAGAATTTGCATGTCGCATCCCCGATGTAAATATTCTATCCCCCTAGCCACACCAAGAGAGATCTCATATATTTTCTTATAATCAAGAGAATCATCGCCATCTTTAGAGAAAATGTGCTTATCCAAAGACCCATTTGACATAAAATCGTACACGAGAGCTTGCTTAGAGTTGTTAAAGCTAAAACCAACGAGTGGCACCACATTAATATGGTGGATCCTTCCAATAGTGGCCACTTCACTTATAAAATCTTGGCCATTAGATTTTGGTTTGTTCAAAATCTTAACAGCAACTGCATTGCCACTTCTAAGTATTCCTTTGTACACAGAGCCATATCCTCCTTCACCTAATTTATGATTGAAATTTTTGGTGATTTTCTTGATGTCCGAGTAAGAGTACCTTATGGGCAAAAAATTGTTTTGAGCTTGTAGGAATTCTTCGATGTTTTCATCCGTTGCTCGGTGCCTTCTCATCCACTTATAGACTAAAAATATCAATACACATGGAGCTCCGAGTATGAATTTTGCTGCGACGAAGTGGGCTGTGGAGAAATTTGTCCACAGATTAGCGTAGTGCAATAATTCTAATTAGATATAGAAATTTCTTCTATTTTTGGTCAGAGTGCTGCTTGAGATCTTCATATTTGTGAGGAGAAAAGGACTAGTCTTACCTAAGAAAAAGGGGAGATAAGGAAGTGCATATATCACACGTGCCGCCTTCCTAGAACTATCTGTAGAAAGCAAGAGAATTTGCTCAAGATGACTGAAAATGAATAATAAGCATTAACGACCAATCAATGGAGACCTAAACTTATCATTTTAGCCGTAATATTTTAAAATAATTCACGTTAAGCTATAACCCAAGTCATTGATAAATCCATACAATCATTGCAAAGTGCAAAGATAGACTTTTATTCATTAAAAGTTGCAAGTGAAGAAATCTAGAATAAAGAAGACTGATTGAGTTTTACTCTCATATATAGTGCTAGCCACCGTCCACATTAGCAATTTTAAATTAAAATTGGCTGGATGGATTTATTGGCACAAACGCAAATGGTTTAATACTTAATTAGCAAAAAAAAGTTTAAAACTGAATTGGCACAATTGCAATAAACTTAGGACTTTTTTGGTAATTCTCTCGATTTACAAACATCATCTAAAATGTGAAAAATTTATTCTCCCGCATAGTAATAACAACCATACAAGGGACACGAGCTACTATCAAACAAAACATTTTCCCCCAATCAAATATGAAGTAATCAAATCCAGAAAAGCTCCATGGGTTGTTAAACAATAAAAGAGCAATGCATGCTGAATCTATTAAAAAATTTATTAAACTTTTTTAGTTAACTGATGTGGCAATTTTTTCTATTGGGTATCTAAAGGAATTAATGACACAATGTGTGGATCTCATATCTTACATTTCTTCGACCAAACATTTATATATATTACATATCCAATTGAAACTTGCCACATCACTCGATAGCTAAATTTTGGTAAAATCTCTTAATAGAACCCGCATTTAAGAAAAGGAGGAGGAGGAAGAAGAAGAAACAAAGAAAGAAAGGGAAAGCTTCCGGGAAAGCAGCTTACTGTTGTTATAGAAACTGCACCTCTTCCTACGGTAACTGAAACCCAAGAAGCAAATCTGCGATGTTCCATCCGGGTTATGGGTTTTTCCATAGGAGAGATTGAATCCCTCGGCCATCCCGTTGTGGAGGTCCTTGTAATTGTATGATAAGCTCACACGATAATCCTGATCCCTTTCCCACCCCAACATATAGTCCGACGCGAATGCCATCATGGTTATAGTGCAAGAATCCTCGATGCCCGATGCTCCTAACATATGAATTCTACCAAGAGCATATGACCAATGATAAGCGTATGAGTACACCTTCGTTTGGGAAAAATTGGGAGGTGTGCCGGCAAAGTAAGCACCCTCGATACACGGTTTGGTATCAACGTACGAAATAGAAGCAATGGGCAGTGAGCACTTCACAAAGACCACTAAGTTCATATGACGAGGAGAGTAGAGATCATTGTCACTGAAGTTGGAGGTTGCCAAAGAGTAACGAGGGAGGGACGAGCAATTACCCTTTTGCAGACCATCGTCAACCACCGTTATTTCACCTCCAAAGTTATCTTCGTCAACATAGAAACCGTAATCAATCGACTTCACATAATATCGACCGGCATGAAGACGTACAACGGTGCGGTTATTTTCACAAGCTAGCTCATACGTAGAGTGGCCACAGCCTTTTGGGTCGCCTTTCAATCGAAAGGGATAACTTATGTTACGGACCTCGCCGCAAGTTGAAGGAGCGCACAAGTGATTTTTCTTTGCATTGCAACTCGTCGCTAGTAGTAGAACATGTGGTATGAGCAGAAACACAAGGTATATAAATGTGGAACCGAGGGAATTAATCATCTCTCCACTGCTCGATGCAAGAATGGAAGTTTTAGCTTGGTAATTGTGGTGGAGGCTCAATAAAGGGATGGATTATATAGGATCGAAAAGATCGGTTGGGGGTTATCTGTCACTGAAATTTCCAATTCAACAAGTAACACAAAGTCAAGTCAAGAAAAGTAACTTGTGTGGACCAAGCAAAGTTCCCATCAGTGGAAATTACGCGGAGACTGTTGTACACGCAATCAAGCTAGCATAACACGGGGGTGGATTAATTTATGGATATCTTTCACGTTTATTAGGAAGGAAACTTCTCGGCGGTTTCTAAATTTAACTTTTTTGGCAAATTGATTCTCTCTAAAAATTAGCTTTAGTATCGTAAAAATGAAATATCATGCCTTAAATTGAATAATAATCATTGTAATCCTCCACTAGAAAAGGTAGCAAACTATCACTTATGGTCTCTGCAACCCGTCCTGTAACCAGACGGGCTTCACGGATGCGTTCTTTATTTTAACGTGTCAGTGCCCTTACGCTCAAGCCCCATAATTGGAATAATATCTTTTTCTTGTCATGTTCCCGACAGTACTCTTTATGTGTTTTACATCAAAGGGATCACGAGGTCCGGATGAGACCTCAGACGAAGCAGTTTAAGGACTTACTCAGGTCCTAAGTGAGGCATCTGTGTTGTAACTTATTTCAAGGCCAATATATCATAAGTGCTATATTGCGAAGACGAAAATGAGAACATGCAGTGACGTTGATGACAATAAACTTGGTACACCTGAGTTTCAAGTAACAATTTTGTTTAAGTCATTACTTCTTTGCATCAAACGAATTGGCAACGAAGGTCAAACCAGTCATCTTCACGAGAACTAATCTCCATTCTAAGCATTTTTGTTTGTTCTCGGTATCATGCTCCCTACTTATCTTTGGAGTTCAAAGGTTATTTATCGCACGTAGAAATTGTCTGACCTTGTCTTGTACTCTTCATTTTCCTCTATCAACAAGCATCTTAATAACTTAATACACTAATATTGTAAACTAGTCTTAACATAAATAGTAACCTATATTCCCCATTCAAATCTGCTATCATGATCTCTACTTTTGGTGGCTAATTCCAACTTGCCCTCTATACTCATGGTTGTCTCAGTCAATCCCTTGTTATTTCTTCGCTCAGTCAACACTTTATACTTGGGTATGACATTGCATGCTCAATTTTAATTAAACCCGCAATTAATTAAAACATAAGGATTAGGGTAGGGAGTTGCTCTTCTTCTTCATATGGGACATGCGGTCCGTCATCGACCGCCATGATTTGGCCATAAAAGTAACCATCGTCGTAGGTGTTTGTTTCATAAGAGATCAATTTCATATAATATCAATCAGATGTAAGACAATGCAATTATTTTTGCAAGCTGGCTCGCGTTGAGTTCCCGCAGCCTTTTGGGTCGCCTCGAAAGTGGTATAGCTCATGCCGTCGACCTTGCCACAAGACAAAGCGGGGCACGAGTAATTATTCTTTGAATTGCAGCTTGTCTCTTGTAGTAAAACATTCCATATCAGGAGTAAAACACGGTACATATAATGTGCGGCAGAGAGAATTACTGCTCGATCTGATGCAATGAAAATTTTAATTAGTGATGTGATGGAGGCTCAATAAGGCCTCAAATAAAGGGATGCATAATATGATTGAAAAGAGTTGGAGTAGTCGGTCATCGAAATGTCCAAGTCAACCAATAAAAGAAAATCAACCGACGAAAAAGTAATATATGTGTGGGCCAGCTAAGTTTTATTTTATTAGTGGGAATTATGTAGAAATTGGGGCACACGTAGTCAAGCAAACATTACACGGTGGTGCATTAATTTATATTAGGAAGAAACTTGTCTGCAATTTCTAGATTTGACTTTTTTTGGCAAATTGATTCTCTCCAGGTATCGTAAAAATGAATAGACTTAGAACATTTTTTACCCTAAATTGAATTAAAACCCTTTTAAGTGATGGCATATGGTGTTCTATTTTATTTCAATGCCAATATTGTTGAGATTTACGTGTGAGTTGTGTTAGAGAAGTCCAACATCGAATAAGTGATGTGATGTGGAGTAGTTAATATATCATAATTGACCCATAATTAATTGGCTTGGATATGTTGACGGGCTCGGCCTTAGGCTTCCTCTTGGCAATCTCCCTAGGTAAAGGTTTTAGACTTCTATTGCGCACTTCCAACAAATTTGTATTAGAGTCGATGGTTGATTGGTTTGTTCTGGTGTTAGAGATGTCCCACATCGACTCCCAACAAATATTTCAAAAGTGTCTTTGTAAATGAAAGAAAAGGAGCATCATTCATCGATCAAATCCCGATGTTACCGGGGTTATTACTCTGTTACCTTAAAAATATGCCTTTTTAGTTAAAAAGGGTGTGAAAATAGGACCGTCCAAAAAAGGAAAAAAAAAGAGAGTCAGATATTCAATAGAAAAATTATTTAATTAATTAATCATCACTAAAGAATTTTTAAAATGTTTTCCCACCACAATAAAAAAAAACCCGCCAACTACGCCTCATGTCCGCACCACCCTTTCCCTGCTCATCAACGTCAGGTTAACTCTCTCTGTCTCCCATTTCAGACTCACTCTTTACTCCCTGTCTTCCCTCGTATTAAACTCAATCTCACTCTTTACATAACCAAGTTTCTTCATTTGATTAGCTAATTGGTCCCGTTCGTCATAGATCTCCCGAGTCTTTGGGTGTGACGTGTCACCCGCATAGAACTTGTGAACTATACTTTTCACTTCAATCCAGTTACAACCAACTTCTTCTGTAAGATTTTTCAGTTTCATTCTCTTCCTGATTGCTGCTGCAACTTCCCATAGACCAGCTGATGCATACACATTTGATAGCAAAACATAAGCAGCAAGGTCGTCCGTCTCCTGCTCAAAAATCATTGCTGCAGCTTGTTTTGCAAGTTCATCATTGCTGTGAACTCGGCAAGCTCCAAGAAACGTAAGCCAGACCAGTGTATCTGCCCTGAAAGGCATTGAATTTATAGACTGAAGGGCTTCGACAAGGGAGCCTTATCTGCCCAACCAGTCCACCATGAATGCATAGTATTCGATTCTGGGCACGATTCCATGTTCTGTGCGCATTGATCTAAAGTGTTTCCATCCATCAGATACCAAACCCACATGGCTACAAGAGGATGAAACAGCAACATAAGTGATCTCATTTGGCCTCACACCAGCCTCAAGCATTTTATGGAATGTGACCAGAGGTCTCGTCGCAAATCCATGTTTTGCAAAACCAGTGATCATTGAAGTCCAAGTTTTAATATTTTTCTCTCTTGTCTTACAGAGAACTCGGAAAGCAGCTTTTGTGTTTCCACACCTGGAATACATAGAGATCAAACCATTGAAAATGCACTGATTTGAGTCGAGCCCTGATTTGCTCCCCCTTACCAATATAGCGCCGATACAGGCAGCTCCACTTAAGAGGCTGGCAGATGTAAAGCACTTGTCCATTTTGCTCTCTCCTCAATCTCATGTAGTAGTTCAAAGGCTTCATCAAACTCCAAACTTTTGGCATAGGCATCAGCAAGGGTATTATAAGAAATCAAATTCCTTTCAAATAGTGCATCAAAAGCTCTCGGAGCATCTTCCATGTGGCCTGACTGAGAGTACGTGCTAATAAGAGAATTACCCACGCAAGTATCAAATGCAAAGCACAATTTTATAGCTACAGCGTATATTTGTATCCCCATATCTATTATCACAAATACTTCCACATGCCTTGAGAACCCTAGCAAATGTGAATTGGTGTCGCCTCACTCGATCTTTTATTATTTCCCAAAAGAATTTGATGTCCTCCTCATTCTCTTTAATTTGCACATGTCCCGTGACTATCGGTGTCCAAGACATCATGTTACAATCTTGCATGCGATCAAATGCCTTTCTTTTCGACAAAAAAAAATGCCTTTCTCGAATCCTGAAGCGATCCAATAGCTACACACCTCACGTACATTTCCACCAAGCTGCATCCAACACAGACATCTGAAGCCAATCCAGACCATAGAATCCAGTAAATCAATTGCACCCCAAGGGATAGTAACTCCAACACTGAATATGCCGACAAAACAGCTGCAAGTGTAAATTTATCTGGCACAGGCCCAACCTCACCAGCATATCCAAAAACGAATCAACAACTTTCTTTGGACAACCCAGCTAAGTACATCTTGTCATCACCAAAGTCCACGCAACCACGTTCCTCTCGGGCATTTTCTCAAACAACTTACGAGCTCAAACAATATTAGCACTACCCTATGCAAATTAATGCACACCCAACACCCACATCAGAAATAAGATAGCCGCTTTTGATTATAAACCCGAAACTCTATCACCAATTGATTCACTCTTCGGAACCGAACAAACCCATGGGAAAAAACCATTTTCAAGCATATGAACGAAAGTATCGACTGTCTCTTTATTTTTTATTTTTTGGTGGAAGTATCGACTACTTCAAACGCGATGTGGCTATTGGCATAGCAAGAGATCGTGGAACTCCAACCAAAACCCTTTTACTGCCGATGTCCCTAAAAGACCTCTCCGCCTCAGCCCAGTCATTGGATTGTGAGTAGAGACTGATAAGCGAGTTGGACATCACCGAGTCAGGCTCAAGCTGGGATCGAGCGAGCGCGCAATGGACGCGCCTCCCTAGCGCGAACTCGCAGGAGCGAATGCAGGACTTGAGGAGGAGAGAGAAGGTGAGGAGGTCGGGATGGGACCCATCACGGGACATGAGGTCGAGGTGGGAGATTGCTCTGTGGAGGTGGCCGACATCGAGGTGGGGGTGATAAGGCGGCGGTCGAGCGGCGAGGGCGAGAGGTTTTGGCAGGAAGGGGAGAGCTTGATATTGGACGGTGGACGCGCGAGAGAGAGAGAGAGACTCATTGTCATTGGTCCAGACAAGTCGAGCTTGGTCTGTCATATCAGGAGCACTTAGGAAACAAGAAAGGTAAACAGATAGCCATGAGGCAATTCTTCTGCAAAACACAGGATGTAACAAACGCTAAAATCATATACGTCCACGAATTACATGGTCAATTATGGAACTACGTTTATGTTGCATTCATTCAAACATGGAGAAAAGAAAATCACACATTGCACGATTCCGTTGTTTCACTGCTATTCTGAAATTGGTATCCTTCAGAAGTTGTTGGAGTACTTGATGTAGTCGAGAATGATTCAAGTTCTATTTCAGTATCCATTTCATCAATTGGCCTCTCTGACGGATACAGAAGCGGTTTTGGAGGTAGTTGCAGTTTATCAATATCTCCTTCAAGCATGTTTAGGACCTTGCTCATGGATGGCCGATCATCAGGGATTAACTGTGTACACCAAAGGGCAACTATTACCATCTTCCTCGTTATCTCCCTCTCCCCTTCTACTTCTTCCATTTCAACCTTGTTTTCTTTGCTCAATTGATCATAGAACCACAAAGGGAAATAAATTTGACTTGAACGCTCAACATTTGCCTTGAAATTTTTCCTCCTACCTGCCATTTCCATAAGCAACATCCCAAAACTATAAACATCAGCTTTATATGAGACACCACCAATGTCCTTGTAGTATAGCTCAGGAGCCATATATCCCAAGGTCCCTCTTGCAGCAGTCAACGACACTATGTCGTGGTCCGTGGGATAAAGTCTTGCAAGCCCGAAGTCAGAAACTTTAGATGTGAAATTCTGATCTAGAAGAATATTGTGAGGCTTGATGTCAAAGTGTAGAATTTGCATGTCGCATCCCCGATGTAAATATTCTATCCCCCTAGCCACACCAAGAGAGATCTCATATATTTTCTTGTAATCAAGAGAATCGTTGCCATCTTTAGAGAAAATGTGCTTATCCAAAGATCCGTTAGACATGAAATTGTACATGAGAGCTTGCTTAGAGTTGTTCAAACAAAAACCAACGAGTGGCACCACATTAACATGGTGGATCCTTCCAATAGTAGCCACTTCACTAATAAAATCTTGGCCATTAGATTTTGGTTTGTTCAAAATCTTAATGGCAACTTCACTGCCACTTCTAAGTACTCCCTTGTACACAGAGCCATATCCTCCTTCACCTAATTTATGTTTGAAATTTTTTGTGATTTTCTTGATGTCCGAGTAAGAGTACCTTATGGGCAAAAGGTTGTTATGAGCTTGTAGAAATTTTTCGATGTTTTCGTCCATTGCTCGGTGCCTTCTCATCCACTTATAGATTAAAAATATCAACACACATGGAGCTCCGAGTATGAATTTTGCTGCGACCAAATGGCCTGTGGAGAAATTTGTCCACAGATTAGCGTAGTGTAATGATTCTAATTACATATAGAAAGTTGTTCTTTTTTTGGGTCCGAGTGCTGCTTGAGATCTTCATAGTTGAGAGGAGAAAAGGATTAGTCATACCTAAGAAAAAGGGGAGATAAGGAAGTGCATATTTCGCAAGTTCCGCGTCCATAGAATTATCTGTAGAAAGCAAGAGAATTTGTTCGAGATGACTGAAAATGATTAATAAGCATTAACAACCAATCAATGGAGACTTAATCTTATCATTTTAGCGGTAAAATACAAGAATAACTCACGTTAAGCTATAACCCAAGTCAAAGATAAATTCATACAATCATTGTAAAGTACAAAGACAGACTTTTATTCATTAAAAGTTTCAAGTAGAGAAGTCTAGAATAAGGAAGAGTGATTTGAGTTTCACTCTCCTATATAGCGCCTAGATCCATTTCTATTCTATTCACCAGGGGAAATCATGTTGTCCTAGCATGATCTTTCTTATCGAAGAAAGACGATTTCGCGTTTGTTCTCCTAGATGTACCAAATGATTAAATCCACCAGTCACTCGTGTGTAATTCTGATTTACAAACATAATCCAACACATGCACATGTATTCTCCCGCATAACAATAACAACCATGTGAGGGACACGAGCTACTATCAAATCAAACATTTGTCCCCAATCAAATATAAAGTAATCAAATCCAGAAAAGCTCCGTGGTTTGTATAACAATAAAAGAGCAATGCATGCTCAATCTACTCAGAAGTTTTATCAAACTTTTTTACTCGAGTGATGTGGCAATATTTTCCAAGGGCCATTCAAAGAAATTAATGATGAAATGTGTGGGTCCTACGCATTACCGTATCCAATTGAAACTTGCTATGTAACTGGATGACTAAATTTTGGTAAGATCTCTTAACAGAGCTAGCATTTAAGAAAAGGAGGAGGAAGAAGAAGAAGAAAGAAAGAAAGAAAAGCTTTAGGGAAAGTCGCTTACTGGAGTTATAGTAACTGCACCTCTGCGGACGATATGTGAAACCCAAGAAGCAAAATCGAGCCGTTCCACCTGGCGAATTGAATTCCACATAGGAGAGATTGAAACCCTCGGCCATCATGTTGTGGAGTTCCTTGTATGATAAGCTCACACGATCCATTTCCCACCCCGAGATATGGACCGATGCGAATGTCATCATAGTTATAGTGCAAGAATCCTGGATGTCCAGTACTCTTAATGCATCGGACCCATGACCGTGAAGAGCATATGAGTACACCTTCGTTTGGGAAATATTAGGAGGCGTGCCGGCAGAGTATGCCCCCTCGATACATGGTTTGGTATCGATATACGAAGTAGAAGCAATGGGCTGTGAGCACTTCACGAAGACCAGTAGGTTTTCGAAATAAGGAGAGTAGAGATCATTTCCATTGAAATTGGAGTCTGCCAAAGAGTAACGAGGGAGGGACGAGCAACTACCCTTCTGTAGACCATCGTCAACCACCGTTATGTCACCTCTGAAATTATCTTTGCTATCGTGGAAACGGTAGTGGATCGACTTCACATAATATCGACCGGCATGCAGATATAGAACCGTGCGGTTATTTTCACAATCTAGTTCATACCTAGAGAGGCCACAGCCTTTTGGATCGCTTTTCAATCGAAAAGGATAGCTTATGTTACGGACCTCGCCGCAAGATGAAGCTTTGCACCAGTGATTCTTCTTCGCACCGCAACTCGTCCCTAGTAATAGAACATGTAATATGAGTAGAAACACACGATACCTAAATGTGGAGCCGAGAGAATTAATCATCTCTCCACTGCTCGATGCAAGAATGGAAGTTTGAGCTTGGTAATTATGGTGGAGGCTCAATAAAGGGAGGGATTATATATGATCGAAAAGATCGGTTGGGGGTCATCTGTCACTGAAATTTCCAAGTCAACAAAAAACACAAAGTTAAGTCAAGAAAAGTAACTTGTGTTGACCAACCAAAGGTACCGTCGGTGATGGATTAATTTATGGATATCTTTCGCATTGATTAGGAAGGAAACTTCTCCGCGGTTTCAATATTTGACCTTTTCGTCAAATTGATTCTCTCTAAAAATCAGCTTTAGTATCGTAAACCAATTATTTATCTTTACAAGCTGGCTCGCATCGAGTTCCAGCAGCCTTTTGGGTCGTGAAGGAAAAATAGAATAGTCGGCCTATTATGTCTTTCCTCTATAACATGTGCAAGTCATTCATGGTTTGGGCTGCGACCCATCACCAGGTATGAGATCGAATTCGTAGATTGCCTGAGGAGGTGGCTGTCGGCCAGGTGGGTGATCCGACGGGGATCAAAGGGTGGGGGTGAGAGGTTTTGGTGGGAAGGAGAGAGACTCACTGCCCAATGCAAGCATCGAGGCGAAGAGAAATTTACTTTGTTATACCAAGCAGATTCACATGAAACGAAAATTGAATGAATGCCATACGACCCTTGATGTCATGTACAAAATATGGCCACGAGGAGTCTACTTGAAAACACTAGTATTATATGAAAATCATGCAACAGCTTCATGGATTACATAGTGAATGGTGATATATGCTGATAGTACTATTTTTTATTTTACATCTGGTTTTTACAAGAGGGGAACAATCAGACAATACATGTTTTTGTAAACTCATTGTCATGCTCAAACTGGTAGTTGTTAGAAATTATTGGAGTACTTGACGAAGATGAGACCGTTTCAAGTTCTATCTCGTCATCAACGTCATTAACTGGCGTCTCCATCGGATACAAAAGCGGTTTTGGAGGCAGTTGTAGTTTATCCATATCTCCTTCAAGCATATCTAGGACTTTGTTCATCGATGGCCTATCATTAGGGCTCAATTGTATACACCATAGTGCAACGATTATCATCTTCCTTGTTGTTTCTCTTTCCTCTTCTATGACATCCACCATTTCAACCTCCTTTCCTTTGTCGAGTTGATCATAAACCCACAAAGGGAAGTAAATTTGACTTGAACATTCTGCATGGGCATTTACATTTCTCCTTCTACCAGCCATTTCCATCAACATCATCCCAAAACTATAAACATCTGCTTTATAAGAAATGCCCCCAATGTCCTTATAGAATAGCTCAGGTGCCATATATCCTAGCGTTCCTCTTGCTGCAGTCAATGATACTATGCTGCGATCGGTGGGATAAAGTCTTGCAAGTCCAAAGTCAGAAACTTTCGGAGTGAAACTTCGGTCCAGGAGAATATTGTGAGGCTTGATGTCAAAGTGTAGAATTTGCATGTCACATCCCCGATGAAGATACTCTATTCCTCTAGCAATGCCAAGAGAGATCTCATACATTTTCTTATAATCAAGAGAAAAATCACCATCCTTACAGGAAATGTGTTTATCCAAAGATCCATTTGGCATGAAATCGTAGACAAGAGCTTGCTTGGAGTAATCGAAACAAAAGCCAACAAGTTGCACCACATTAATGTGGTGGATCCTTCCAATTGTGGCCACTTCGCTTATAAAATCTTGGCCATCAGATTTTGATTTGTTCAAAATCTTAATTGCAACTTCATTGCCACTTCTAAGCATTCCTTTGTACACAGAACCATATCCCCCTTCACCTAACTTGTGTTTGAAATTTTTTGTGATCTTCTTGATATCCGAGTAAGAGTACCTTATGGGCAAAAAGTTGTTGTGAGCTTGTAGGAATTCTTCGATATTAGCGTCCATTGCTTGGTGCCTTCTCATCCACTTATAGATTAGAAGTATCAACACACATGGAGCGCCAAGTATGAATTTTGCTGCGATGAAATGGCCTGTGGAGAAATTTGTCCACAGATTAGCGTAGTGTAATGATTCTAATTACATATAGAAATTTCTTCTTTTTTAGGTCAGAGTGCTGCTTGAGATCTTCATAGTTGTGAGAAGAAAAGGACTAGTCATACCTAGGAAAAAGGGGAGATAAGGAAGTGCAAAGAGCACACGTGCCTTCATAGCACTATCTGTAGAAAGCAAGAGAATTGCTCAAGATGACTGAAAATGATTAATAAGCATTAACGACGAGACCTAAACTTATCATTTTAGCCGTAATATATAAAAATAATTCACGTTAAGCTATAACCCAAGTCAAAGATAAATTCATACAATCATTGCAAAGCGCAAAGACAGACTTTTATTCATTAAAAGTTGCCAGTGAAGAAATCTAGATTCAACTTTATTCTATTCACTCGGGGAATCCCATGTTATCATAGCTAGGGGTGATCGGTTCTAGAGTGGGGAGTTCCCACCTGAGAACTGGGAATCGCCCACTGAGGACCGATTCCG
Source organism: Metrosideros polymorpha var. glaberrima (assembly GCA_001662345.2). NCBI lineage: Eukaryota > Viridiplantae > Streptophyta > Magnoliopsida > Myrtales > Myrtaceae > Metrosideros > Metrosideros polymorpha. The sequence goes on from BCNH02000011.1 coordinate 1,834,153, forward strand.
AAAAATTGGAATCGGGAACCAACCATTGGTTCCATGGTACCACTCGGAAACCGGCCCTGTCCACAATCACTACAAAATTGCATTCATCAATTAATAGAACACAATCACACATAGTAAGAATACAAGCAAAGATTTGATGCCACTCATCACACTCGGCTAGACAAAGAAAGTCAAATAACTATTACCATCACACTCGGATGGTAACTTTTTCTCCATTATAATTTATTAACGAGCGACAAAGGGAACTGTATAACTCATCTAAGAAAAGAGTACTTTTCAAGATTTGAATAATAAAGAACCATCATTTATCCACAATCACTACAAAATTGTCAAAGCAAGTAAATTGCAAAAGGCGTGAAAAACTTTCACTTTCCCTTAAAGTGAGCCGAGGTCCGGGTGGGCGGTTTCATGCCTGGTACCGGGAATTGAACCGGTACTCACCGGTTCTAGTAAATTGGAGAATTCTAGAATAAAGAAGAGTGATTTGAGTTTCACTCTCCTATATAGCACCTAGATCCAACTTTATTGTATTCACCCGGGCAAATCATGTGATCATAGCATGATATTTCTTATTGAAGAAATATGATTTGGCTTTTGTTCTCTGTACCAGATGATTAAGTCCACCAGTCATTCGCGTGGAATTCTGATTTACAAACATCATCCAACAAATGCACAATTTGTTCTCCCTCATCATAATAACAACCATGTAAGGGACACAAGCTACTATCAAATCAAACATTTGTCCCCAATCAAATATTAAGTAATCAAATCCAGAAAAGCTCCATGGGTTGTATAACAAAAAAAGAGCAATGCATGCTGAATCTATTCAAAAAAATTATTAAACTATTTTAGTTAAGTGATGTGGCAATTTTTTCTATTGGGTATTTAAAGAATTAATGACGCAATGTGTGGATCTCATATATTACAAATCCGATCGAAACTCGTCACGTCACTCGATAACTAAATTTTGGTCTGATCTCTTAATGGAAGTAGCATTTAGGAAAAGGAGGAGGAGGAAGAAGAAACAAAGAGAGAAAGGAAAGCTTCAGGGAAAGTTGCTTACTGTTGTTGTAGGTAAAGCACCACTCCGTATGGTAACTGAAACCCAAGAAGCAAATCCAAGATTTTCCACTCCCGGAATAGCCTTTGTTATAGGAGAGATTGAATCCCTCGGCCATCCTGTTGTGGAGGTCCTTGTAATTGTGTGATGAGCTCACACGATAATTCTCCCATCCCGAGAAAGAGTCCGATGCGAATCCCATCATGGTTACGGTGCAAGAATCCTCGATGTCCGATGCTCTAAATCCATCAAATGTAAGAAAAGCATATGAGTACGCCTTCATTTGGGAAAAATTAGGAGGCGTGTCGGCGGAGTATGCTTCCTTGATACATGGTTTGGTATCAACATAAGAAGTAGAAGCAACGGGCTGTGAGCACTTCAAGAAGGCCAAGTCTGGGACTAAAGGGCCGAGAACACCATTGTCACTGAAGTTGGACCGCGCCAAATAATAACGAGGGAGGGACGAGCAATTCCCTTTTTGGAGACCATCGTCAACCACCGTTATGTAACCGTGGAAGTGATCTTCGCCATCATTAAAATTGTAATAGATCGACTTCACATAATAACGACCAGCATACAAATGTAGAACTGTGCGGTTATTTTCACAAGCTAACTCATACTCAGAGCGGCCGCAGTCTTTTGGATCGTCTTTCAATCGAAAGGGATAGCTTATGTTAAGGATCTCACCGCAAGATGAAGCGGCGCACGAGTGATTCTTCTTCGCATCACAACTCGTCCCTAGTAGTAGAACATGTAATACGAGCACAAATGCAAGGTACATAAATATGGAGCTGAAAGAATTAATCATCTCTCTACTGCTTGATGCAAGAATGGAAGTTTTAGCTTGATAATTGTGGTGGAGGCTCGCTAAAGGCAGGGACTATATATGATCGAAAGGATCAGTTAGGGGTCATCTGTCATTGAAATTTCCAAGTGAACAAGTAACACAAAGTCAAGTCCAGAAAAGTAACTTGTGTGGACCAACTAAAGGTTCCATCGGTGGAAATTACGCGGAGACTGTTGTGCACGCAGTCAAGCTAGCATTTGTGGATATCTTTCGCGTTGATTAGGAAGGAAACTTCTCGGCGGTTTCTAAATTTGACTTTCTTGGCAAATTGATTCCCTCTAAAAATCAGCTTTAGTATCGTAAACATGAAATATTGTGACTAAAATTGAATAATAATCCTTGTAAGTGAGGCATCTGTGTTGTAACTTATTTCGAGGCCAATATGTCAGAAGTGCTATATTGTGAAGACGAAAATGAGAACATGTAGTACTGTTGATGACAATAAACTCGGCACTCCTTTAAGGACGCATTCGTTTCGTGAAAAATAAGTGATTTGAAAAATATTTTTTGAAAAATGATATTTTGTATCGTTTACAAAAATAAACGAACGAAAAACGTTTTAATTGTCTACAAAAATATTTAGACATAATTTGTCGTCGGTGATGATAATATTATTCATTGATTATTAATTTCAAGTCATCATTTTTAGAAAAATATTTTTAAAATTATTTATTTTTCGAAAAATAAATGGAGCCTTAGAGTTAAAAAGACTAAAAAAGAGTAAAAATTGTATTGGTCGCCTTTGCACCGTACTTATCTTTTGACCAAACCAACGAAGCACGAGCTGGAAACACGATTCTGCGATACAGGTTGTAACGTAGCTGATGAAAACTCCATTGGCCATCGAGTTATGGAGTTGCTCGTATGATGAAAGCATACGAGTAAAACGTGCCCATGTCATCAGGGGTGATGCTGCAAGATTCCTCCATAACCGATGCAATTGCATCTATCGCAGCTCATACGTACCCACTCATTTGAGATATTTTAGAAGATTTGTCCGAGGAGTATGCTCCGTTGATATATGAGGACAAGCAACAGATCTTGAGCACTTCACAAAGACCACTGATTTACCACACAACATAAATCCTCATAACTAGTTGGAGTTCGTTGATGAATAAAGAGGGAGAGAGGAGTAATGACACTTTTGCAATCCAACGTCAAACACGAGGATGTTGCCAGAATCGACATGGTCATTATTTCTATAGATGAATTAGATAATGTACTTTGCATGACTATTTTCATACGCTAGCTCAATTCTTATGTTACCACAGCCTTTCGGATCACTTTTCAATTGCAAGAGAAAGCTTATCTTGTGAACCTTTCTGCAAGACGAAGTTGGACATGATCGTTCCTCGCGGGCGATACAAGTACACATCCCCAGTAGCACGACAAAAAAGAACAATGAGACGAGGTAGAGGTGTGGAATTGCGGGGAAAATCATGTCCCTCTCAGCCTGTGGGCAATTGAAAATTGGGGCTTGATATGTGGGGAAGGATCAACCCGGATTGGATGTACATGTAATAATGGCGAAGGAGAGAGATGTTGAATACGAAGACTCGGGGTCGTCTATTGAAAAGCCCATGTCAACCGAACAAAACAAAATCAATCAAGTTGAGAATGTTACAGGAGTGGCGAGTAGGACCCAACATCATCACCCTTTTTAGCAAGAAAACATCCCAATTGACAACAGCCCGTGTACTTGGCCGGCATCAGTTCATATTTTTGGAGAATTTTTCTTAGATAAGTAAATTATTTCACATTTTCAGAGTTATTTATGATTTTAAATGGGTTTTCTTATTTCTAAGATGACAAGAAAGCCTTCTTAAGAATCGATGCAGGCCTTGAATCGAATTGAATCCACGTGAATTATGAATTGACGGATTCTAATAATTAGGGATTGCATATATTCAGTTTAAAGGAAAAAGAAACGTTAAGAAATCGAAAGAATTATCTACTCTATGCCCCCATTAAAGAAGAAAATTTACCGAAAGTCATTAGAATAAAAGAGTTGAACATAGTTCCCTCACTATCTTTGGGAAGAATCTTATAGCGTGTTCAATAGTTTGGCATAATTAGAAGATTTCAAAGTCACAGAAAACAAAAGGTGGTAGGGTTCACCAGGAAAGGATCAGAGTCTAACTGATGCGACGACCTTTGGCGGGCTGCTGAGTTAAGCAGTGACGAACCAAGATTTAGTTTGAGGGCTAGTGAAACTTTTGACGAAATATGGAGTCAAATTTCATTTTACTTAAGAATTTTGAATAAAGTTACACAAAATTGTCATCACCGAATTTTTTTTATTTTTTATTTTTGACGAAATATGTAGTCAAATATTTTAATATTTTAATTTTTAAAAAGTAAATCGAATAGAAAAATAGGACTTATAATGTATCTATTAACACGTAGCCAGAGCATTACGTTAACCGAATGGGCTATTTTCTCTTTTCTGAAAGATATTTACTCAATCCTAATCGATCCCCTCTGACAAAATTTTGAAGATTTATCGTATGAAACTGTACTAATGGACTGATTGTTCGCCTAAATGATAGTTAAAGCAAGGCTATATTACCCTCTTGAGTCTTGAGCATCTCTTTGATGCTTTGAGGATTGGCATTTGGCACCCCGAGTGGAAAATCCATTTCACATGGGATAAGCGTGTTCTTCTCATTGGCTTCATATTGATTTGCAGACAATAAAAAGATGTTCATCACAATTTATGGGCGTTTGTCACTAAAAGCATTGACACAGGAGACAACCAGCTGAAGCTCGGCCATTCGATCTGCATACCGTGTAAATAATCAATGCAGTTCGATGGCCGACACAAGTCAATTTCAAGGCCGTATTGGACCAAACAAATCTTCAGGCTCAAAATCTTGAAAAGAATATTACAGACTAGGAAGCAGAGACGCTTGAAATTAGGGGAGCTTCCCTGTTTTTCCTAGCTTCTGAAACTTTTTGAGTTCATTGAGACCCTAAATTAACAAAAGCAGGTCGACCCCATTTACTTTATTAATGATCTCTCACCTTCTCCTTTGTCTTTTTATTTTTGCTCTGTTTCGTCCATTAGATTTTGCTTTGGGACCAAATAAAGGGTCTCCTTTGTTTTATCACAACAGGTGAAGAAAGACAATTTTCGATTGGATTTTGAGGAGATAATTTTCTGTTGAGTGGTGATGAGGATATGAACAACATGTTGATGTGGCTCTTCATCTTCAGCCAAGTGGAGCAGCTACTAATTGCAATGGTTAGGCTCTTAAATCTCTAATCTCTATGGACAGCGTAAAACCAAAACCACCTGCCCATACCAGCAAGTGTTCAATCTCGAGATTGAATAAAAAAAAATACAAATTCATGCATGGTCCGTTTGACCTTCTTCTGCACATTGAATCAAATTTCAATTTCACCTTCTCGGTCTGAAAAACTTAGAGTTCTGCAGATTATTGTATCGTCATTTTAATATATTTTAAGTGTTGAAAACATATAAAAACCATAGCATACAAGGAGGAGAATGTTTGTCATTCTCAATAGTTATTTCTACCCAAAAGAAGAAAAAAACCAGTGGTTTTATCTAACAAGCAAGGAAATTAGTGCTCCCCTCAATTTTTTACCGTCAAAAGCTTACAGATAGCAAAGAACATGCAATTCCGGGAAAGTACACGATGACGCAAATAATTGTAGGCATCCCTTGATTCCACCAGACCACAACACAGAGAAGAGTGGACGTCACACGTACATGAATTATTTTATAGCCTCTGGATTTTTCTCTTGTTCAGGGATCTCATCTCCTATTGCCTCAGAATGTTAATCAATTCTTTTCCAGAGCCAATGCGTGACCGAAAAAAGATGAAATTGACGTCGAAATCTGCGTGACCAGGAAACCATCACCAGTGACACCCTCTTAAGTCAAAATCTAATGAAAGTCAGTATCTAAGTAACAACCTAACATTTTATGATTTGTGTCCAATGACATAGCATTGTTACAGCAGATGCTTTGGAGACATGTTTAACCTTTACTTTTCCTCTTGCCACAACGGATGAAGCAGATGTGGTCGGATTGTACCAAATCTCGGGGTGGATTCCGTTTCTTCAACGAGGCAAAAATTGAATTCAACGAGGCGAAATTGCTCAACCATGACCACCACTGTAGACTTCAAGGATGTTTTGCTAGTTCTCTTTGTAATTGGACCACTACAATCGCTGGAGTCTCCTCATTACTCAATCCATTCGACACTCGACAACCAAAAAAACACTGCTCGCTTTACATAAATCTTTACAAGATCAAGGAAAAATTTTGTAAACAGGGTCGACCCTGTTTACACTGTTCCCGGACCGCAAAAACAGGGTTGGGTCCAAAACAGGGTTGAGTCCCGATCCCAAAAAGTGAGAACTGGTTATAACAGGGTCAAGAATAGGTTCCACATCTAGGACCGGCCCACCCGGCCCATGCTCACCCCTAGTAGGGGATTGGGTCAAGTAAAGGGTCTTTTCTGGAGGGATCCTCTTTGCCCCCGAGATGACATTAAAGATGAAGGAGGGGTAGAGGCAACTTCCACGCCTTGAAAAATATAGTGGCTGAGGATCTCCCCGTAAGATTAGACTCAAGGATGAACTAGGGGAGGTACCCCCTTAGGGGTGGGAGTCCAGTAAGTGTTCATCCGTATTCCCATCTCTCGGGAAGAAAAATCTTGAGGGAATTAGGGGTGCATGGACCTGAGTAGGTCCTTAAAATGCTTAAGGATGAACTAGGGGAGGTACCCTCTTAGGGGTGTAAGACCACATAAGTGTTCATTCGTATTCCCACCTCCTAGGAAGAAAAATCTGGCGAGAATTGTGAGTGCAATGCGTGCGGGCATTGGCACGTTAAAATAAAAAAAAACGCATCTAAGCAGCTCGTCGGGTTACCAAACAAGCGCTAGAGACCAATGTAGGTAGAAACACCCTCCTTCTGTTGGAGATAACCTTGTTACTATGTAACCAAGTTCCAGGTTACTAATGAAGACAGGAAGAGCCCCTGATAAAGAAAGCCATGTTTATTTATTTATTATTATTAATGAGCAATAATTCACATGAGCTCGCCATAATTAATATGAGTAAGCAATTGGGCTAAGATATGACGGTAAAAAGTAGGAGCACTCTATAATTTTGAGAGGTATTTTTTTTTATTAACAGTCGCATAGGATTTGAATTGAAAAAAAGATCACGTGGCATTTCCGCCTCTAAAAACTTACAATGTGAGCAAAAGGACTCGAGGACATCAAAGTTGCAAGTTTTAATACTCGAATGCATGAAATGAAAGTTTTAAGACTCAAGTCCATTATGGTGACAAGTTTTAGGACTTGCCCGTAATTGTCCCTTTTTCTTTTGATCTTTTTAATTAGAGCTAACGTAACCTTGAAGACCATATGATAGCCCCCATCAATAACTTCTCGAAAAATCGATCAATTTACGGTCAAAGTAAATCAATTGCAAGAAAACAAAAATTTGTCGCAATTGGTGAATAAAGAATTTGAATTCCGGCTAGCCAAATGCCGAGTGACTTCTAAATGCAATAACTTTAGATAAAAAAAAAAAAGTCCATGAATAACTACTGCTTATATATACTCTCTTTTTCTTGTAATTAAGCGATATAATTGAGAGATGCGAGGTGTTAATTATAGTGAAATCATCTACCGGATGTAGCCCTAATTTAAGGATGAACTAGGATAAAACCTTGTGTCTCAATCTCAATCTCAATCTCTCTCTCTCTCTCTCTCTCTCTCTCTCTCTCTCTCTCTCAATGGACTCTCTCTGGACTTTTTACTTTTTATTTTGTGTGATTGTACAACCGATTCCTAAAATTACCCACGTCCACCAGTTTATGCTGCAAAAATCCCTAACATCTGATGCTATTGGATTGAGCAAAGCATAGAAGTTACAATCCAATGATGTGTTGGAAGAATATGACCCCTCAATGTATGGACGGGTGGCGATGTAGAATGGAGAACTATTCGGCTTTGCGCAATTCACAATGACTAATGTATCTTGGTCATATGAGTAAATGAGTTGTTTGGATAGGTACGGTTGTTGAAGTTATACAATGGCCATGAATGACGGGGGAGAAACGAGCAATTATCCTTTTGCAACCCATGATCGACCAATTGAATTTGGCTGTTGGAATAATCGATAAACTGCACATAAAATCGACCATCACGGAAGCATAGAAAGGTGCGATTATCTTCACAAACCAATTCAAAGTTTGGGTCACCGCATCTTTTCGGGTCACTCTTCAGTCGAAAGGGGTGGCTTATATTGCGAATATCACCACAGAATGAAGCAACGCATTGCGGATTATTCAGCCCTGCATTGCTTGTCAAGGCTTGCAATAGAACAAGAATGAGTAGCAACATTGGATGGATATTGATGGAGCTGAGAGTATTAATCATGTCTCCGTATGTCCTTGGACAAAGAGAAATGGGTCAACAATTGCTTGGTGTGTGTATAAAAGGATTTAAAAGAGATTGGATGACCCTTGTTTGATTGGAGACTTGGGGTCGCCTTGTACTGTAGAAAAGCCCAAGTCAGTCAACGTAGTAAATGCATGAAGTCGACATAATTGAAAGATCACCTACAGATACAGCGCACCTAGGACATTTCCACTCATAGAAAATTCAAAAGATCTTAATTCACATATGATCTCTCTTTGTCCTCTTATCTCCACGTTTCTTCCACTCTCTCCGCGTGATTGCTGAGTCCACATCGCATTAACGAACAAATCCGTCTCTCTCCCTCTCTCCCTCTCTCCCCATCGCTTCCTTCTGATACAGCAGTTTCTTCTTATTTACTTCTCTGTTTTTTTCGTTTCTCCCTTCTTCTTCTTCTTCTTCAACATCTTCTTTCTTCACCGCACGAGTCACGATCATAGGCAAATGATACCGACATTTCGTATGCCTTACAGAAAGAAGAAAAAAATCAATTTTGCTTCCCCTTCCAATCCGAGACTGTTGACCGCCAAATCTGGCGAATAGATACACAGTTTCGAAGAGATTTGTAGTTTATCGTTTTCTTCCTTCAAGCATTTCTAAGGCTTTGTTCCTTGAAGGTCGATGGTCAAGATCCGATCGTATATGCTCCAGATTGCAACTCCCATCATCTTCCTCGGGGTTTCTGTATCCTCACCCATTTCGTAGTTTATCCCATCATTGACTCGGTCATATGCCACAACTGGAAATGAATTTGGCTCGAACCTTCTAAAATTGCATTTAGGTTATTATTCTTCCTGCCATTTTCATTAGCAACGCGGCAAAATTGTAGAGAAGTGACGCCACAAATGCTCTGCTAGAACAACCCGGACGTGGTTCATCGAAAAGTTTCTCTCGCTGCAGTCAAGGACGATTTGAGAGTTGAAGTTTTGCAAGTCCAAAGTCAGATACTTTGGGAGTTTAAATTCTCTAGATGAATATTGTGAGGTCTAATATATTTGCGTGTCGAACTAGTGAAACAAAGTTTTTGTTTGACTTGTGCAAGGTTGGTGTTGATCTTGGATCATCGTGGCCCAGGCTTGCACAAATTTAGTTACGGGCCAACTGACACTCAATCTGATTGAATTTCAATGCTTTTTAATTTCCTTTTTCGCTTTGCAAATGCAAAGATCGTGCAATTCAAGCAAATTTTGTCGACGAAGGTCGGTGCAAATGTGGAGACGACGAGGAGAATTCCATGCATTAAATTCCCCTTTTTTTCTGTCTATATGCTTGAATTGTATATTTGTTTCTGATTTGAAATATTCGATTTTAATCGCCTCTTTGTAGAGGCTTGGCATATTGATAATATCCGGTTGATAGTTTGAGAAGATAGAGTTCGAGGGGATCCTTAGACTGGGATTTATTATCTAGAAAAAGAACCTGCACACATGATTTTGTTATCTTAAGATTTGGTCCTTTGTATGTCATTATCCGCGAAAAGTACCAAAAAAGTCCTAAATCTATTGCATTTGTACCAATTCAATCTTAAACTTTTCAATTGAACCAATTTAATCCCAAATCTTCTTACATTTGTACCAATTCAGTCCATCCAGCCAATTTTGGCCAAAAATCACTCACGTGGATGCCGGGCGGCGCTAACATGAACATTTTTTAATATTATTTTAATAATTTTCGAATTTTTTATTTTTTATTTTTTATTTTTTTCTCTTTTTTTCTTTATTCTTCTTCTTTGGCCTTGGCTGGTCACCATGGCCAGCGATAGGCCACAGGCACCAACGAGGGCATTGGGGCCCTCGCCCAGGCCACGAGGCCCCTCGTTAGAGCCAACGAGAGCCACCCTCACCCAGGCCGCGAGGGTCCAGCCCTCACAAGAGCCGACGAGGGGCAGCCCTCGACAAGGCCACGAGGGCGACATCACCTAGGCCGCGAGGGTCCAGCCCTCGCCAGAGCCGACGAGGGCTACGACAACCTCGCCGACGCCTATGACCAATTGCCAGCCATGGTGACCAACCATGGCCAAAGAAGAAGAAAGAAAAAAAGGGGGGAAGGAAAAAGAAAAAAGAGAAAAATTATTTGAAAATTATTAAAATGATATTTTAAAATGTCCACATCAGCGATTTTTGGTCAAAATTGGCCAGATGGACTGAATTGGTACCAATGCAATAAGTTTATAACTTTTTTGGTACTTTTCCCGTCATTATCTGAATTTTGATGCAGTGTTGCTTCAAGTTGCAATTATGCTCATGAATCACGAGAGTGAGAAAAGGAGAAAGCATTGTTATTCAAAAGTAAATCTGAATGCTTGCTGAACCTGAACTTGAAGTCCCTAAAGCTCTTCGACATCAGAGCGTGTGAACTTTAAGCAGCTAAGAGTACCGTTGGCTGCAGGATGGATCGCAAGTCGCACTTTGCACAGTTTTTAGTTATATGGTTACATCAATGCCATATGATTGTGTTGCCGAGCTTGGTTGGACTTGAGGTTGCTCGGCCATAAATTAAGATTCCCAATATGTTGGATATTGTTATAGTAATTAAATATTAAACCACATCTTCATCTAATAGCTTAAGCTTTTAGAACAATTGGTAATTGTCCCACAAAATCTCACATGATAATAGAGCTGGAGATCCTGAGTTCAAATCTTGCAAGCCCCATTTACCTCCCCAAATTAAATATGTCCACACTTAGTACTAAGCAAAAAGACCAGACCAAGCGTGAGGAGGAGTATTAGAATAATTAAATATCAAGCCATGACTTCATTTAATAGCTTAAGATCTTAGAACAATTGGTAGTAGTCCCACAAAATTTCACAGAGACAAGGATGCTCATGGCATTTGTAGAAGTTTGATAGCTCGTCTGGTCATGATGGTGATGTGATGACTGATTCCGGGACACTGTTTCATGTGGCACTCGATTCTTTTTTGTATTGTTTTCGATGGGTTTGTTTTAGTCGAATGGCGTATGGGATAAATTTATACACAGTGCACGTTAAGCATCAAGAGAACATCTACAATATAAATGTATTCGTATTAATGAACACCGGGCCGCCCATATGTACAAAAAGTTTAAATATCCTTTTAGGGAAGCAAAGACATTTGAAATTAGGTAGCTTCCCGCTTATTTTCTTGCTTTTGAGTTTATTGAGCCCCTTAATCAACAAAAGCTGGTTGACCCCAGACATGAGATAATACTTTGAGAAACATAGTAGAACGAGGCCAAGCACTAAGAATATCGATGTCCAGACCTGAACATGATGAGTTTGCATTAGTCAATGATCATTGCAATCTTGCAGACATAGCATTTCTTACCTTGCCATAGTTATATTCCAAGCAGTTTGGTACTTCATCTTAAGGTGTCTTGCAATTCGCCCTGCCAAAGCCGAACCTGTGTTAAGCCGCATAGGAGAAAGAATGAAGTTGCCAGTGGCACCTATTTTGCATAAATGTCGCCTTTTTGCAGGTATCTTGAGGATAATTGATCCTCCGTTTTGTTGATAATATTATGGCCCGTAAAGTGAGAATTGACAATGTGTGCTGGCTCCATGCAGTGATCTACAATGGTCTTACAATCTACGGTGTTAAAACCAATCTGATGACCCATGCACCCTATGCCTTTTAGTTAGTGGAGACACGAAGGTTTAAGTGATGTCTAATCTAAATTTAATAAAGTCAAGTATGTTCGGCTTCTCGATGGCTAGGTCTCATCGAGCCCTTATGCTTTGACACGTGGGATCCTTTGATAAGTCACTCAAAAAATCCATCAATTTGCACAAAAAGAAATGTCCACCAAACAGGTGATGGGAGGAGGAAGCAACCCGGAAACAGAGCCCTTTTTTTAAAAGACTAGACCATAACCATTAAGCGAAGTCACTGTGCTCTTTCATTCATGCGAGGTCAAATACACTTGCGTATATAATGCCTGTACTGTAGATATCTTTTGGTCACGTAATAAAAAAGTTGGATACTTTCTTCTGCGACACATGTTGCGTGGAGCTCGCCAAAACTCCGCTGGCCATCTCAAGCTGGATACTTTCTTCTGCGATACAAGTCATCATGGGTGGATGGTGCCAGATTCCTCGATAACCGATGCATTTGCATCTATCACAGCTCATTAATACCCACTCATTCGAGAAATTTCAGAAGATATGTCCGAGGAATATGCTTTGCCGATATATATAAAGGAGAAGCAACAGGTCTTGAACACTTCACAAAGACCACTGATTTACCAAAAACATGATAAACCTTGTATATTAGTAATTTATAAGCTTAACAAAATAGAAGTTCAACTCGAAATTTTGTAGATTTTGTTCTTGATTCTTTATAGGAACCTAAAATAGGTGTTGGGACAGGAGAATATATTTCTCTTATTGACTCTTGGTTATAATAATGTATAATCTTAAAAATTTATGTTTCACCTAGAATTTTTTCACTGAAATATTAAATTAATTAAGGTTGGCTTCATCCATATTTAGAATTTTTTAAAGATGAAAAGATATACCTAAACAACATAAATTTTGCGTACGAGGTGTAAATATAATGTCAATTAAAAGTCACAATTTCTTACATGAAAAATAATATGAAGAAAAAGATAATACAATAGAGTTGTCAATACATATAGGGGGTCAAGGTAGGATGAGATTATGTCATCAATTTACATATTTGCAATTTACCTCTTTACCAATTGAATACAATACAGTGCAATTTACCTTAAGCAAACGGACATGGAATTTGGTTGATTATTTTTTTAAAAAAATGTTTGAGCATGAAACTAAAGATGAGATTAAATTCTATACCGTAGAGATCTGGTTGTAGGGGGCGTCCCCGCTCCTCCTGTTTCCCCGTGGCTGATGTCTACTATATAAGCCAAGTTGAATGAAATTTTATTAAAGTGCTCCAAAATCTACAAGCCCCATCAATTAAAATCCCCGCAATCGTAAAAGAGAAAATTGCAATTTTTCGACCTTATTACTTGTCAGTAATTTCATGTTAATTCTAAAACAGAATATGAGCTCCTTCAAATACAAACTTCACAGAATTATTTCAATACATTCCTTTTTTCCATTTTGATGAAAGTTGTCTCTCGCTTAGACAGGTTGGGAGTCTACTTTGTAAAACATATACATGGATATTTTCTTTGCAAAACGAATATATAAGTCGACATCGGGGGTTCTTGATATCGAGTAATCACACACTAGAAGAACCACGGTAAGTGGCAAAATCACGAATTATTATTAACTTTTTAACAGGCATTGCTCTTAAATCAAGTAATGAGGGAGGAAAGTTCTCAATCTCCGTCCCTTCCCCCACCGTTTTTATCCTTGCTCTCTTACCAATTTGTCTATCCTTAAGAAGGAGGACGCAAAAGAGCAAAGCCATATGAAGTACAATAACACAACATAACTAAGAGCTAGAAGAGCACAATTTCAAAAGTAATCACTGTCGAGCTAAACTAGCCCAAGTTTCTCCCAACATAATACTAGATTATCAGGACATATAACAATTACATAAAGTTTTTCCAATCAAACTGTGCATGATTCTCTAAACATTATCGCTATCTCCAAAAGGAAAACTAGAGGAAATTATTTGGATGCTTGATGAAGTTGAGAATGTTTCTAGTTCCATCTCGGCTTTGTCATCGTTGACTGGCTCATCCGGTGGGTAAATAAGCGGTTTTGGAGGCATTTGAAATTTATCAATGTCTCCTTCAAGCATTTCCAGGACTTTGTTCATTGGAGGTCGATGGTCAGGGCTTAATTGTATACACCAAAGTGCAACTATTATCATCTTTTTTATCACCTTCCTTTCCTCTTCTACAACTTCTTCAATTTCAACACTTTCTCCTTCACTGACTTGGTCATACACCCACAAGGGAAAATAAATTTGGCTTGAGCGTTCCGCATTTGCATTTATATTCTTCCTTCTACCTGCCATTTCCATGAGCAACATCCCGAAGCTATAGACGTCCGCTTTATAAGATACACCGCCAATGTTTTTATAGAACAGCTCAGGTGCCATATATCCCAAAGTTCCTCTTGCAGCAGTCAATGAGACTATGCTATGATTGGTAGGATAAAGTCTCGCGAGTCCAAAGTCAGAAACTTTCGGAGTGAAATTCTCATCTAAAAGAATGTTGTGAGGCTTGATATCAAAGTGTAGTATTTGCATGTCACACCCACGATGTAAGTATTCAATCCCCCTCGCCACCCCAAGAGCGATCTCATATATTTTCCTATAATTGAGAAACTTATCACCTTCATCATTGAAAATGTGCTTATCCAAAGATCCATTTGACATGAGATCATACACAAGAGCTTGTTTTGACCCTTCAAAGCAAAACCCGATGAGTCGCACTATATTAACATGGTGAATTCTTCCAATAGTAGCCACTTCACTGATAAAATCTTGGCCATGGGACTTGGACTGCTTTAAAATCTTGATTGCCACTTTGTTGCCGCTTCTGAGCATTCCTTTGTACACAAAACCATATCCCCCTTCACCCAGTTTATGCTTAAAATTTCCGGTGATCTTCTTAATATTCGAGTAAGAGTACCTTATGGGCAAGAAATTGTTATGAGCTTGCAAAAATTCTTCGACGTTCTTGTCCATTGCTAAGTGCCTTCTTCTGTACTTGTAGATTAGAAATATCACGACAAATGGCATCCCGATTACAAATTTCACTGCACAGAAGTACACTGGGGAAATTTTTGATAGGTTAGATTAATTTTTTAAAATTATCTTAGGAACAAATCATTGAGGCTTACCTAGTAATGCTGTAAATTCTACAGTTGTCCAAAATCCAAAATACACGACACCTGTGGAAGGAACGAATGATGTGAAACAGAATTGAAGGAAATGAAGTATGGAAAACAAAACTCACGAGAAAAGAGAAGTGGGATGCGTGCATTTACAAATAAATAGAAATAATAAACTTTGATTCACATAGATGATAGACGATACAAGAAATTCATTTTTCTTTGTTAGCAATCAACAAATACAAAGAAACAAGACATGAATACAATTTTTTAACGAATTTGTTAAACGAGTGTCTCTTGAATTATCAGTTAAGTGACTAATTTAGGAACTAATTAAGAAAATTTACACTATGCCAACAAAAAACTAGTCACGTGGCTGCTTGCACAACAATCCTTTCTTCTTCTTCTTTTCGCAAATCTCACAGCTCCAATAATTTGATTTTAAAATGAAACGCGAAGCTTGCAAAACCTTTCAAATACACAAATATTGACATGTTTTTTTTTGGGGGTCTAAAATATTGACGTATTTTAAAATGTATATTTTGTCATAATTTTCTTGGATTCAAATATTTGTTTCATCATCGAATTTTGAAGAGAAAGTAGCAAGTGAAAGAGCATACAAAATCATGCAAAATTGTTGTAAATTTCATTGCTAGTCGATGCTTACCATAGTAGTAATCGTATCTACAACCCGCATAACCTGTGTAGATGCTATAGAAATCAAAGTAGCACAAGAGAGTTTTCTTCCCTGACAATGGAAGAAATTGGAGATCAAATCCATCGGCCATGATGTTATGGATTAGCTTGTAGTTGTAGGAACTGCTGTTAATCTGCTCTTCACCCCAAAAATAATACGGTAGCCTTGTCCATCTGTGAATGGTGCAAAAATCCCTAACATCCGATGTTGTTGGATCGGGCAAAGCATACAAGTTCCAATTTGATGATGTGTTGGGAGAGTACGACCCCTCAATGCATGAATCGGTAGCGATGTAGAATGGAGAATTAACCGGCTTTGAGCAATTCACAATGACCAATGACTTTAAGGGGCTCATGTAGTATGGCTCCCTATAGTCAATGCCTTCGTACTTATGCCTCAACAATGAATGACGGGGGAGAGATGAGCAGTTATCCTTTTGCAGCCCGTCGTCGACCAATCTAATAAGGCTAACTATATAATTGATAGACTGTATATAGTATCGGCCATCATCAAGGTGTAGAACAGTGTGATTATCTTCACAAATCAGCTCATACTTTGAGTCACCGCATCCTTTTGGGTCACTCTTCAATCGAAACGGGTAGCTTATGTTGTGAATGTCACCACAGGATGAAATGCATCGCTGATCACTCGACTCGACATTGATAGTCATCGCTAGAAATAGAACGAGAGTGAGTAGCAACACTTGACAGCTATTCATGGAGCCGAGAGCATTGATCATGTCTCTTTTAGTGTTTGGGCGAAGAGAAATTGGTAATGAATTGGTTGGTGTGCGCGGAGGAGAGACGCAATTTAAAAAGAATGAGAAAAGATTGGACGATCCCCGTTTGGTTGGAGACTTAGCAGTCCCCTTTTCTTATAGGAAAGCCCAAGTCAGTCAACGTAACGAATGGATGCAAAGTCAAGAAATTAAAGATGTGGACCCAAAACTGAGGTTCCATAATTAGTGGAGTCTCGTGCCGGGCACGGCCGGTGGCCATCCCTTCTGGAAACCCCCTTTGATTCAAAAGATCTCCTTTCACGTTGATCTTTCTTTCCCCGCTATCTCCACGTTTCTTCCAGTCTCTCCACGGGATCGTCGGGTCCACATCCCATCGACAAAGAAATCCATCTCTCTCTCTTCCTTCTGATACACTGTCTTTCCTTTAGTTTCTTCTTCGTTCTTTCCTCTTCCCTTCCTCTTCTCCATCTTCTTTCTTCACCGCCCCACGACCACGATCATAGTAAAATGGATGTATAGTTTTGAGGAAGAAGATCAAAAATAAAAAACTAGAAAGACCAATGGCATAAGGTACATAGGTGTGGAATGGAGAGGAAAACTCATGTCCCTCTCAATCCGTGAGCAATGGAAACTTGGGGCCTCATATGTGGTGGAAGATCAACAAGGATATGAGCAACCGAGAAAATGAAATCAATCAAGTCGAGAATGTTACGGGACTAGCGAGTAGGACCCAACATCATCACCATTTCTTCCTAGCAAGATAACATCGTAAATGACAATCCATATATTTATGGAGAATTTTTCTTAGTTAAGTAGAGCTTCCATATTTTCGGAGATATCAATCATGTTAATGGGTTTTCTTTTTATTCAAGATGACCCGGGAGATGAATCAAAGTGAACTCATGTGAATTAAGGATCGCATGGATTCTGATGATTAATGAATGATTGCACACATTCAATTTGAAGGAAAAAGAACTGTTAAGAAATCGAAAGAATTGTCTACTCTATGCTATTATTATTAAAGAAAATTCTTAAGAGGTCGTTGGAGTAAAGATTTGAATTTTATAATTGACTTTATATCTTTGGGGAAAATCGTAGGAGACTTCAAAGTCACCAAAGGCAAAAGTTGGTAGGCACCGGGAAAGGATCATAATTTAATTGATGCAACCTTTGGTTGTTTTATTGATGTAAGCAGTGACACAGCCAAGATTTAGATCGTGGGCGAGTGGAACTTTCCGCGAAATATGGAGTCCCTTTTTATCTTCTTACTCAAGAATTTTGAGTAAAGTTATCCCAAAAGTTATCAAATCAATCCTATATCTATTGTACATATAAAAATTAAATTTTCAATCTTTTGAATTTTGTCAATGTAGTCCTAAATTTTTATATAGAATTCCAATGTGATTTGCACCTGAAAATGTTGAGATGATGGTTCAGTCATCTCCAGCTGTCCTACATGGCATTATCGGCATCTGACGTGAAAGAAGTTAAGCGAAACGACATTGTTTTAAATAAATTTTCCGAATTTTCTTTTTCTGTTTTCTTTTCTTTCCATTTCCCCTTCTTCTTTGGGCGTACATCCGATTCTGCCATTAACTCTCTGCCCTACCACTATTGTATTTCGGTCAAGCGAGTTAGCTTCTCAAACTCTTGCTCTGTTGATTTAGTAACAGTCCACCGAATTTTGTGTCTTCGTGCTGATTCGTGCCTGCGGTGCGTGCTTTGTGTGTACTAGAATCAATCGCACCATATCTCGTCATCACCCGCTGAAGCTCAGTTTTGCGACTGATCCGGGCGTATTGGAGGGAAATTACTTCGTCAAGGTCTTCTGCTTGCCGATATTGAATTCAAGAAGAATCGTTTCGTCGTCGTCTGTATAGATTTTGTTGCTGCTTGGGAGTTTGATTTGATTTATGTTTGGAGTTCATGGCGGTTTTAGTCGCGAATTTGGAGTAGAGATGATGTCGAGGGGCCTTCTTAGTGATAAGAAGGGTTCTCTGGCGCTCCAGACATTTTGATACGGCAAATGTAAGGTCTTTTTAACGCAAAAGTAGACGCAATGTACAAGAACACGTAAGGAAAAAGATGAACAGTAGCGCAGAAATAATAAAGGACAAAAATTGAATAAATAAATCAGAAAGTTTAGTAAAATCTGTAAAAGGATGTTATTTGGCGATAGTTCTTCCACATCAAACACTGGCTGCGCCATATAAGATGATTGGCGATAATTGAACCATCACATCGGTGATTTCTAGCTGCAATTGATCAAAAGAATTATATTGAAATTTCTCGCAAATGTTTAGAATTACATTAGGAAAATTTGAAGTTTTATTACTGAATTAATATTCGTATAATAGATTTAGGCCTTGATTTACACGTTTCCCTATATAGAGAGTTTAAGAAAATACCAGTTCAATTCGAAATTATGTAGATTTTGTTCTTGATTTAGGCCTTTATAGGTACCTAAATAAGAATCGGGACAAGAGAATACTTTTTTCTTGGTGATATTATGTAAAATTTTAAAATATATTGTTAAGCAAGAACTTTTCCACTAAAACATTCAATTAGTTAAGGTCGGCTTCATTCCTATTTAATTTGTTTCTAAGATGCAAAGATATACCTAAACAAGTACATATTTTCCATACGAAACCTATATATAGTGTTAATTGAAAATCACAATTTCTTAGATTAAAATAATATGTAGAAAAAGACAATCAATAGAATTGTCAATACAGATAACGTAAGATGAAGAATGATAAAGAACACGAGAATTTACGTGATTCGGTGTAAGTGTCAGCACTTACTCTAGGGAAAGAGCCCGCCACAATGAATCCACTAATAAATTGGAGAATTACAAAATTACAATCGCTCACATGCTCAATTGTATTTCAGCTAGACATAGGGTTTTGCCTCACATAATTGCTTGATAAAATAAATCACGGAGAGTTACCTCGTGGCTTAAAACACTTATATGTCCATGAACAAAATGCCTCTATTTGATGGAGAAATCTCTGCACATATTACTGTATTTCCTGAGAGCAAGAATATTACCAAAAAAGTTCAAAATCTATTGCAATTGTGTCAATTCAGAAGCATCCCCACTCCTCATGTTTCCCATAGCTGATGTCTACATATAAGCCAAGTTGAATGAAGTTTCATTAAAGTGCTCCGAAGCCTACAAGCCCGTCAATTAAAATCCCCGCAATCGTCAAAGAGAAAATTGCAATTTTTCGACCTTATTACTTGTGAGTAATTTCATGTTAATTCTAAAACAGAATATGAGTTCCTTCAAATGCAAACGTCAGAGGATTATTTCAACACATTTTTTTTTCCATTTTGATAAAAGTTGTCTCTCGCATAAACAGGTTGGGTGTCTACTTTGTAAAACCTATACATGGATTTTTTCTTTCAAAAATGAATATATAAGTCAACATCGGGGGTTTGATATCGAGTAATCACGCACCAGAAGAACCACATTAACTGGCAAGATCGCGGGATATTATTAACTTTTAATTGGCATTACTCTTAAATCACGTAATGAGGGAGGAAAGTTCTCAATCTCCGTCTCTTCCCCCACCGTTTTTATCCTTGCTCGCTTACCAATTTGTCTATCCTTTAGAAGGAGGATGCAAAAGAGCAAAACTATATGAAGTACAATAACACAACATAACTAAGAGCTAGAAGAGCACAATCTCAAAAGTAATCATTGTCGAGCTATACTAGCCCGAGTTCCTCCCAATACAATACTAGATTATTGGGACACATAACAAATACACAAAGCTTTTCTAGTCAAACTGTGCATGATCCTCTAAACATTATTGTTATCTCCAAAAGGAGAACTAGTGGAAATTATCTAGACGCTTGATGAAGTTGAGCATGTTTCTAGTTCCATCTCGGCTTTGTCATTGTTGAATGGCTCATCTGGTGGGTAAAGAAGCGGTTTTGGAGGCATTTGAAGTTTACCAATATCTCCTTCAAGCATTTCTAGGACTTTGCTTATTGGAGGCCGATGGTCAGGATTTAATTGTATACACCAAAGTGCAACTATTATCATCTTTTTCCACACCTTCCTTTCCTCTTCTACAATTTCTTGCATTTCAACACTTTCTCCTTCATTGACTTGGTCATTCACCCACAAGGGAAAATAAATTTGGCTTGAGCGTTTCGCATTTGCATTTATATTCTTCCTTCTACTTGCCATTCCCATGAGCAACATCCCGAAGCTATAGATGTCTACTTTATAAGATACATCGCCAATGCTTTTATAGAACAACTCAGGTGCCATATATCCGAAGGTTCCTCTTGCAATGGTCAATGAGACTATGCTATGATCAGTAGGATAAAGTCTCGCGAGTCCAAAGTCAAAAACTTTCGAAGTGAAATTCTTATCTAAAAGAATATTGTGAGGCTTGATATCAAAGCGTAGTATTTGCATGTCACACCCATGATGGAAGTATTCAATCCCCCTCACCACCCCAAGAGCGATCTCATATATTTTCCAATAATCGAGCAACTTATCACCTTCATCAGTGAAAATGTGCTTATCCAATGACCCATTTGACATGAGATCATACACGAGAGCTTGCTTCAAGCATTCAAAACAAAAGCCAATGAGTTGCACTGCATTAACATGGTGAATTCTTCCAGTAGTAGCCACTTCACTGATAAAATCTTGGCCATGAGCCTTGGATTGCTTTAAAATCTTGATGGCCGCTTCTGAGCGTTCCTTTGTAAACAGAACCATCCCCCCTTCACCCAATTTGTGCTTAAAATTCATGGTGATCTTCTTAATATTCAAGTAAGAGTACCTTATGGGCAAGAAGTTGTTATGAGATTGCAAAAATTCTTCGACTTTCTTGTCCATTGCTAAGTGCCTTCTTCTGTACTTGTAGATTAGAAAAATTGCGACAAATGGCATCCCAATTAGGAATTTCGATAGATAGAAGTACGCTGGGTAAATTTTTTATAGGTTAGAATAATTTTTTTTTAATTATTGTAAGAACAAATCATTGCGGCTTACCTAGTAGATACATAACATTCCTAGCTATGGAAGCTGCAAACAGCCCGACACCTGTGGAAGGAATGAATGATAATATAAGGAAATGAAGTTAAATAAGTGCGGAACACAAAACTCGCGGGGAAACAAAGTAGTAGCAAACTTCTTTGTATAAGTTGAATTTTGTGCAAAAGAATACAAGAAGTGGGATGCATGCATCTACAAATCGATGGAAATAGTAAGCTTCATCTCGCATAGATGATAGATGAAACAAGAAACCCCATTTGCTTTGTCAGCAGTCAACAAGTATAGAGAAACAATGATTTCCTTTTTTTAACAATAATTTATTTCCTCTTATCGATATATGAATACAACTCTTTGAGGAATTTGTTAACGAGTGTCTTTTAAATTATTAGTTAAGTGACTAATTAAGAAAATAAGATAATTTGAACTCTATGCCAACAACAACAAAAAAAACTAGTCATGTGGCGGCTAGCACTGTAATCCTTCTTTTTTCACATAGGGAGTTCTAGCTTTTATGTGGAAAGGAATTGTAATCGAGGCACATGTATATGTGCAAATGGGTCTGTTTAGGATGACAGCTACCGTCGCTTTTCTTCTTTTTTTTGGCCCATCTTGCAACTCCAACAATTTTATTTAGATATATAATGCGAAGCTCCCAAAACCTTTCAAAAACACATATGTTGACGTGTACTAACATGTATATTTGTTCATGATCTTCTTGAATTTTAAATATTTCTTTCATTTTTCCAGTTTTGAAGAGAAAGCAGCAAGTGAAAGAGCGTTCAGAATCATGCAAAATTGCCATAAAATTTGGTTGCCAACCGATGCTTACCGAAGTAGAAGCCCTGGGATTGGCAAACCTAACCTCCGAAGTAGCTAAAGAAATCAAAATAGCAAAAGAAAGTTCCCTTTATCTCCCAATTAAAAAATCGGAGAACAAATCCATCGGCCTTGATGTTATGGATTAGCTCGTAGTTGTAGGAGCTAAGATGAATCTGCTCATCAAAATCAGGTGATAACCACGTCCACCTGCTAATGGTGCAAAAATTCCTAATATCCGATGCTTTTGGATTGACCAAAGCATAGAAGTTCCAATTCGATGATGTGTTGGAAGAATATGACCCCTCAATGCATGGATCGATAGCCATGTAGTATGGAGAACTAACCTGCTTCGAGCAATTCACAATGGCCAATGTAAAATCGTTGTATATGGAGTACCGTATACTTAGATTGACATTGTTCATGAGGTAATACGAGGCCTTTGAATGACGGGGGAGAGACGAGCAATTATCCTTTTGCGGCCCATCGTCGACCAATCTGATTGGGTGGGCAGAATAATTGATAGACTTCACATAGAATCGGCCATCACCAAAGTACAGAACAGTGCGATTATCTTCACAAACCAGCTCGTTCTTCCTGTCACCGCATCCCTTTGGATCACTCTTCAATCGAAATGGGGAGCTTATATTGCGAATGTCACCAGGATGAAGCGACAACACCACGAATTACTCAGAATGGCATTGCTAGTCATCGCTTGCAATAGAACAAGGAGGAGCTGCAACACTCGATAGATATTCGTGGAGCTGAGAACATTGATCATGTCTCTGTCTTTGGGCAAAGAGAAATCGGTGAAGAATGTTTGGTGTATGTGAAGAAGGCACCATATAAAAAGATTGAAAGAAGATTGGATCAACCTTGTTTGATTGAGTCCCCCCTGTCATAAAACAACTTCTCCTCCACGTCACAACTTAGTACATCAGTTTTGACGCAATACCATGAAACCGTGTCATCATATTTTTTTTGGAGAATTTTTAGCCATCCTATGACATTATTTCATATTTTTGGAGATATTTATGATGTCTATGGGGTTCCTTTTCCTAAGATGATACGAAAGCCGTCTTAAGAATTGATGCGGACTTTGAATCGAATTGAATCCATGTGAAGTAAAATCGATAGATTCTGATAATTAAGGATTGCATAAATTCAATTCAAAGGAAAAAGGAAATGTTAAGAAATCAAAAGAATTATCAAGTCTATTTTGCTATTATCTTGAAGAAAATTCTTCAGAGAGAGTCCAACAGAGTTGTAGATTGAGTGGTCAAAGCCCAAAGAACAAACAGCTTGCCACGAAACTGGACGTACTACCCTCCCCCGGCCCAATGAGAACTTCTTTGTTCTGAATTTGCACAAATATAAGTTACTGGTTGTCTGGCCCAAAAAAACTTAATTATTTTCATTTGATCAGTTCTTCTTCTTCTTTTGGAGGGACTTGTACTGGAGACTTGGAGTGACTTGTACTGTAGAAAAGCCAAAGTCAGTCAATGTAACAAATGCATGAAGTCGAGAAAATCGAAATATCACCGACATATACAGCGAATCTAAGACATTCACATGCTCTTATCTCCATGTTTCTTCCCCTCTCTCCATGTGATTGTTGGGTTCACATTAGAGGTGAGCGGTATTAGGGTTAGTCTAGATTACACCTCTATTGTACACCCTAGAAAGGACCGGTTTTTGGTTGGGAACCGGCTAGAGACAAACTCACGTAGACTTGGCTATGCATTTCGCCGAACATGTGGTAAGTAGTTTCATGAAGGTGTTTGTGTTCAAAGCAAGTGAGAGACTGACATCCAAATTATCGCCAAACATGTTAACATACTAAGAATCACCGAAGTGCTTGCCAGAGTTAAAACATCAAAATGTAAAGAAGGAGAGAACACACATAACACCAACAGCTGAAAGGGACCGATGAGGGGATCAATGGCGCGAACTCGGGTGCCGTCGAGGGGATGTTGAGATCGACTTTCACGAACACCCTTTCAAATCGGCCTCCTTCAGAGATCCAACACTCTTCTTCGTCGCCATTTATGCAAATCAAAATTCTTAGACCACGCAAGGCCCCGTCAAAAACTGAAGAAGATACTTCGAAGTGTGCAGATCGAGCAAGCCAAAAAGAGTAGAGTTTAGTGACGGAAAACCTCACCAGGGAACGAAGGTAGGGTAAGGAGAACGAGTGGGAGGGGAGATCAAGCAGAGACAACTATGAACCTCGTAGTTGTCAAGATCATTTCAACTAACATCATCAAACTGTCGAGATCGAGCCGCAAGAGTGAAAATCTGAGAGAGTGAGGGAGGAGAGGCTGTGCTGAGAGAAGAAATTTAGAGAGGGTTTATACACCTAGAGTTGAGGACCTGTCATGAGCAGCACCTGCGATGATGGACGCTGGTTGTCCTACATGCACCGCTGGCACCAACGAGATAAATTTTATAATTTTATAATTATATTTTATTTTCTTTTTCCTTCTTCCTCCACCAACCGGCCATAGGCAACAATCCGGCCAGCCTTAGGCAAGGTCACCCTCGCTAGGATCTGGCGAGGGGCGACCTTGCCAGCTTCAGGCAAGGGGCAACCTCCCCAAATCTGGCGAAGCGAGCCTCGCCCGAGGCTGGAACTATTGTGCCGTTTAAACGAGATAGAGAATCTATTTGCTTGAGAGCTTGAGTAAATTAGCATAATGGGCAACGAAGAGCCTCTGCTGCTACCATGACAATATGAGCTTATAGTTTGAAAGGATGGTGCCAGCACGAAACTCATGCCGCACCAGCAAGTGACTGTAAATTTGTTTTGCATCTACAAACACAATTTACCCACACCCAAAGTTCTGAGAAATTCTTTTGGTACACAAGAGTCTTGCGATGGATCGTGAAGATGAAACTTTCGATTCTCTGCGTCGGAGATTTTTTATTGCCCGAATCTATGCATGATCTAGAGCGTTTTTACGCTTTTAGCATCGTCTTTGTGTGGATGGTCGTAGGAGTCAATTCAGATTCGAAACCAGATCCGCCTCCATCATTATTTGGTTCAAATTGTTAATGAAGGCACAGGGAAGAATCCATGCATCAGGTAGAATGTCTGCAGGAAAATTTCAGGGCCGTCAAGAGGGAGAGATTATCAGTGCTAGTGATGGAAGAACTCACTAAGTAGCCACGGCATCGATGCACCCGATACATGAACGACATAGATATATGTGAATACGAGAGCATCTACATCTTCTTCTCAACCACCCATTATTGTTGAACAAACTATGTACAGATCTTGCTGGCAGCTTCTGGTCTATATAGGAGTGTTACTACGGTGGATCTAGAGAGCAACTACTTGCAGGAGTTGTGGGGATTCCGTTTACTGAGTCATGACCTCGACGAGCCTTCTTCATCGGCTTCCCAGGCTCTCTTTGTGAGGCTAAACTCTCTCTGGTGTTCCTCTGGAATGGCTATTGCGGCCTTGTTATTGGTAGTCAATGCCCAATATTCACTGTCTCTTGGGAGCATCACATTCCTCGGTCCTTGCAAATCTTCCACGAATCCTGGGTTGACTGTCCGCGAGCGCCTTCCTGCATGCATACTGAGAACAACACAATCCATTAATGTAATGGGGAAGCCAAGGCACACTTCTTGAAGGAAATGAGGACTAACGATGCAAATAAGAAATTTGTATAAAACATCTATGCAAAATTTTAGGGAGTCAGATTCTCTCTTTTGTGGGCATTCACTTACTGAACTTCTGAACAACTTCTCATATGATTCTACATAATGTACAAAAGGTTCTCTGCATGAGGGATCATTAGTAAGGCAGTGATGGAGCGACGACCTACAGGACTTTGCATTAGTCAAGGAAATTACATAGTATGAGTGTCAGCTATTCAATGTCAACTGTGAAAATTATCAATGGCACTAGCAGTGTACCGGACAATGTCCTTAGTTTTTCCATATAGATACACGGCAACGAATTATGTAGCAACGCAATGTTCGAGGGAAAAAAGAAACGCCGCAGTTAAACCAACATCACATGCAACATAAAAAGCCATGTCGGCAAATTGGTTAATCAATATACCTTGATCTTCCTACCAAAGTTCCTCTTCGTTTTCTTGTTTCTGTATCTTGAGAGCTTCTCCCGGCGTTCTTCGCTGGTGCAGTTGCTGACGATGATTGGCTGCTCGAGTGGAGAATGGATAAGGTTCACATTACCATTACCAAGAGTCTGCCATAAAAACTCAGTATCAATGACCCAGCCCTATCCTGTGGAGATAACCAGAAACATCTAATAGTTTCTCAGTCCATAGACTTCGTCGCATAGCCAAGCAATCTCAAATGAAGATAACGAGTCACCGAAATTTGGTGTCTCGTTCAGGCACAGGCAAATATACATATGCACATGATAGATGACAGTGACCAGAAATAACCAGTGAAACAGCAATAGACGTGAAACAAAGGCAAGATAACTGATTTTCAGGCCAAAAAAGGATGCATACACCAAAATAGAGTTGAGAGAAACCCAAACATTTTCAATTTGAAATTTTGAGCCCAAAATCAAGTGCAATATAGAAGCTAAAAAACAAAAACTAACTGATGACGCACACAGCCAAACTGAGAACATCATGCAAGGTGAATAACTTTGACCTTTATGTCTCCTTCACTGAATGCCCTCCTCATCCCGTAAACAGCTCCAAGATCAAGTCCGGAAAAGTCCAGGAAATTCGGCTTCACTGCAGCCCCATGCATCCATTCCATCGAGGTCAGGCTTCCCGAGCTCACACTCTTCTGAAATGGCATATCAAAAGACAACTCACCCTTTAGGGATTCGTTTTCATCTATCCTCACAGGAGGTATCTTTTCATCGAAAATTCCAGCTAGTGGCGCATCAATCCCTGCTTTCTCCAGGAGATCCTTCTTACAATCATAGAAGACCTCGCTGAACAGCGGGTCATTCTGAAGCGACATAAAATCTGCAACCTTCAGTCCTTGAGGCAACATGACGGCTTCCCCACTGGACATCATCGAAATGGCCGCTGTCATCGGATCGAGGCCCACAACCGGCTGCGGTTCTTCTATTATGGGCTCTGGAGCTTTGAAAAGATCCCCTTCTCCACCGAGG
Organism: Metrosideros polymorpha var. glaberrima; assembly: GCA_001662345.2. Classification (NCBI taxonomy): domain Eukaryota; kingdom Viridiplantae; phylum Streptophyta; class Magnoliopsida; order Myrtales; family Myrtaceae; genus Metrosideros; species Metrosideros polymorpha. Next base: position 1,861,658 of record BCNH02000011.1, read on the forward strand.
TCATATTCTGATATGGCGGAGGCCTGAATTAGGTTGCCCTTCAATGGAAAATAGAATTAGGAAATTCAAAGACATGAACATAACATAAATACAAGACAAGCCGTGACTCAAAAAGATTACCATAGAAATGAACTTCTCTAGTAAGTGCAGAACGTGATATAAAGTTTGCAAGACAATAATAGTTCAAGGGTAGCTACTACTTAAGAAATCTTACTCATGCACGACGAAGCAGGACTCTAAAGCATCAAAAACAGACACCAACAACATTTTGGATCTTTGATGATCAAGCTGCAACATACGATGGCAATACTTATGGAGATCCTATGCTGATCGTCATAATCAAAACTTGGCCTGGCATCATCCTCTTCTACCAAATTCTCATCAGCCTTTCAAGACGAAAGACAACTATGAATCTGAAAATCTGTGATTCTTTTTTCCTAAAATTGCAGCATTAAAAAGCTTCACACAATGAAGGCAACAATTTACACTTCTAGATTATTTGGTCATCAGATGCCTCCGTAGCTTCGAGAGGAAAAACTACAAGAAAACTTCTGCATGTTTCATTAGGCTCTGTATTTAATTCTGTGCTCATCCATATATAGCTTAATGTTTTGGCCAGCAGCTGACAGTTGAATGAACTGATTCAAAAGCTAATTTCTGAATCTCCAAAACATATCCATTCGAAAAAAAAAAAAAATCGCCAAAAGCACCACGTGGCAGGAAACAGAGACAGTGCGCGCGGTTTTTGTCAAAATCTAATTACTTAACAAGTACCAGATACAGTTCGCTCACCGGAAAGACCATTCCACTTTAGGCAAAAGCAGAGACCCATTGCAACTCTTTCAAGGACTATCAGCTTCCCTTTATTTTTCTCTCTACATATGGCGTTTTAAAAAAAAATAATCTCACAGGATATAAACAATCAAGTGGGAAGTTAGCTTTTTCTTTTTGCCATAAACCATTACTTTCTCTAAGTGAGTGCCTTTCCTTTTTTGCTGTGTACTCAGTAAGTGCCTTAGAAAGCCAGAGAACCTACCAATTGGGTTCGAACCCACATCAAAACTTCGAAGCATATGGAAACAAGCTTATCGAACACGGAACTTGGATACCAAGATTTTTTCCTTTCTGTATTCTTAGTTTTTTATCCTTTTTAAGGTCCAGCACGTAAAGTGAAGTCCAATTGTTTCCACTAAATAACCCTTTTGCCGGAAAAGGTAAAGAGAAGCTTTCGATTATGATAAATCCGATTGCCCTCATGAACAAGAACACAAAGCAGCCACCACATTACAACATTTTTCTTTTACATTTTCATACTACAAGCAAATCGATCAAGTTCAAGACTGTGAAGAAACGATCAGATATGCAAGAGAACACCCAATTTCTGTTCTTCCTCAAACCAATCTGAGCAAATGTTTCAATGATCAATGACTCGACATGAGCATAAGATCTTATGCTTCATTCACAAATTTTCTTCAAGTAAAAACAAATCGAAAGTTACTTCCAGCAAACACCCAGATGATCAACAGAGGCAAGAAGAGCAAGTACCAGAAAACCAGCAGTATGATTGTAAATTCACACAATCCAACAACAGAACAGTGGGATAAGAGTAATCATGAAGTATGTATATGCATGCACAGATGTGGAAGAAGCAGTGAACTGATTAGAGAGAGAGAGAGAGTACCATAGAGGCATTTGACTTGTGGGATTTCCAAAACTCCTCAAGCTGCTGAACTTCCTGTGACAAGTTCTGGAAGCAAGGGAACATCAGCCCTGTCTCTGCATACATTTCTGGAAAAACCAAGAAAACCCCAAAAGCTTCACACGCAAAAAGATGTTTCTTTTCCAGCACAGAGCTTCGATTCTCAGAAGACCAGGGCAGAGCAGACAGCAGACACCGCACTCGACTGCTTCTGTTTCGAAGGGTGTTGAATAAAAGGACTTCAAGGAGGAAACAGGGCCTGCTTATATAGAGAGAGACACACGCAAAAAGGAGACACCTTTGTAATGATGCAATGCAAATTGAGGGGTGGGTTTTATATCACGAGGATAAATGATGAGAAAGGACACCATTATTTCTCTCTCTTTATGTAATGCGAGTGTCCCCATTCCCTCGTCGCGTTCATGCTGTTCCTTTACTGAAAAATTCCCCATATACAATTCCTTTTTCCAATTTGGAGAAATGGGTAATTCCCGGATTATTAAATTGCAAATTGCAGAGGGTGGACGGATGAACGTAGCCGGAATTTGTGGACGTGTTTGGGGGGCTGGAACAGGGCTCGACTGCTCATCAATCGTCTGATGCTCCAGAGCTGGGGGCCACCCGCCTTTCACTTCGCGTGAAAACGGAGAGAGATTATAGCATGCGCTTAATAACCGAGATTCCGATCATCATGGACCCTTGTCCTGTTCTGTTTAACATGGGTGAAATTCGCCAAGTCATATCAATTTAGTCTTAATTGTGTTCGTCACCTGTCGGATTCAAAGGGAAAATTTCATATATTACAAAGAAATGGCATATGTTATATTTTCACGCTTCACCTCTTGTTCATCTCAAATTCACTGTGTCTAAAGTAAAATGCACGGCATGCAAATCCATCTAATCCAAAAGCGCAAATGACAATAACCCAGAAGATGGGTATGACACCTTTCAAAAGATCGAATATAAAAACCCAAACTTTCATCGATTAAGTCAATCGAATTGTTCTGATAATTTCGAACCCCGAAATTGCTTGGCAATATCTCAATCACCAACCTGATATGAAGGTAAAGAGGATGACTGCGTGAATGGGTAGAATAGACAATGTGTACAATCATGTTCTTGTCTGCATCAAGTGGACAAGATCTTGATACCTAACACAAGTTGAGACACAATAATTGAAGAAATAGAGCATCTCTATCTAATAGTAGTCCCGAGTAAATTTCCGGTTTTTGAAGTTTGAGCCTTGCAACTTCTGGTGAGGTCCTAAAGTTCAAGATGATGTTCGCTTTTTAAACCTTACACAAGTCAAGAAGAGTATCATCATGTATCTCTATTCGTAAATAGTATATAATGAACACGATGGGCCATGCGTCACTTCGCCTGTGAGGGAAAAAAAAAAAAAGAAGCAAAACACACATATATATATATGTGTATGTATGTATGTATGTGAATGGTTTCATTGTTAATTAATGTGTCTATATACTTATCGTGGCGACATGATTACTCCAATATCATAAGTAATTAATTCTTGAAAGCCTCGAGTATTAGCTTAAGTAAATTTGGAGTGTACAAGACATTCGGTCCAGCGGCAGTGATGGACCCGCGCCCTATGGTGGAAATTGCCAAGTAGTCGCTGTTGATTAAGATGAACGAGATGAACTCTAAGACTTTTTTATTCAGCAGCATCATGCATTACGACTTTTCTTAAAGCAAAGCGCATACGATTCGCCATAGATCATGTAACGAGTCGACCTCGTAGCAACAGTTTTGGGGAGGTTCAACTTATGCAGCTGTTCGGCACCCTCTAAGCTACCCCTTCATTACGATCACCTCGATATCATGGTTCTCTTTACATACGTAATGCCGAATATCGAAACAATACGCAACGCAAATTGCCTAATCATGTATTGGGTGAAGGCTTCTCTTATAAGGTGAGCGACGTGACTTTCAAACTTGCTCAATGGAAAATGTCATTGAGTCAAACGTAAAATCCATTCCATCAAAACGCGGTGGCGTCGTATCATTTGAGCAATCTCTTCCCCCGATAGAAAAAGGGGGAAAAGGGATATTAATATGTAAAGCGGCCGACATCAAGAAGTAAAGTAGTAATTTTGTGTATCAACGCTCCTTATCAATACTTGATTTGACATATATTCACATTACTGGTCACCATCACAATCCTATGAGTGTGTAATTTTTTATTTACGCAGTGAGTAAGCCATCAGCTATGCCACTGACAAGGAAACCCTAATTATGTTCTCCAATCAATACTTGGTCTCCAAGGACCTCAATTGGCTACAGCAGCATCGAACCATCTTATGCAAAATGTATCGTCATCGATGGAAGAAAGGGTCCTTTAAAGAAAACCTGTTCAACCCACCACAATAGACTATCAAAATCTAGTAGTTGCTTAGCTACTGCTGACACTCCAACTAATTCTAAAATTGAATAATTAGGGCTTGAATTCCAAAGGGAACGCATCTTTGTTTATACTATGTTTGAGCCGATATTTT
>BCNH02000011.1:1865982-1879094 GCA_001662345.2 Metrosideros polymorpha var. glaberrima
AAAAAAAAAAAAAAAAAAAGGTAATTAATTTGATATAGAAAAGCTCTATTTTTTTTCTTGTACTTTGGTTGTAATGACAACCAGTAATTCTCTTATTATTATCTTCTACGAAGGTCCAATACATCAAGAGTTAGATTTACTAACTAAACTTCATTTGACTAATTAACGAAAAGAAAAAAACTCATTTGACCAGTCAAATAAGTCTAACAAAATTATTCTTGGGAAAGTACACAAATAATTATTTTCGTGGCCTATATGTCTTGGAAACTTCTGCGTTGAAGTGTACTGAGTTTTCTTTTTCTAAGGCTTCAGTATAAAGCTGAAAAATTCGATCACGGAACGAAGCATAGACAACCATCATCATCAACCATTTCCCTTCGACAATACCAAAAGAAAGGAAAAAGAAAGCAAAGAAAAAATGAATTTTATGAGCTGTGTAGATGTATACCCATTTAAGATTCTTCCTTCCAATTTGATAAAAAAAAAATATTCAAATTCTCTTCCACTGTGGAAAGGCCTGTTCCCACCATACGGCAAATTGGCATATTAAAAAACGTTTTCTGACAAAGTGTGGAGCCTACTTTTGTCCCTATCTCAAACTTGACTCGTCATGTCGAGGAAGGGCATAAGATTGACACCACTAATGGTATTGACTGTATCACCATTGGGAGGAGGAACTAGTATCGGATTTTATCGACCGACAAGCTTCTAAATTGCTTCGCAATGTCATGGACAACCTTCAAACGAGTTATATAATCAGACTTGAACCTTAACCATCCATTCACTTTTTTGCTTTTCATATGCCAAGATCTTATGAGGTAAATTTAGCCTTTCAATTTACCCTCAAATTGAGCAAACTATGTCTAAAATAAGAGGCAACGAGTCAATGGAAGATCGTGAAGAAACCCTCTTTACATATCTTCGATAGTGCATGTAATTTAGTTTTAAAATAAAAAAGAGCACCAAAATGTCATATGGTATCACGTAATATATCCTAGAAACGTTTATCATGAAAACTCAAGGCGGAAACAAATATTAACTTTAATTACTGTTTATCCACTTTGAAGAAAAGCTCTTCTACAACCTATTTTTTTGATCGGCAAATGACAGAAGAGATTCTCAAGAGGGAAAGTTCCAAGAGGTTTTCTTTCTGTAAGGTAGGATTCAATGATCATTGGCGTAGCATAGCCTTTTAGTTTGAAAGAAAGTTGATGGGAATAAGTTGTAGTTGGGTTGTAAAGTGAGAGAATTTCAACCATACAGGAAGAAAAGGGAGAAGCATATGCTCCCATTTTGGTAATGAAGAGTGTTGAAACGTGCACTCTGGGGCGACTCTTGGGGCAGTACGATAGAACGTCAAATTCCCACATTTGGAAGATTGTAAAGGGGAAGCTCCATGGGAGCTTTAGGTGCGCAACACTTGTCGACCGTAAGAAGAAGTGGCTCCGACCAATGGAACGCGCACGCGTGTTGCAGCGATGTTGCGACACTTGGCAGACACATAGAACGTCATTGATGTCTTGTTGACTTTACCAGACAAAAAATGGGCAAATAGACAAAAAAAGATGCCTTGTGTTTCAATAAGGTTATTGGGAAATTATATGCCGACGGTTGGAGCCACGCGATTCGACGTTGGTAATTAGAATAAATTGCACCATCTTATTCTTTTTTATTCAAATTGTTGTTGTTGTTGTTGTTGTTGTTGTTGCTGTTGTTGTTATTATTTGTTTCATTTTGTGGTATTCACAATGATAATAGTCAAATATTATGCATTTTTGGCTAGAAAATATAAAGAGAGGACAAGATGAACGATGGAGAATGCCGGCCGAGCGAGGAAACGCCAAAGGTGGATGCCAAAATTCATGCACTTTGAGTTTAGGTGGAACGAATCAGTTCATGTAGTTTCCACTTATTAAAATTACCATTTATTTTTTCACTACATGATATTCATGAAAATGGAACCTTTTCTTGCCATTGCTCAAAGCCATTCTAAAGGCGAAATTCACCTAATTCAGCAATTAAAGACGCGCGCATGTATCTCAATTTGTACAAACTAGATGCTTGTCACAGCTCGAGTCAAGTTTCATCTTTTCTTAAAAAAAAAAATTTATCGAAATCCTTGGTGGTGAAGAATCGACACGGTAGTCCCCACTTTAGTTGAAGGGAGTCTTCTTTTTGTCCGTTTTGTGGCAAACTAGATGAAGAGATTGAAACCCTAATCTTCTTTTTCTTGGTTGGCCAAAGGAGCATTAATCTTTCGACACGAGCTTTCTTTTGAGGGTTAGGAGTGAACTTGGGGATGGTGGTGATGGACGAAGACGAAAGAGATGGGCCTAAAAGGAAATAACACACAGCTGGAGAGAATTGTCTGCTAGTGCCCTTTTGTTTTATCTCCAAGATGATGAATTGCAATTGGAATTGCCTTTGGTTTTTCCAATTGGGACCGAATTGCCTTTGGTTTTTCCAATTGGGACCCTCGTGTATCCCTCGTGTGGCCCAAAACTTGAAGACCCTTTTTGGATTCTTTCGGGATGGGAGCATATGAAATGATGAAAACTTGAAAACGAGGGTTTTCGAGAGTGGCTTCTAACTAGTTGAGGTTGACATTTGACGAAAGAAGCTCTTGTTTTGGTTGCCACTACAATGCCACAAGACATGCATTTGCAAGCTTTAATTCCATGTTTGGTAGCTCCATTATGAACTTCTGCTAAAGTTGCTGGATGGACTGCAAAGTTTTTCTTTTCGAGTTCCGAATGTGCGCACATACATCGATCTTAATTTGCCAATTAACTCGCAAGGTTGATATATCGATTGAGAACCAGGCTAATTTATACTTGAGCTGAACACTTGAATTTTGATTTGCATCTTGCATCTTTATTTACGAGGTCAATCGAGTAATTTATTAGTTGGGAATTTACATTATAATGGATCTTCTCTTTGTAAGAAAAAGGTGTAAAGAGTGAGAAAATTGTCAAATAAATAAGTCATAAACCAATTCAGTCCTCAAAAAGATCTGTCGACGTTGATGAGGCCCTAATCTTCTTTTTCACGGTTGGCCAACAAGATGAACAGATTGTAACCCTAATCATCTTTTCTTGGTTGGCCAATGAGCACTAATCTTTTGACATGAGCTTTCTTTTTTCTTTTTCTTTTTCTTTTTTCTTTTTCTTTCTTCTTTTTTACATTTTCCCTCCGCCAGCCATTGATGAGGCCCGACAATGGCCGGCAAAGGGAAAAAAGGAAAAAATAAAAATAAAAAGAGAAGAAAAGGAAAGGAAAAAAAATTAAAATTCTTAAAATTAAAAAAAAAATTGTAAAAATTGCCCTCACCATGCCAATTGTGCCACGTAGGACGACAAGCATTGATTGGACCGCTATGTTACCATTTCCGGTCAAAATTGGTCTGAATGATTAAATTGGCAAATTATTAGAAGATTTAGGACTAAATTGGCACACTTGAAAGATTTATGACTAAATTGGCAAGTTGGTAAAAGGTTTAGGACTAAACTGGCACAATTGAATTGTTTATGATTGAATTGACTACTGTATAATATGTTTAGGGCTTTTTATTATAATTTTTCCATGTAAGAGTTAGTCGAAATTTCGAGTTATCTAAAGAAGCCAAAACCCTTGCATATGTCTAGGAAAATCAATATCATTCGGCGGCCGTCCCCCAACTAGAGAATTCGCAATAACTCAATAACTAGAGCCTTTGGACACATGAATTGTCAGAATAGGGTATTTAACATCTCTATCAATGATGATAATGCAACATCATTGTTGTTTGCCCGTATACAAAATGAATAAGCAAAAGAGAAAAGAGAAAAACAAAGATAAAATGAGAACGGTCAATGCTAGAGAATCTGACATAATATACATGCTCTGGCGAAGAAAAGGACATGATATACATGTATCGATGTTCCCCGAATACATACCTTCGGAAGAGCAATTATGGTTCAACGTGTTGGCTAATATATATTTAAGGGATAATAACACAAATGATCCATGAACTTTAGCCCAATGTGTAATTTGCTCCATAAAATGACCACATTGAACATTTTCATATAGTCCAAAGATTAGTTTGAATATGTACCAAAAGTTTATGGACCATTTATGTCAAATTAAAAGTTCATGGACCACATTAAATATTAAGCTAAAGTTCATGGACCATTTGTGTCAAATTGAAAATTCATTGATCAAATTGCACATTGAGCCAAAATTCAAGAATCATTTGTATCATTTTTCATATATTTAATGATCTGCGCGTCAAAATATCATACATTTGTTCATTCATAATTAGTTTTTGGTAGTACATATTGCAAAATTTTTATAAATAAAAAAAAGCTACGTCGAAATGATACTTTAAATTTGAGAAGTCGGCATATTTTATTTCATTTTTTTGTGCAAATCTACCCAAAAAGCTAAATGCATGTAGAGTGGCCTATTGATATCACTCGAGATAAAAACTGGAAATTACACCCGCATCCATCAAGGAGATCCTACGAGATCCAGGAAGGTTAGACAGAGAAAATTCTCCCTGTTGTGACTCTTCCCAACACTAGCATGTACATATAAGTGATAAATATACGGAAGTCTTAAAACTTATCATGTAAATATAATTAAGTTATAAAATTTTCAAAAAGTGAAATCAAGTCCTAAAATTTGTCACGAAAATGCAATTAAATTTTAAAACTTTTAAAAAGTGCAATCAATTCTTAAAACTTGTCTAGTTTGTGCAATTAAGTGATTTCATTAACTTCGTCCAACTTGACAAACGAAAAATGTTAACAAGTTTTAGGACTCAATTTTACTTTTTAAAAGTTTTAAGACTCAATTACACTTTCTTAATAAGTTTTTGGACTTGTAGTGCATTTATCCCTATATTTTTTTGTCAAAAGGAAATTTTCATTTCTTATAAAAGGGAGATACATAACTTCAAGACAAATCCAATCACAAAGCATTACAATCCAATGCAATTTTGAAAAATAAATCAACTTGATATAATCTACAGCAACTCCCTCTTTTCATAAGAACGAATTTGTCACACGGCCAATCACTGAAACTCCCATCATCATCGATGATGGGCACACGTCGAAATATTCCTTTATAATAACTACGAATTTACAAAAAGGCGATGCGCACCAAGGTTTAGCATCCCCAGCACCATCACCATACATAAATAACAACAACATCAATAGGTTGAAAAAACACAAATAACCTCGTATAAATTCCAAATCTATATCTAGATCGGAATAAAAGAATCCCAAAATTTAGATCTAACTCTAAATCGGGATAGAAGAGTTGCAAAACAAATACAGTTTATCAAGATATTTTTCAATAAAATCACTGTTGAACACAGTAAAAGATGAGCTTCAGAGACTTGCGGAACGCTCGAACAATGTCCACGAAATCACCGAAAAAGCCTTGAAAATTCTCTCTCAAGGACGATATGAAGAAGAGAAAACCCTAAGGGGGTGGGTCGCGTACGAACAACAACAGTAGTAAAATCAAATTATGATGGGCTAAGTGGAGAGGCGGATGATAAGTGGATGTGACCCATCAGGCTGTTGCTGGGACACCCAGTTGATGCACCATCTTGATAATTAATCATTTTTTGTTTTCTTCCTGTTTAATATACATATACATCCATATATATATATACATATTTAATAGATGGTATGTTATATAAAGTTAGGAGCAAGGACGGTCCATAAAGATAAGTCTATATTATTCACATTTCTCTTTCAAGATTGCAGTAAATAAACATTTCTGTGAGGTCAGGTCCATGTCCATATTGCTCAGAATGGTGAACTTTAAAATTATGTCGTTGGACTAATACCGCACGATGTCGCACATTAAATAATATCCACACACCAATTAAATATAAAAGCTATAGATAGATGATATTGTGGTAGATTCTTCTTCTTTTTCTGTTGAATTTAAAAACTTACTACTCCATAATAAAAATTACTAGGTCTAATTTACTGTGAATGTTGAAAAAATTACTCATTCATTTTCTTTTGGCATGTTATTGTAGAGGTATCTATCAATGCTATTATCGTCTTGAGATTTCTGAGTGTGGCCAAATCTGCAAGGTGACATGTCGTGCCAAATCACGCGAGATTAGACGTCAGTTTCCAACTTCAAGCCAATTTGGACAATCTTGCAAATTGACAAGTAGTACAATCGGTGCACTCTTGTCACTATGGGCTGTTTAGTACAATGTACTAAGTCTCTGACCGCGCTAGAGAAATAATGCTATGAATCATGGATGTGGTATATGTTAATCGTGACTTGAATTTTCTATGTATCCACCTGATTTATTGCTCGATTGGATGAATTTTGCGGTGAGTTGGAATTGAGAAATTTGGAACGATTACTAAAACCTGATGGTGTGGAGAGAAACATAGCGAACATACATTATAAGTACAATGTTTTGACAAATTTCGGAATAAACTTGTCACGTAACATATAATATCGAATCTTCGATAGGCAAATTTTATATCTTGTACTCTTGGTGATTTTGCTTGTTACCATTTAATTTGTTTGCAATGACATTGCTAGTCCTGACGTAATACGAGGAATACTGTTTGTCTAATTCCAAAGATGAGAGAGTTCTTCCATTGACTATCGTCACCCTGCGACTTGTGAGATGGAGGCAATGTATTATTCTTGAAACTACGCAAGAGAGAGAGAGAGGGACCTCAAATGTTGAAATCGTGTCACCAAGCGACTTATAGGATCTCAGAAGGAACGTGGATTGAAAGATTTTCAGATTCGTACATGCAATGTCTTCACTTAGAACATGCGTTTCTACATAAGAAAATGACACGAATGATTTATCAACTTCAGTCCAACGTGCAAAATCGTTTTTAAATTTTGAATTTGTTTAGTATGGTCATTGAGCTTTTTAACATTTTCATATAATATAGAGATTATATTGAACATTTATTGATATTTTAGGAACCGAATTAAACATATTAAAAATCTAGGGACGATATTGCATATTGGGTCAATGTTCAGCGACAGCATTACACTAATTAAAAGTTGAGGTACGATATTGTACGTCAAATCAAAATTTATGGAACCTTTGGATTGTTTTGGTCCGATGGTTTTGGCCCTTTTCATTTTTACCGCGAGCATATTCAGACCATATTCCAAGCATCTCCCCAGCAAAAATCATGTCTTTTTCCCAAAGAAACTAATGCTTTAACATATACATCTGTCTCCATCAGTCTCTAACCCCTTTCATTTCCCAAAGAAACTAGTGCTTTTACTATTAGGTTAAGATTGCAAAACGGAAGTCTTTTTTGGACAAGACCCAGTCATTATTGTACCATGTCCATATCTACAGACACAAAGCAATCCAGATATTTAAAAATTGGCAGCTGTTTTTCTTCTTCTTGATCATGACAATGACCAAGAAGTTAATTTATTACTGCAAGTTGCCTTTAGTCATCAATCTTGTGGACAACGATTTCGATTAGTATTGCCCGTATCGGACGGCAAGTTTTTAATATGTTTAATTAGGCCGAATCCTACCCGAATTTTGTCACCCATCTGAGTTCATAAAAAAAAAAATTAGATTCAACTCTAGATATTTTCTCCCTAAGACAAAACTGCTGCTGTTTTATGCATCTTTGTTCTTTAAAGTGCATTCTCCAGAAGAGCATTGCACTCGGCAAGTCACAACATGATCAGGGTCCGGCCCCATGAACAAGGCAAGAGTAATTATTCTTGGGGATGAACATTGGGGCCCCAACACATAATACAGATTCCATATATCACAAAAAAAAATAGAAGGAAAAAAGGGAAATAAAAATAAATTAGATATGAATTAGATTCTGGAAAGGGCTAAGAAGAAGAAAGAAACAGGGAGTCAATTCAGTATGAGCTCAATCGCATGGCACCTGCCCGGGAATAGGACGATGAGGGGTGGTGCCCATCATCTTTTTGTGGAAAATGGCTTGGGAAGATGACTTGTGTGGAGTATTCAAAGGGGTCGATTGAAGAGTGCATAAAATAGGACAAAGACACAAAGAAGAGTACAGATTGTGTATCTGCTGAAATTCCACAGAGCGATGCCATAACACAAGCGACAGTGTCTATGTCTTGACGGTGTAGGCATGTACATGATGTGACCGGGTCGAACGCGCTTCGTTCAATAGCTTCAAGCCCAATTAGATACTTGCATAACCAAGGATTTAAACTGAGAGGCTACAGCGAACTTCACGTGCTATGGGTGAGTTCGTATTGAGATCTGTATTGATCATTGGCTACTTAGGCAAGTGTCTCAAGGTTCAGCTGGAGGGCTTACTATAATTAGATTGTCCGGTGACCATCCAACGTTGCTCGTTACCATGGTTGGTTTTGGTTGTTGGATGTTGCAGTTCCCTCGGTCGACTGAGCTGGTCGTGGGCCTCAAAGGACATTAATGCTTTGACAACAGAAGGTCAGGCTCTGGCAGATCCATTTAATTGAGATAATTGAAAAGGAGAAAGTAAGGCATGAAGAATAGAATAACTTGGGCTTCATGATCACAAGTGTTCTAAGCCAGACATTCCTAATGTTTTCTTGGATGAACAGGCCCATGCGGAAATGATATGTTTGACAGAAGAGCGCATGAATTATATAGTGTAGTGTGTCGGATACTTCAGTCTGAACAAATGACATCTTTGATCTACATAACAACCATAGACTTTCCTAGATTTTCACTTCGTGCTTTGTCGTCGGACCAGCACCAGTCATTCATGCCCGCTGTCTTTCCATAGGACATTGCGGACATTCACGATGGACGGTTCATCAGATTCGATCTTTCAATATCAAAATTAAGCATTTGTGGTTAGGACTGGAAACTCACAATGACGAAGTTAGCATGTGAAAATATCTCCATCCTCATCAGTAGTATGAATGGAGAAAAAAAAAATGAATGAATGCATATTACATATTATGGGTCGCTTTGCATAAGATCATGTCATTTCTCAGAGGAATTCAGTGAAGATGTTGCTACACGCACAAAAACAATATGGGCAAGTGTTTGCAACAGCCGAGACCTTGCGATACCAATTTCCTGTGTATTTCCTCGTCCGTCACACCTCTGCCTGCTGCTCTTTCAGGCAAAGAAAGAATTTGTAGCTGAATCAAAAGAATTCACTCAGTTCCTCCCTACCTTTTTTCGCCTTCTCTTTCTCGCTCCTCTCGTACCTGACGGATCAATCCTTGGCCAAATATTAGCAGCCGAAAAGAATACTCTTTCATCGAACAAGGTCCTCATACTATTGGAACAACGTTGGCAAGCTCTTTTTCTGAGACAGCAGCCTTGACGGCCTTCAAAGACTCTTCTAGATCGTCGCAGAGCTGGTGAGGATCGGGAATCACATCTGGGTCAACTGCTACTACAATGGTCATCTTGTTGACATAGCTTTGAAGGTGTATTGTCAATGCCTGCACCAGAAATTAGCTTCCACATCATATCAGAATGAGATGTTCAAAAGACACTGCTGATTTGGAGATGGGCTCCTAATAATATAAATACCGGATACAAGGGAACAAGATAAGTTTTCAAACTTCGCATACATGTGGATGGCCGTAAACACTCGGAGCAAGGTAAGCCATTGGATGGCCATAGAAGCTAATCTCCTCTAGTGGACCGACCATGTTAGAGAAGGCCATAGTAGTGTTGGAAAGGAGTCTCTGTGCAATTGCAGACGCCACCTGTTCACTCAAGGGAATAGACAGACAAGACCAGCATCAGAGACCTAATAGTTTTTCCTTCTACATACCATTCACTTTCTACGACTAATACTGCAGTTGCATATGAGATACACAGAGCAGACTGAAATGCAAGACAAAAAGGAAAAAGTACTCATGCACTCAGATTCATATGTACCTTGGCACCAAATAGCTTTAGTACAAGTTCTGCACATGCAAATGTTGTTATAGCTTCCAGTGAGAGCTTCTTGCGATCTATCGTTGCTTTAGCTTTGCGAACATACTCTAATGGGTCATCTTCTGAACCAATGTTGAAGGGAATGAGAATGTATCCAATCCAATTTCCCCACTTGGCCGTGGACTTTTTGGCCATCATATCACTCAAAGCCTGTCACATGTTAACGCAGGATACAGTCATTTAAGTAAAATAGTTCACGCAGTGAAACTCATAGAAATGCTCTCCCATTTTGGAATTTGTACCTTCTAGCTAGCAGAGTGTCAAACTATAAGCACATTTATGCATATTATCATTCATCTATTTACTTAAAGAAGATGACGTGCAAAGCGATTTGCCTACAAGGAAAAAAAAATTGAAGGCTTGAGATAAAAGCTGGCAGTGCCAACAACTGATGCCAATATCTATTTGACAAGAATATGGAATAGTGTGAATTATATTAGGCAAAAAGAAGAAACAGCCCCTTAGAACTCAGAAACAGAATCTGTTTGACTTAGTTTTGTCCAAGTAGTCTGCCAATTCAACTGTAGTAGTTAAACAGAAATATGAATTCAAATGTTGCAGAAATTCCCCTTTCCTTCTCCTTCAAATCACATACATATTCTGGAAAGATCATTTACCTGGATTCCCACAGTTGGCCTTATGTTTATGAGAACAGTAGCCCTAAGGCGCATATTTTTTGGAATGTTTGATTTCTTCTTCTTGGAATTTTGGTCTTTTCCACTCGCACCTTCTGAATAAAGCAACTGACCGTGTTAGGCAGGATTTTCGTTTTCCAGTAATAAGAATATGCAAGCTGAGCAAGAATCAACTCACCATATCTTCGATTCAGATACCGAGACAGTCCAGCTTGTGTCACTCCCATCACAACATCGTTGATGGTCTAAAAAGCATATGCAAGAGAGAAGAGTGAATGTCAGAATCTGAAAGAATGTGCCTAATACAACCATGAAATAGAGATGGGGAGAACATAAATCCCAACTTTCTTCCAGTGTCATAAACACTGCAGTACTGTGGAAAGTCCAAAATGAAGGAGATTAGGCCGGGATTAGTATTGGTGCTAAAAACGAAAAGAACCAGGAACTAACACAGATTTTTGCATAATTCTCGAAAATTAAATATGCCCATTAAGTGATGCATTCTATGTATGCCAGCTGTACGTCTAGTCTTTGTGAACACTATAAGTTGATGACAAATTTACCCATTTGATGATAAATTTACACGGCAAACACAAAGCAACTGTATGAATGTAAAAATCACTCTCTTATCTAAGTACATCTATAGTATGGTGATGAAATTGAGTCTAAATGAAGCAGCAGCATAAGATTGATAAAAAACTAACCATATTCAGTGCACTCTTGATGAGTTTTATGTCATCCAAACTGACCGTCCGGTGCACAAATCTCTTGGTAGTTTTTGCAACCCCTGGTCCACCTTTGACCAGGCTCTCTGTATCTTTCAGGAAACAAAATGTTGCCACAAAAAGCAAGAAATCTACAATAGTGTTCCAAATCAACCTCATCATTGACCACAAGGCCACGAAGAACCACCAAAACCCGCCTGAATTATCTGTTCCAGCACTTTTCTTTTCAGGAATCGTGGGTAGTGCTTCTGGGTCAGCTGTTTTCCTTGTACAAGCCAGGAGCAGAGACATTAGCGACGCGCCGTCACCCATTGAGTGGTGGATCCGGAAAATCCCAACAGCCTCAGCATCTGAAGTCTTCACATTCAGGAGATGAAGCTCCCACAGTGGTCTGGACATGTCCAGAGGTGTCTTGGTTAGATAGGAAATGTAGTCCTCCACAAATCGGTCCGGCGAGTCCATGTCGGGGTCCATATCAGGGACAATAACATGCTCATCTAAGTTCACCTTCGTCTGAACCCACTTCATTTTTCCACTTCTCTTTACATCTCCCACCTTCCTTCCCCCAACCAACAAAACAGCAGTGATACATATTAGAGAGGCGGCATTTCAATCACGAGATCAATACATATCGGGGTGTAAGCTCCGGTTCACGGACAAAAACGATTAAAAGAGCATTCTCAGTTATATCTCATTGGGATGGATTGCCAAACTGGGGCAAGCTAAGAACGTGGAAAACCATATGGGATAGTACACTTTAGTTTCCTTTGCAACAGCAAAATGTAGTAGGGACTCGTCGATGCTTTTCTTGTGTACTTCCTTCACATTCGGTTCTTTGGAGATTTTATTGTCCTAAAACAATGCTGCTAATACTCTTGTGGCCTTGACAGCATAGAGCAGAAAAAGGCAAAGGACGGGGGCAAAGTCTTCGGTCAAACTCTACGTACTTGCGTACCCAGAATGTGAAAATATAAAAGAAATGTATCACGAGCATTCCAAGAGAACCAACAGTTTTAACCACAAACAAAGAGGCATCAAGAACAACAGCAGCAGCTGCTTTTTCCATATGGGTCAATAGCAAAGAACATGGAAAGACAGAAGCTTTATTAAATGTCGGAAAGAGAAAACAAGAAGAAACGAAGAAAAGAAAAGAACTTGACGCACCTTTTTACTGGAGAAACGAGGGTGCTTGAGCAGAGTCTCCGCAAGCCCTGCTTTGACCACGCTCGGATTGATCCTCGTCTTGCAACCCATGATCGCGAGTATGTAACAGTTGAACCTCGGCGCGTGGAACAGACGAGCCGCCGGGCTCATCTTCTCCGCGCCGCCGCCGCCACCACCGCTTGCCTCCGCGCGGCCGTTGACCGCCGTCTCTCCCCCTCCTCCACCACCACCTCCAGCTTCTGTCATTTCAATATCCATGAGAACAACCTACTCCCTACACCAACTCCATCAAGCCACGGACTTTTAAAGCACCCACCATTTTCTTTTTCCTTTTTCTTTTCTTTCTTGTGTCTAGAATAATGTCCAAGTCCAAGAAGGTGAGCTCGGAATCTTCTTCAATTCGAAGACTGCGGTTTTAGCTACCGAACGAATCGACCTCGCGAGTCAAAGTAGTCGGTCTTGGAAGCTGAGGTTTCTAGATGCACAGTGCTATCGGTGTCTTCAGTAGCGACGCGGAGTTCGTCACGAGAAAAGCCCATCAAATCCAAGAAGCTCAACTCGTTTTCGGCCCCGGCATAGAATGAATCGGCCGCTCGCTCTGCGACGCTGCTCCGGGGAACTGGGAGGAGCAAAATCGAT
>BCNH02000011.1:1879285-1895389 GCA_001662345.2 Metrosideros polymorpha var. glaberrima
TGCTTGTTGTGCCGTCTTTCTTTCTTTATGTTTGGACAGGATTTAATTTGCATACCTAAACTTCCTTTTTCAAATTTAATTCATATTCCAAATGTAATTTAGACCAAACTTCGCCCACAAAATTGTTTCCTGTGGCATTTATTTGCAATGTCCCATATTTCTTGCACGATGCCATTTTATTTATTATGACGGCACGTTTCATTGTCTCGTGCTTAAATGAATTCCACACGAGTGTAATCATGTTAGGAAGAATCGCTTTTTGATATTTGCTATCAAAAAACTCTAAAACCCGCCGGTCTGGATCCTGAGTTCGGTTGTTGGGGCCCCGAGTCTGACACAAGCGTCCCTTTACTAAGATATTAGGAATAGTCCAAGCGTCGAGGGATTGAGTCCCTTCAAGGCCTCAGACTCGAATATGAGGCAATCAAACTCGTTAGCCGACGTAAAGGGGTGCTAATGGTGACCTCCGCAATATATATGTACGTGTATTAGTTAAAACTTCCCATCTCACCCTCTCTAACGCGAAATTCTCGATTTGCCATTGTTCAGACCAATAGTCAAGTTCCATGCCCGCACACTTGCATCTCAGGTGGATTGTTGGGGTATCAGGTCCAATCGCCAAGGACTCGAAAAATTCGGGGAGCTGGGATGGCTTGACAGTGGAGGGTGATGTGAAATTTCAAATATTGACTTTCCATTTAAAAGCATTAATAGCTTTTGCAAATTTAAGCCTATATGCATGTCAACAGTGGAATTTCTTTCATTAAACTCACTAACCAAAGTAATGACTAAAAAAGAAAAGTTTCAGCAGCTTTGTTTTTGGCCAAAAAGAAAATACACCCACAGTAGAAAATTAATTTCTTTATAAGTTCCATTCGAGGAGAAGTTTGGATTCCCCAATTTAGATTTATTCGAGGGCATATATGTTAAAAAAAAATGGATGTAATTATGTCTTTGATGTTGAGGTTAAAGAAGAGTTGTGGTGTGGTGTGGTGTGGTGTGGTCGGGGATTTTTTGTCGATAGTTGTCGTCGGGTAAAGGCCAGCCGTCGCTACCCTCGTCGCCAAACGCGGCACTTTCTCGTTGATGTCCGATCTTCCGACATTTCTTCTTTATTAGTTAAATGTCTAAGAGGAATATATTTATTAAATTCCGATTTGTGGCGAGGTGATGTGCTGTCGGTCTCATGCATTAATGATACAAACTAACTAATTAATTTAATTCATTTCAAATTTGCATATAATTATGATGATGTAACTTTCAAACACTAAGGAAATTATTTCCCGAAATTTCAAAAGAAAAAGCTTAAGGGAGTGTATGATAACCATTTTAGAGTAGAAATGCATTTATTAACGTATTCTCACTATTCTACTTTTGGAGCACTTTTTTCACTTCTGGAGTAGAAACGCGTTTGTTAAAACTACTTCTTTTTTTTGCTCTAGAATGAGTTTTCTACTCTCGAATGAGTTTTGCACCCTAAAAGAGAAATTTTTACTTCTTTGGAGAAAGAATGACTTTTAGCTTCTCTTCTGGACCGTCTAAACCTTTTACATTTGTACCAATTCAATCCATTTGGTCGAGCGATACTGACATGACGTGGCACGCCTGTTAGCCAAAATATTATTATTTTAATATTTTCAAAATTTTTTATTTTTTTTATTTTTTCCTTCTTGCTAAGAAGTGTGGCCGGCGAGGGCGAGGGCCGCGAAGCCCTCTCCGGCCAGCCAAAATAATAATATTATAATATTTTTGAAATTTTTATTTTTTTAAAATTATTTTTCTTATTTTTATTTTTTCCTTCTTGATAAGAAGTGTGGCCGGTGAGGGCGAGGGCCGCAGAGCCCTCGCCGGCCAGCCAAAATAATAATATTATAATATTTTTGAATTTTTATTTTTATTTTTATTTTTATTTTTATTTTTTATTTTTTCCTTCTTGCTTAGAAGTGTGGCCGGCAAAGGCGAGGGCCACAAAGCCCTCACCGGCAAGTCAAAATAATAAGAAGTTGATTTCTAGAGTAGAATGGTTACCATCACTCCCAAGTTACCGGGAAAAATCCGATCCAAACACACCCGCCTTACATGCTACAGCATTCGCATCCTCACAACACTCACGTGAATCTGTACCGAAAATAATGCCCGCATGTTACTTACAACGAAATAGTGACCTTACATAAGATAGTAGAATTCATAATATTTCAGGCTATCGATTTTTATTCGTATCTATTATCTTCTTATCGTATGTTTGAACTATTATACTACCGAAAAAGAAAAAAAGAAGATATCGATCACTGAGAAAGCAGGCATCACCAAACATAGTAGTCAATGGAGAGGTACTTTGCCAACGCATGATACGCATATAAGAAGTTATATGCTAGTACAAATTCTTGCAAAGTATACCAAACAGCATTTTTTATATTGATAGCGCATCAACTCACGTTTATTCTTCTACTTTTATTTTTAGGAATTCTCTTACCTGACATATTCATCGAATCCCATTTCAGAATGTCGAAATTGTAGTTCGAGGCATGAAATATTCCAAAAGGAAAAATCTTTATTAGGGATGTGTTTATTTCGCGAAAATAAATGACCATTTATCTCACCTACAAAAGCAAATGAACAAAGAATATTTCTTCATTCATGAAAATTTTAGACATAAATTGTCCATCAATAATGAAAATATTTTCGATTGGCTAATAATTTTAAACGATTATTTTTAGAAAAATATTTTCTAAATGTTTTTTTTTTCGCAAAACAAACAAAGCCTAAATCGATGCTTATATTTCGATTTGTAAAAGCCACAAATAATCCTAAACTATGTCTACTAACCATTATGACATATTTACCCTAAACTCTTTTTTTGTGATGGGTGACACATTTACCATCTTCCAAAGTTCTACAAATGAAAACCGTTAAAAATCTGTTTACATAAACGCCATAAAGCAAACGGTGTTGATATAGTACATACATGGCGTAAGTGAATAAAAAAAAAACACGTTTTTGTTGAAAATAATCCAATGTAACTTTGACGTAGGTGTGTCACATAAGTACAATTTTTAATTTTTTTATGTCATAAGAAAAATTTTAGAGCAAATGCGTTATAGTGAGTATAGTTTGAAATTTTTTATGTCATTAAAAAAATTCAAAATTAATATATCACAATAAATATAATTTGAATTTTTTTTTTGACTATTTCGAGTAAAAATGACAAATACCAAACTATGAAATTTCCCGATCTATAATAAAAGTCACGAACCGCTACTACAAATTAAAATTCGAGAAGCAAAAGGTCGAAAAGTCACCACTACGGTACCGTCAGCTGCTAGGCCTTAAGGTTCACCACATAAAATTGGACAGATGGACGTTCTAGAGACGGCGAGTTTTCAATCCGGCGGAGTTCAGAGAGTTGTTAGACTGACAGAAAGTAATGGCATTTACTGGCCATGCGTCCCACACATCTCCCACCGAATCTGCCGGCCTCCGATACTCATTTACTATTTCTACTGTACCCTCTTCCTTAATTTACTTCTATTCTAGTGAGAAGGGCTCTTTCCATAAAAGCATAGCCGGTGTTGCAGACTTGAAAACGACTCACTCTCTCTCTCTCTCTCTCTCCTCCCCGCCTCCTCCCTCTCTCCTCTATCGCCGGCCGCCACCGCTGCTGTCAGAAAAATAAATATTTTATATTATTTGTGTTGTTATTAAATACGTTTTTCTATACATTAAAATAAAAAAAATTCACTTACTTTTACGAAAATAAAATGATTATCATTCTCAATCTAAAGGAAAATCCGAACGAGGTCGAGTTCCAAGCCTTTTCCAAGCCATTCAGGCTGCGTTCCTAGTGCTCTTTTGGTTGAATTCTGATGGCAGGGGTTGGGTGAAAGTGGACCGCTTTCAGCCCTGTGGTCACCAGTCTTCTCCTCCAGGCCAATTGATATCTTTCGACCCTACCAGAATTGAATGAGAGCACCAGATTCCGCAGATGGCTCTGTCTTTGACGCAGTAAATTTGTGGATTGAATCCCCTATCGCTGAATTAAATAGGGGGGGCAACATGTATTTTCCTCTGACGTTTCAATTTTCGCGATTTACCCCTGGATTTTGGAAATCGGTTGCAATGTGACTAATCACGAGAGGCAAATTCATTACATAATACATACATACAAAAAAAATAAAAAAAATAGAAGAATGTACTGCATTGTGAGAGCATGTTACTAAATGTTCTAGCGAGAATTTGATCGGAGTCTACTCTAAATGCAAGGTTCCGAAATACTTTTTAGATGCAGCACTCAATCCCTTGTTAACAGAGTTGAACATAACAATAAGTCAATGCTCTTAGCAGCTAACCACTACTTGTTTTGGTTCTGAACTAACTATCATACAACCCCTGTTCTGCTCTCCTCGTGCAGATATATGCCCCCCCTGTCATTCTTTCAGCTCGAAGTTCATATATTTTAGTTCATTACTTCCTACAACCGCGTCACGCCATTCAAGCATGACTCGAAAAGATGCGGTTGAGCTCTCGATATCATTATGAAGATTGACTTGCAGATTATATCTATAGGTATCCTCCTACACTATGTTTCAAACCATTCCTTAAAGCAATGTATAACTGGAACCCCTCAACGAATTCCTGGGGACATTGCTCCCATCGACAAGTAGGCCAAGAACCAGATTTAACTTGACCTTGGGTAAGCCCACGCCACAAATCAAAAGAAGATGTTTACACGGCACTTTGGAAGAGGATGTTGGAACAGTTTATATATCTTGGCGCCAGTCCCACACATTCAACAGAATCGGCGTGAGCATCCATAGAACTTACGACCTGTCGGAATGAGCAGCATATGTCATCAGACTGTGAATGCACTAATCGGTTCAGCTACAGCATTGCCATATATCCAAATTATAATATT
Organism: Metrosideros polymorpha var. glaberrima; assembly: GCA_001662345.2. Lineage (NCBI taxonomy): Eukaryota > Viridiplantae > Streptophyta > Magnoliopsida > Myrtales > Myrtaceae > Metrosideros > Metrosideros polymorpha. The sequence goes on from BCNH02000011.1 coordinate 1,884,198, forward strand.
CGCAAGGGCGAAGACATGATGCATCGATATAACTAACCGAGTAACGAGTCAATTTCATCGCGAGACCAAATACAAATGGTCTGAGATGACTGATAATACCCAAAAGTTTTTTACAAGACTGAATAAGTTGATCTGAAACTGCAATGTCGAATTCAAATTAGTCGAGAGTTTAAGATGGTTCTTTAAGCTGAAGGGAAGTGGACTGAACTCCGGTGACTCGGTGAACGTGAAAGGACGGAAATTGGGTTGGGCTTTCTGTTGGGCTATAAGCCCAACCCGTTTTCAAAGAGAGCCACAAGCCCAATAACAGCTCGACCCGGCCCACCTTCGAGCTTGAGTACTGGTCACATTCTCCTGCATTCTTTCTCTCTCCGCCATCTGCTCTGCATTGGTGCTCCTTCGGGTTCTCTCTGAGGAGGTGGTGGCGACGTCGGAGTAGGAAGCTCGATCTCGCACCGCCACCTGACATTCACGTTCGATTCAAGCGCTTTCGTCTTCCACCTCCGCCTCTCTCCCTCTCTCCCTCTCCCCCTCGCCCGCTTCGTTCGTTCCTACCAGAGCCAGAGGCCGAGCTCTCTCCTTCGCCGCCGCGCGCATCTCAAGCGTACGTAGACATTCTCCGTCGCTCGTGTTTGGCTTTGATTTTTGCGGTGCATAGATAAAAATTGCGGCTTTGCGTCCTTTTGCTTCGCTTTCTGCGTTCGGGACGAATTGGGGCAGGACAACAAATAAGTTCTTTTGATGATAATTGGCAACTGTAGACGTTTCTGTTTGATTGTTGAGCTTTTACTTCGTATGAATGGCAGAAATTTGATTCTTTCTTACGGATAAATTTTGTTACTCATCGAAAAAGATTGCGGACACTTGTGGTATTTCTTGGAAAAAAATCGGATGGAATTGTAATTATTGTCATTAGTTGTTCCAGTTGGGTGTTCGTGATTACTATGCGATTCTGCTATACTAGATTACACTTTCGTGGAGTACAGTACACGGCACACGCTCGTGGTAACTTGTCTGTGTATTTAGCCAATTAGCGACAGTAGGTTGTTGACTGAAGCTTAAGATTCTTGCCTGTCATGGTGGAGAGAGAAGTTACAGGAGATCAATGGTTTTGAAGTTATCGGTAGATTAGAATTACAAAAAGGTCCCCAAGTTAGGCAATCGATGTCCCAAAGTGTAGTTTAGTTTCTTCAGGTGAATGTCGGTTACCGCAATAATACGCTGTTGCCTTATGGGGAGGTTCTTATTTATGTGTTAGTATAATAGCTCCATCTTAGAATGAATGACGAGGCCATGCTGCAGTCTGCAAAATGGGCAATTGAATGATTCCCCGATTTGTGTTAGTTACACAAGCGATGTCCTGAAGTGTAGTTTAGTTTCTTCAGGTGAATGTCGATTACCGGAATAATACGCTGTTGCCTTGTGGGGAGGTTCTTATTTATGTGTTAGTTTAATAGCTCCATCTTAAAATGAACGACAAGGCCATGCTGCAGTCTGCGAAATGGGCAATTGAATGATTCCCCAATTTGTATTTAAGACATGAAATTCTTTTACCCATCCCACTTTTCGGTCCGAAGTTTCCTTAAGATACATATATTGTTCCAAGGATACGCCATCAAAAAGCGTCCACCAGTGCATATGTAGCCGTTGTTCATTGGAAGAGGCCTCTATCAATATCGTACTTATCGTTAACAGTTGTATAGCACAAATAGCTGAGGGAAGGACTAATCCAGGCTGTGGAGTGTGGACGGCGACTTCTGGATACATACTACTTCTGTTTTATTCTTGTTATTGGGCTTGTTCATTGTCCTGGTTTTGAGACTTGGGTTCTACGTGACTTAAATCTCCTTAGTTCTCTCAAGTCTTAAATCCCTTTATTTTTGCTCATCCATGCATGTGATCTTTCTGATTAAAAGGCCAGAGCCTTATTTACTTCAGAAATCAGTCTTCTCATGTGTGATTCTTCTGTATTGGATTCGACAGTTGTATGAGTAATGACATAGAGATTTATCATGTTTTCATTAAATCTCATGCTGCATGTCTTTTAGATCATGTACTTTCACTTAGTTACTGCTTGAGTCCAATTTTTTCTGATTCTTTGAAGCTGTTGCTCAATTTAGCTCTAACGTCAGTGCGTGTATGTGCAGGTTACATCGATCCATTGCTGTGAAGATGTCTATGTTTGTTTCAAGCACTATCTGCTCCATATCTCAACTACCAATAGGTAATTAACATTGATTGTAGAAATCACTGTGGATGTTGGATTGATGACATGCAGTTCTGTCTGAATTTGTGCTGATGCATTAAATTGATTCTGACTTGATAAGATGTAATGATATGTCATGTATTTTGTTAATTGACACAACATGGATGAGAAGTGCCCTCTTCTTGGTAAATGCATGTGTAAATGGATAACTGTGCTTCTTGTTGTTGACTTCTAGAATGCCGGTTGATTGAGGGCAAGCCACCGCACCTCACAACTGAATGTCAGCTGAAAGGCCTACTATGATCGATGAAAGGAAAGGAAATATTTAAGCAAGATGGGGACAAACATCATATCCCATACCCCTTGAATGGATATAAAATTCCCAGCACATTACCTATTGAGAAATCCCTAACTTTAGGCCTTTTTAAATTTGACTACATTGTGAAATAAAATATCCACTGCTGCTTGTTGTTAGGATATGGATTACAGATATGGATTGGATAGACATATGGAGATGTTGGTGGCAGTAGGTGCTGTTTTGAGATGAAGCTTTTCAATAATGAATTAATAGCATTTAATATCAAGCAGTTGCTTGTGGTGTTGCTGACAGTTTTTTCTTCAAAAATTTGAAGATTTAGTTACTATATGTAGTTTTTTTTTTTTTGGTCAAAAGTATATGTAGTTTGATACATTAAACTTTTCTGTTTTGAAGACATTCTAAGATATTATATTCAGATTTATTCAGAGAATATAATCAGTAAGAAACCTGTTATTAAGTGACAAAGCATTGCTTTTTAAAGGTTCCAGCATTCTGTTGTTATCCGTCCGCTTTATCAAATTGAAATTGCAGGTCTATGAAATATACACTAAGGTTTATTTTACAAGCTCTTTGATAGAATAAGATAACAATCTATTTTTCTTTGATATTCTCCTATCATTTTCAAAATTGAGGGTTTATATTTTACAGCATATACTGGTAGGTTTAATATCCTGGGCATGTATTGAGGTAGATGATACGTGGTAGCATGGACAAGATCATATTTTAGAGCTTCTATTTCTACCCATATCATTTACACTTTCACCTCTAGTAATCCACTTCCAGAAAGAGGAATGTTCTTACTGATGCTGAAGCATCTTAAGTTTATCTTTCTGCGTATCAACCCAAAAAGTTCTATTTGTCTTATTTATTTTCATTGAGACAACATCTTCTTTCACCCAAACGCTCTCACCAGACATTTGACATGGCATGATTTGATTTGACCATAGACTTTCTTTTGCTGTTGGAAAATTAGAAGTAGCATGTTTTGATTTTAGTTATGAATCTAGTTTATCTTTTAACACTACTTGCAATACGAACAGATGCTAGGTTACAGGAGCGAACTAAGAGCATGAAACACTCCCCCGTGGAGCTTGGTTTGCAATCTAAACATCTTTCTGCCCTAAGGGGAAAAGTGAAGGTCATCGCTTCAAGTCCAGCAGGATTGGGGATGCAACTACAACCTATCAATAGAAGGAGATATGTCATGCCTTCAATTGGAAGATCCACTTCAGCCATATGTTTTGCAGCTTTGGTTAGTTTGAAGTACTTTGGTTTGTCTACTTTATTTCCTTCATCCAATTCCAAGATATTATGCTGTTTTGCTTAGTACTTGCAAAGTAATATAAGAAATATAATCTATAGTCAATATGATCAAAATTATATTGGGTGCCATCGTATTGTTCTGTTGTTTTTCTGCTAGGTTGTCCATTAAGCATGAGATTGAGAGCTAGATTTTTCTCAATTTTCTCAGGCTGGCATGAGAAATTTTAGAAAACCAAGTAGCTAATTTTTGCCAGCCTATTAAAATCAAGCTGTTTTGCACATTGGAAAATAGCAGCACACATGCAAGTAGTTCTTACTTTTTGGCGAAACAAAACAGTTAGATAACCTCATAATATAAGTGACCTAGAAATGCATGGACAAATGTGCTGTTTAAAACTCTCTCTCTCTCTCTCTCTGTCTCCACCCGTGCACGTGAATGCATGGCATGCCCTTTTGTGCAAATGGTCTGGCACAATAGAACAGATTGTTTATTGACTATTCAAGCTAACGTTGGAAATCTTTTTTCAAGTCCTTCATTGACATTTTTCTGTCAACTGCCTGCAGAATGCAAGATGCGGCGTAGAGCAAACCCAGACTATTACGCACAAAGCTCCAACAATTACCCAAGCGCCTACTCACGGTAATAGCTCTATCATTCCATACTCATGCAGTATCAGCATAGCATCTATAATATGAAGACAGATTGATTCCTTGGCTGCTTAGCTAATAATAGCCCACCTCCGGTCATATTGCGTAGTGTCATTTTATATGGATGTGGACCTGTTGAGCATTCCGCATTTCTTGTACTGTTCTTTTGGAAATAGTTCATCTTGTCCTGTCCACTTAAATGACCATGGTCTCATTTCTATAGACCATGCTGGTGTGACCCATGCTTGTGTTACGTGCTTCGTATTCTAATTCTTCAATGGCAATTTGGAAGCTGACCATCTGGAGAATGTTTGATATGTGCGCATGTGTTTGGAGAATCTCTCTCATTCTAAATGTAGCTGACAAGTATATATTTGAATTGCAGTTCAGGAAAAGTCGCCACTACTTGACGACGGCGGTACAGGGCTCCCACCCCGAGATGATGGTGATGGTGGAGGTGGTGGGGGTGGCGGCGGCGGCAACTGGTCGGGTGGATTCTTCTTTTTCGGCTTCCTTGCATTCTTAGGCTTTTTGAAGGACAAAGAAAGTGAAGGGGACTACAATGACCGCAGCGGGAGAAGATAAACCGAGTGTGATGAGACTGTAAGTCAAAACTATGATACACCAATACAATTTGCTTATCCTTTTACAATTTTTTTTTCTTCTGTAGCTATTATTTGTACGGTTTATTTTCTCACTGTTCTATGTACCGAGGATTAACGCGGAAATAGTACAAAGCGACATGTACTTGCTTTGCTGGTTCTCTCTAAGTTCTGTGGGAAATTTTGCCCACGGAAATGCAACCATAGCCAAAAAGGAATCGGTGCCTTAATGGGAATGGTGCTTGCTACCGCTCCTGGCGATGAAATTATTCAATGCTTGTGATATTCGTACCTGATTGGCAAGATATCGACCCAACCCACTTGAACTCTACACAATACTGGGGTGAGGATCAGTTGAGGAGGGAGTAAATGTCAGGATTGCTGGAACTTTTATCATGTTGTAATACCTCAGACAACATCTCCCATGCCATACCTTTGGCGATTTTAGTTTATTAGGAGTGCATTAATTGTGTCCTTATTCCATATGAGAATAAATGTTGGGATGAAGTATTAATCACCTGCTGCTCAATATTAAGCCCTCGAAGATTTTCAATCGCTTGCTTTTCGATTTTTAAGAACGCTTTCTCAAGTGGAAATCGGTGCATCTAATCTGATGCAATCCGATCTGAACGTGTTGACTGGACATCTTACAGTTGAAACGTTCACAAGCAAAATAGAAATGAGTCACTGCATGAAAACCTTCCTGATGAAGCCAGTGATTTGCAGTGCACTCACTTAGAAGGATTATGTTCTTGCCCATTGTCGTTAGGAATGTGATTAACCGCAATGCTTCGCTCTTTTTATGTCGTTCTCGATGTCGATGATGGTTCTTTACGAAGAGTACCCTGATATTCTCCATGATCAATTGGCTAACTCTCAACCTAACGAGAGAAATAGACGACGGCATCGCCATTCACACTCGTACGTGACATCCAATGTACGTAAAAAGGCAACATTATTCGACGGGGCCGATTCGGGAGGGCTCCTGTCCTATGAAGACAAACTTGTCGCTTTGCTCAATAAATGTAGGAGCCGGTTGGTCCTTGTTCTTGGTCATGCCCCTGTTGGGGTACTCTCCCTCTCGTCACGTAGCGATGTCTATTGGACGGTTGTACTCGGAAACAGTGCAGAGCTAATGAATTGGGATAGAAAGAGGTAAAGTTAGCTTGGCCCACTCCATGTCCGAACAATGATAATGAAAGAAGAGAGCATAGACTTAAATCGCAGTACCTAGAGGAATCGGACGAAGCGTCGTCGTAAACCTGGCAACCCTTCTTCCAAGCTGTCGAGCAAATCACGTCTGACCAACGAGCCGAATCATCTGAGCTCTCTGTCAGATTGATGAATGGGGTTAGATAGGTGGTGATTGCCATGAAAGCGGGGGGATGAAAAGCTCAACTAGTGCCTCTGCTATTGAACATCGATGCAAGAAAAGAAGATGACTACAGAGCGCTGCCCCCACCGACGTGAGCTTTCGGTTTCATAAAGTCATGCCAATCAAAAATCCAAAGCTAATTCCGAATCAACATCCTTTTCTTTTCCATCGCATCAAGTCTTTTCTCTAAACTCTCCCTTTCCTATATTTTTCCCCGATTCCATTTCTTCCCCCACGAACACGACCCTTTTAACCTGTCGCCAGCCCAGAATCAATTCCAAAAGGTACCGTGACGAGCATGATTGAAGGCTGAAGCCATCTATATGCAAAGAGGCATTCACTGTAGAAAGACCGCGTAAGAGATGATGGTTGCTTTTGATCGTCGTTAATTGCTTGCTTTTCCTCATGATGGTTTCTTGACCGAATCAGCCTAACTTTCACCACAGATTCACAGGAAAATCAAGAATTGCCACCCACTTTCGGGGGTTGAATTCCATGGGACGTTATCATTCCTTGCCCGTCAGAAATACGTAAAGCATCAAACAATGTCCAACCACGAGGGAGAAAAGTCGTCGACCTTGCTCCTATGGATGACTTTGCTTCCGTTTTTTAGTCAATTTTTGGGTGACTTTGCAAGTCAACAAACTCTCCCATGGTAAGAGAAAGATACAACCCCGACTCGCTCACTGCGCGATACATAACATTACTAGTCGGTCCGGGCGACATGCGATGATCAATGATAAGACAGGTGTTTTGTGAACGTAGTGGAACTCCGTTGGAGCTCAAAGCTGACAAGGAGAGAAAGAAAAGCGGCTATTTTTCTATGGCATATTGTAGTTGATAGTTGAATGCTGCGTCAAGTGACGAAAAGATGAACGGTCATTATCGAGAGAAATTATGCTTGTATAAAAAGAATGTAGTTTCTTTTTTTTTTTTTTAGGTTTTACTAAGTAGGCGACGTCGTGTATCACTTGAATCCATCGGTAAATCAAGGAAATGAAACCAAGAAATTTAGGCACATTTTCTAACCCTTCTCGCCTTTTTGTAATTGCAGATAGAAAGTTGAAGGTACGCCAATCTCTTGTACATTCCGATTGTGATATCGCCATTCTTTCGCGTTTCCCCTAACCTCGCGGACGTAGGCCGGCGACCGAATTCCGTCAATAACGAGCTTCTCTACTTTTTCCCAATTTTTGCCGAGGTGCCCAGCTCACTCTTGTCGAGCAAACAATTTTTAGGTCACCTCATCATCATGTAACTCTTCATATCGAGTCACAACGATTGTCTAAACGTCCCGAATAAAAAATATTCACGAGAAAGCACGTTGCGTCGGGTATATAAATTTCACAAATGAATGCAAAATGTATATAAGCATGGACCGACCACAAACTACAAGTGCTGCAATTATGCAGAGCGATTGTGACAGGAAGGATCAACATGGGGAATCGAAATTCTATCCGAAAATCATGTGATCCTGCTACCGCATTCGGTGCTGACATCTGAATTCTGACCCACCACGCACCACCAAGACGCAAATTGGATATAGACAGATCACCAATCGAACCTGAAATTCGGCCCTTTACCATTCGTTTCTAATTTGTCGCTGCTCGACCGTGGACTCTTCCCCTCTTTTGTGGTCTGTAGGGGGACCGATGGCTTCGTCTATTGTTCCACATGGGACTTTTGTGGTCATCACATCGTGAGTCTTCCTTTTTGGTCCTTCGTTTTTCCTTTCCTCGCTTTCGATTGCTTGTCTTTGACAATTTCCTCGAAAGTATTGGGGGTGGTTCATTCTTCCTATCGACTCGGAAGACACGGGAGTCCAGCTCCTAGGTGAGCGGGCAAGGGTTGGGAGGGCAGAGTTCCTAAGCTGCTAGATGATTTTTATAGTTTAAGTCCATAATTTATTAGTAATTTGAACTTGGACCCATTAATAACTACTGTTATATATAATCATTTTCTCTCATAATTGAGTGATGTAACAGAGAGGTGAGATGTGCTAAATATAGAGAAATTCTCTTGTGGATGTAGCTCTAGAATCATGATAAAATTTCGTGTCTCGCTTTCCCTTTTTCGTCATTACTTTATATTCTGTCGTAATTGTGTGCTTAATCCTAACGAAAAGCACTCGAAGAGAGAATTTTATTGAGAAAACGTTCTTTTTCCCACCAATTATTTGATTAGGAGTACTAAATGATTTTACCATTAGTAACTCTCTTCGACTCTTTTGGTGGTATTACTTCTGGGTCGGAAGAAAAGTTGATTAGAGGGCTGTCACAATTATTAATGTTAGTCAATATTTAAGGTTTGCCACCCATGTGCTTCGCTGGATCGTGTCGAATTGCGTCTAAAACATCAATCTTGCAATATAAAGACATTTTGTCATGTAATGACTCTGGTTCGATGGGGCAGCGGCCGTACGACTGTTGACTAACGGTTTGACTTGGTGTGATGAAAGTGATTCTGACCGGCTAATCACCGCTAGACGCAAGTCATTATTACATCAACCGGTACTTGTACGTCAACGTACGGGAACCCGAGTATTGGATCCAGCGTATACACTTAAATCACCTGAGTATTGGGCACTGCTACTTAAAAAGCCGATCATTCAATGGTCTCTAAAATGATACCAATGTCATTTGTCACGCCTTTTCACCACTTATCGTTCACAGATTTTCACCCATTCAATAAAAACCCAACTACCTTTCATTGATAGTTACGACTGAATTACAATATAAGATTCGAGTATACTGGCCTCTCCACACTTTTCACTAAAGATACCACTCTTCGCTTTAAGCTCATTTTCTCTCTCCTCAACAATTCCGTCGTTCATCGTGTCGATTTAAGGATTGGAGGGCCAATCCGAGTGCAAAGCCTTAATGCCTTGACTCGATTGTTGTGGTACATATTGATTTCCCAGTAAAGATGCGGACCAAGTATGTGGTTCACAGTTCTAGCTTTGACATGGTGAGCCATAATCTCGTACTTCTTGACTGAGCGTGCCAGAATTGAAATATGTACTCAAAGAACGATGACAAATAGCAAATATGCTCATGACACCCTAAATCTCAGTTCGAGCTGTTGTATAAAGATAATAAACGGCCATTGCAATATGATCCAATCTCTCTATATATAAGTCTCATTCTAGAAAGTGTCGGGAAATTTAGATAACCAATAAAAAGTTCTAAATCACCCTCTTTTTAAAATAAATTTACGAGTTATGGCATTAAAACTCAGTTTTTGGGGATGTAGCAGAATTTAGAGAATCAGAAGGAAGAGTGCTTTTCTGGCCTCATCTCGCTCACATGCAATTTTAAGTTTATTTTCTTTAGAAACTTTTTAATTGTTTTCGTTTCTATTCAAGCAACAAAAATCGATTTATTCACCTAACTGCCTAGTGTCAATATTCAAATACCGTGGGACCATTCTTATTTCTTAACCCATAAAAGTAAATAATACCGGTGGACCGAACAGGGGGGAGGGGGTCCAATCACTGTCTATATTCATTTAATGCTGACCAACAAATGACGTGGCAACATGAATTATTGCTAAGAAAATCATATCAGCATTCGCACAGAAATTGAGTATTTTGAGTGACGCAGCAAATTGTTGGATTCGAAATTCTTGAAAAAAAAATTCAAATCGAAATTCGACAAAAATAAATAAATAAATAAAAATATATATAAAAGAAGTTTGATTCGAAGCCCAAAAAGTTTATCTATGCATTCATTAATTATTTTGATGATCGAATTTAAATGGAGATTAGAACACCTTTTTGAAGGATTATATCCATGTGATGATCACGTTGATTTGATGGACAAAGTTTCCATTTTTTCTGTTTGTTTTTTTTTGGGAATTAATACTACCAAAAGCCATAGAGACTTCTTCTTTAGTCACTAAAATCCTCAAACTCATTTTAAGGCGACAACTGAGTCTAAATTTATATCACATCAAGACATGTTTGGGGTGCTATTATTGATATCATAGTGCAAAGATTAGTGTTTTTATGTGTGGTAGAAATTGGGTATTTTTTATATATTCACAGAAGTTTGAGAGTTTTTAGTCATGTACAAAAATAAAATAAAAATGTTTTGGAAATATTCTTTATTAAGACATACACGTGTCGATTTCAAGATCACTCTAAAGAGATCAATTTTCTCATCGTCACTGAGAGAAAGTGCAAGCTTCTTTGGGCGCTTTCCCTACTGTCTAAGAATATTGGATTTTCTAACCCAAAAAAAAAAAAAAGAATATTGGATTTTATAATTGCGCGTGGACGTGACGTGACACTGCAACTAACTCCATGTCGAGTGTCCATCAAAGCTATACATGAACAGGTAATGCCCTCTTTAAGGGATATAATTATCCAAAAACAATTAAATCTATTAATAAAATACTTACAAAATTTTTAAAAAAAATTATAGAATTTATCCACGCCAGCGCCGACCTACGTGCATAGAACGATCAGCATCCATGTCAACTGTATAAAGGCTGAATTGATCGGAAGAACTATTTTGTTTAGGAACTAAATTGACATAATTAAAATATTTGGGATTGAATTAGCGGTCGCACAGTAGATTTAAAACTTTTTTGGCAAATTTTCCCGCTCTTTAAACTAGGTAAAGCTTTGAAAAGTCTATTAAAAATTAAAGGCAATAAACTGGACAGGCAAAAAAACAAGGAAAAAACAGAAAGGAAAAAGTGGCTTTTCGACCATGCTTTATCATCCATTGTAAAGTTGGAAAGTTGTCTGCGCAGTACTATGTTTGCTCATCCAGT
>BCNH02000011.1:1897125-1938791 GCA_001662345.2 Metrosideros polymorpha var. glaberrima
GACACCCCTCCCCCCCAAAAAAAAAACCTTTGAATCCTGCAGGACATGAAACGAATTCACAACCCTCAGCTCTCGAACTGAAAGCAAGAGGACGCTCCACACTTAAATCTCAGCCTATTTTGTCGAAGCGCGATCAATTATTGAGGTTGCTTCTATTAAGTTAGGAGCAAATAGACAAGTGAGGGCCTCATGTTTGTCAACTGAACTACTCTATCATGTGTATAAAGATCAACACACCCGTGGCCTAGGCAAAGCTAAACAATGAAAACTGGAAAAGCGCGTGATAGACCATATAGTTATACCCTAGTAAGAACCAAGAACACCTTCAAAATCGAGCTCGAGGTGGTTGAAAAGAACTTCCACCAAAGAATCACAGGAATTTCTTGCCCGGCGGTGATCTATGATCCGTGAGGTTCCTCGATAGCTGATGTAGCATGTCAACATTTCGTATTTACCATAACTTTCTATTTAAGATTATTATGAATCTTGACATGTCGTGAAGAGAGATTGATAAGTCATTGGGTAAAAGACCCTTTCATCTTTCTCAATTAGGAGGGGGGCAGGCGCATGATGCATTGCTATGGGGGCGGTGATTGCACTAATTGTTCCCAGCGAACAGATGGTTTCTCTTGTTGGCTGCCTTGACCTTTCAAGTAAGTCACTTGTCCCCATTCTCTCAGCCCTATCCCTAGTGGAGGAATCTTCTTGTTCATTAGAAAACTCCCTTGCCTAAGGAAGCACGGGTTTGTATTATTTCTTAATTGCCTTGTCCATCTTTAGCATTTCATTATTGACGCTTACTATTGTTGGTCGTTTGTTTGTAAAGCAAATATAATCGTGCATTTCCTTATCCAATGTAGGAAAGTTGTGAGTTTGTTGGTCAATATATAAGTGTGGAAATCTTCTATTCTTACAAATGAAGACAATGGGCTTAAAGGGCTAGACCCTACAATACCCATGTGCGGTTGTGCGTATATTATACGCACTTATCAACAATTATTATTTTTTATTATTAAAATTCGAATTTATAAATATAAAAATTAACAGTGGGACTGTTCGCAAAGGAGTTATGGTTATTTTATTTATTTAGTTATTTCCAAATTTTATTACTTCGGCCAACTGTTATATTAGAGGTCATATTTATTCATACATAACTTCTTAACCTTTTGAATGTTGTGTCTATTAAAAAATAACTTCTTATTTTCGCTATCAATTACTGAACGTGTTTGTTCAATAGAGTAACTTCCATTTTCGTTTCTTTTAAAGAGATACAACCTTCTTTCCAATTGTTTCCTTTTGAGAGTCATTGGAGAAATATTAGAATTACTATATAATATTTTCGATTGAGACTTTTGTTGTATCTTAGAGGATTTTTTTTTTCAGTAACCATTACCAACGTTGTGGGGCAAATAATTCTTTAGATAGAGTGTTATCATGCCTCAAAGACTAATTCCATATCTTCCCACTCTAAATTTTTCCCAACAACTAATGCATTTCTATGGACAAAGTCGATTCGGTTGAGAGGAGAATTTAGTAATGTAGAGACCATTATAATGTCATCCTCTACCTAGGTTGCTGTGCAATCTCCCTTCCGTGTTTTGGAAAGAACTCGCGAGCTTGTGTCCTTTCTTTGAAAGGATAAAAGGTGGGGTGAAAATCATGTGGGTATAGTCTTTCTAAATACGAGGTATCGACGGGATAGCTTAAATCAATTTGGGAACTCTCTAGGCCAAGGAGCGAATCCCCGAAGTCTTGCTCCGGTTTAACGTCGATTCTTTGAGTCATCCTAAAACCATTCCATTTCTTGAATGATCAAGAATTAATGGTAGATTTGGTTCAATTTTGTAAATGAGTATTGGAAAAAAGTAAATGGTGATATCAAAATTCTCAAGGCTAGAATTTGGCCAAGTTCGTTAAAAGAGCTTGTCAAAATCAATTGTAGAGAGAGAGAGAGAGAGAGGACTATCAAACTTGCAAGCTAAGGCACTAGAGATGACAAGATGGTAAAGAGGATAGAGCCAGAGAAAGGACTTAATAATGTCCTATAAAAAAGGGAGGAGATTGGAGTGTAACATTACCCTCCAATCTTCAATTTCTCACTAAAATCACTCAAACCCCCCTCTCTCTCTCTCTCTAGCTCACTCTTGTAACTCACCTAAGTTTTTAGTGGTCATTTTCTTCCGCTAGCTCCTCAAGTAGCCTCCAGCTCATTCATCCCCCGACATCGACCTCACACCCACCTCCCCTCTCCCCCCAAGCACATATAATCACACTCCCAATCCTCCATTCACTTCCCACCCATTTCTCTCTCTCTCCCTCCCTCCCTCATCACATTAGTATCATCAAACCTCAATCTTGATTGATGTAGTGTGGCCTCTTTGTGTCCAAATTCCATAGAAAACCACACATTCTCACCCTCATTGTCTCATCCTCTACCTTGTTACTCTTCTCCTACATTACCATTCCCTACTCATTCTCCTCAGCACACCACTCCCCAGTCCCAATACATGCAAGAAATGGGGCACGCCAAGCTCGGACTCGGACCCTCCGATCCCCAGCTCCCTGACCGGCAACATCCCGCCGCTCCGTCCCCCCGGGGCCTCCGGTCCCGCAAGTGGAGACTCGTCCTCCTCTCCCTCCTCGCCCTTGTGCTCGTCCTCGCCTCCGCCATCTCCGCCATCCTCCTGGTCGGGCTCCGCACCAGAGCCTCCAGCGACTCCCGGGGCCGCCGCCCGAGCCAAGCCATCTCCCGCACGTGCGCCAAGGCCCGGTACCCGGATCTCTGCGTCAACTCGCTCCTGGACTTTCCTGGCTCGATGGTCGCGAGCGAGCAGGACCTCGTCCACATCTCCTTCAACATGACTCTGCAGCACTTCAGCAAGGCACTCTATCGGTCCTCCGGTATGGATTACCTCCAGATGGAGCCGATCGCACGGTCGGCGTACGACGACTGCATCGAGCTCCTTGACGCCTCCGTCGACGCGCTCTCCCGGTCGCTCTCCACCGTCGGAGGATTGGGATCGCCGGTGGCGGCGGAGGACGTGGTCACGTGGCTGAGCGCGGCGCTGACGAACCAGGACACGTGCGGGGAGGGGCTAGCCGACGCCAGCGGCAGCGTGAAGGATCGGATGGCGGAGGAGCTCAAGGACCTGGCGGAGCTGGTGAGCAACTGCCTGGCGATATTCGCGGCGACGGACGGCGGCGGGGACTTCGCCGGAGTGCCGATCGAGAACCGGAGGAGGCTGATGGACGCAGGAGGGGGAGTATCGAGGGACGACGGGGACGGCGATGGTGAGTATCCAGGGTGGTTGGGGGAGAGAGAGAGGGAGTTGCTGGAGGTGCCAGCGGTGGAGATACAGGCGGACATAGTGGTGGCGAAGGATGGAGCGAACGGGACGTGCAAGACGATCGCGGAGGCAATAAAGAAGGCGCCGGAGAACAGTAATCGTAGGACCATCATCTACGTGCAAGCTGGGAGGTAAAGTCCCTTTTTTTTTTTTTATACCTTTTCAAATTAAGTTTGAATTGAAAGGGAAAAGAAAAATAAAAAAAGGAAAGGAAAATGGCATTTTGTCTTTGGCTTCTCTTTGTTCTTACTATAGAGGAGGATGGCTTTAATTAGCGAATTTAATTATTGCATTTTGATAATTGGACAAAAGGGATGTTAAATTTATAAAGTGACCAATTATATAATAGAAAGTCGTTTTCACTTTACACATGGTGATTATGACTTATGTATTCCACAAAATAATATAATTAAAATAATCACCTACCAATTTTCAATCCAAGTACGTCATTGTTTGAGGACTTTTTTGTGAAAACGAATGTTGTCTATAATCGGTGAACATTGAAATATACATTTCTTTTAGAGATATACTAATTAATAAACTAATCGTAGCTCTGCAAGTTAAAGTTTTTAGTTGCCTTTATTGAAATATTAAATATTAAGTTACGCATTTATGTATCGATTTAAACTTTTAGAATAGTTAGTAGTGATCTCACAATATTTAAATATTCTGATAGACTTGTGTATTTTTATTTTTTTTGTGTAGATTTCCATTGCTATTAATCACGGAGAAAAAATGATTGTGAAATAAATGAAATTTTTTTAGCTTCTCCGTTGCAGGTACGAGGAGGAGGACTTGAAGGTGGGGAGGAAGAAGACGAACCTCATGTTCATCGGCGACGGGAAGGGCAAAACGGTCATAACGAACCGCAAAAGTGTAGGCGACGGGATGACCACGTTCCACACTGCCTCTTTCGGTAAATTTCCAAAGTCCAAACTCTCGACTAGGTTAGGCCAAAAATTATTAAATGACCTCCTACGGGGTAATTTAAGATGAACCTCTACATTTTAATTTTTTATTTTAATGTTTCGTTTGTTTCGCAGAAAATGAATGATCTAAAAAATATTTTTCTAAAAATTATCGCTTATATCACTTACAAAAATAAACGGATGGAAAATATTTTCCTTGTCCACGAAAATATTTAGACATAAAACTGCTGTCAATAATGAAAATATTTTTCACTGATTAATTATTTCAAGCAATCATTTTTAGAAAAATATTTTTTCAAATTATTTATCTTTTGCTAAACGAACGGAGGCTTAAAAAAACGACAAAAGACATTCAGGTCAATATCGAATTGTCGTGGTTGAAAGCTACTTTAGAAATTTCACTAAGTAAGAAAAAGGGTTGTTAGAAATGCTTGATGTAGAAAGTTGCATGTGGGGTGTCGATTTCAGCCGACATGGCACCAAATTCCTCCCCCTCCAATTAATTCCGTGCACCTTTTAGCTGCAAGTGGACTCGGGTATAATGCACCTTAATTAGGAACATATGCCTCGAGGAGATACCGTGATATCATTAACAAGTGTTTCGGAATACTCGTTAAACACGCTCGAGAAGGAATTGTTCGACATTCAAAGTATTGATTGTGCTTGTTACGAGCACATTTTAGGGCATTAGAAACCTCATAAGTATTCTAGAGACACTTTCTAATGATATCATGATGGCATAATCCAAATTCCAAAGGAATGCAACTACTTTTGTAATTGGGAATTTTCCATAGAACTTTATCCTGTCTTTTGGAACATCGACAAAATTAAGATTTCCGAAATGGGTTGAGATTAGCCGGACTTTGCATCTCCTCCTTTTCTTTCTTTTCTTTCGTGAGCTACATTTTTTTTTTTTGGTTTTTTGTCGAATTGAGTTCGCCGTATCACACTTCCAAGATTCTATTAGCATCATTTGGAAGAGCACAAAAAATGTTCAGCAATTACTAGTGTGCATGTGACGAGAGAGATTGCCACATCCGATGTAGATTAGTAAAATGCTCGAATGTTCATTTTGGATTTAAAAAAAACAGGCCTTAGTTGTCGATTTATGTCAGGCTAACGTGAATTTTAAGTAGACAATCGAGTTCATCTCGGATTAAAAGACTCTGAACGATAATCCCATCAGTTCATACATGCATGGTTCCTCTTTTTAATGATCATGTTAAGATGTTTTGCCTCGCCTACATCTTTGTATCCTCTCTGATCCAGAGCTTCTCGTCTCTTCATAACGCCAACGACATTGCTCGATGAAACATCTCAATGGATGTTGCTGGTCCCAAAAATCGAATCTATGATTAAGTGAGATGGGAAAGGGGAATGGCATTATTGACGTGGGTCAGGCGGGGGGCTGCATTTGCATGTTCGTCATTTGTCTACCGTTCATTTCTATTCCCTTCGCCTTTGCATATTAGAACGATGCTAGTTCCACAATGTTTGTATGCTAAATCCCGTTATACCAATTTCAAAGCGCAAACATTATGAGATAATCTTCATTTTGATGCATGCTTTGGCCTTGTCACGTAGGACGGAAAAGATGGAGTGGCTTATTCACGAGATGTTTGGTCGAGAGTCTTGACGTATAATTCTCTAGTTTTCTGCTGAGCTTAATTCTTCTCTTCTGCTGTATGCTCTGCAGCGGCAAGCGGAGCTGGTTTCATTGCCCGTGACATGACCTTCGAGAACTCTGCCGGACCGGCCAAGCACCAGGCAGTGGCTCTCCGGGTAGGAGCAGACCACGGTGTGGTCTATAGGTGTGACATCATCGGTTACCAGGACACGCTCTACGTCCACTCGAATCGCCAATTCTTCCGCGAATGCAACATCTACGGGACGGTTGACTTCATCTTCGGCAATGCAGCCGTGGTCATTCAGAAGTGCAGCATCTACGCCAGGAAGCCCATGGCCAAGCAAAAGAACACCATCACGGCCCAGAACCGTAAAGACCCCAACCAAAACACCGGCATCTCGATCCACGCTTCCCAGATCATTGCCACTTCAGATCTTGAGGCATCTAAAGGAAGCTTCCCGACATACCTCGGCCGGCCATGGAAGACGTACTCCAGGGTCGTGTTCTTGTTGTCTTACATGGGCGATCACATTCACCCCCAAGGGTGGCTAGAGTGGAATGGAGACTTTGCGCTAGATACCCTGTATTACGGGGAGTACATGAATGATGGGCCCGGAGCAGGAGTCGGCCAACGTGTGAAATGGCCGGGTTACCGGGTCATCACATCCGCTACAGAGGCGAGCAAATTCACAGTCGCGCAGTTCATATTTGGATCTTCATGGTTGCCGTCCACCGGGGTGGCATTCGTGGCCGGACTATCAACTTGAAAGTGACACTTACAGGTAATATATGTTGTACTGAGAACCCACATGCATAGGTTCTCATGTATTTACTGAGCTTAAAATTTAGGTCGTCTTATTATTTTTCGACCAAAAAAAAAAAGCAAAAAAAAAAGTGTAGAAAAGCCACAATTCGTAATGGCATTATTCCTCAGTAGTAACCTTTTTTTTTTATGTTCATCAGATTCCCTTGTGTAACCATTAATCAATTGTAGCAACACATTTTGAGGTAAAGAAGTCGGTCGACACCATCCATTCCTCATCCAAGAACTGGTCTAAGACAGTGCATCATCTCGATTACTTTCCTTTTTGACCTTTTTCCGCAGCTAACATTATATGGAAATGACTTGAAAGAAAACCGACACATGCTAGATTCCAATGGCAACCTTCAAATTTTGTCAGAATAGAAATTTCAGATGGAGAGGGCTCAGAAGGGCCAAGGTTTCTAGAAAAGAATAAATGCCTAGACCTAATTCTTACTCTTTAACTTGATGATCCCCCTCCTCTTCCTAGCCTATGGCCCAAAGAAAGTAATTGAAGCCGACCCCATTATTGCCCTCGTAGTCACTCTCGCTACTTGTGTAAAGACATTTTCAAGCATATAACTTCAGCTCTAAGTGACTCATGGCAAGTCTATGCTAAACATTCATCCCCTTGCTTGTCTAAAAATAATGCGTGTGGTCCACTCAAAAGTCAAAACACGAGCGTATCCAGAAGCCTAGCTATTACACAACAGTTCACATTATTCAATACAGTTATCCTTAAAAGTGATATGTACCGTTGCCATATGACTGGCAGTGACTGCAGACAAAAAGTTTGGGAATTGCATGAAGGTCGATTTCATATTGCCAATGCTCAAATCATTGTTCTTGTAAAAACCCAAAAGAGCCGAGTCTTTTCACCTTGTCTGGCCAAAGTGGCAGTTTCAGGTTGTGTCTTGGACGCCAAAAAGATTGATGCACCAGAGAATGATGCAAGTGAACAAGCATATAGTCCAAGCATTAGCAAAGATTTAGCAAGAGCAGATCTGTTCAGGACAGGGACTTCCTTCCATTCATGCAAGCACGCGCACACTAGTACATACTACATAACATACAAGTTCACTCAATGGCCTTCATTTGGAAGTCTATCGAGGTAGTTATCCATAAGCACTGAGACAGATTCGAGAAATGAACCTTCAGTAGCTCCAGGAAGCACACTTTCCTCTGCTTCTTTGACAATACGCTCAATCACAGACTCCTTGTTAAGAGTTTCCCGACACATCATGCTTCCAATGGAGAAAGGAGTAAGCCCTCTCTCCACGCCTTTCTTCAAAAGCATCGTAGAGATGCGCAAGGTACGAGCACACTCAATTGGCAAGTCCCAACCATGAAACTTCAAGAGTTGAATGTCTTGTTCGGCATCCAGTGACCTGATGTAGTCCATAGTTTCAGGAGAGTAAGGCTGCTGAGCTTGTGGCCAGTAGAGCCACTCAAATGTGCAATCTTCAAACTGCAGCGACAAGAATTAAAGATAATATAAGATGAAAAGACGACAAAAAGAAAAGACTACAAAGAACCTTGAGAGGTTTTGGAGCTTGGATGAAGTTATTATGCTTCTGAACTGACGGAATAAACTAAACTATTGCTACTCATAGATCAACAGAAATCCAATCCATCTTCCATAAAATTAGAACTCCTAGTCACGCTCTCTTTGTTGTATTTACCACCAAGAGAACTTAGCAGTGACAAGCATGAAGCATAGACTCTGAAGCAAACATGTCATTTGCACATTTTATCCAGTGATATGTCAATCTGAAGTACCTACGTGTGAAAAGAATAGCAGTTCATGCAGTCAAAGCTGGATGAATGCTGCTTGCGCAATAAAAAGCACTACACAACCATCATCTTGTCTAGCCTAACCATGCAAAGAATTTCTTGTATGAGTTCCGTGTTATAAACAGTCATCGACGCAATTGTGAGTATAACCCTGATGTAAATCAATAAGTGCGACACAATAGATTTGCACATGCCTACATAACCAGGGGTGATGGAGACTCCATCTTTGACAAGTTCTGAGGCACCCAATACTCGTTAAGGAAAACGCAGGGTTATTAAGGCTATTATCTTGGATCTCATGCAATTAGGACGAATCATACCTCAAAGAATAACAAATCATCTATCAATGTATAGCCCTGTTGCAAATCAACAAGCGCCACATGTCCTAAAAAGCAACAAAAGATTGCAACAGATCTGCACATAAGTACATAACCATGGGTAATGGAGAATACATCCTTCACCCAAACCTTCTGAGGCATCCAATACTCGTTAAGAAAAAAATGGCGCTATTAAGACTAATATCTTGGATCTCATGTCAATTGGGACAAGTCGTAACTGAGAGAAACACACATCATCTATTGATATTTTTAGTAGAGAACAACCATATCAGAGAAGAAAATATGATATACTCACGTTTTCAGGCAGACAGTATCCATGATCAATAGGAATAAGCACTATACGTCCATCTTCACCATTCCTGCTGATCAATATGTTGCCTGCATGCCTGTCCGCATTTGCCAACCTTATGTCCAAGACAGAAATCTTGTGTACCTCATCCACCGGAAAAGCTCGGGGTCCCATATCCTCACAACTTCCTATATTCTTCATGAACATCTGCAGTGATCCTATCTTAAAATTCTTGTTTGTGTACTCATAACCTTCTGGATAATTGAACTCTCTATGCATACACTTCACCATAACAGTGGGCGGAACCCCAGCAAAGCCCTTCTCTGAATTGTGAACCGCTGGGTGGTCCAAGATGTAAGCTGCAACTTCTCTCAGTGCACCCTCTCCTACACGCGTGCCCTTTTTCATCCCTTGACCATCTAGTGACAAGGGAAGTCCCCGAGGATTATTCACTGCCATTGGTTCCTCATCAATAGGCTTAAAAACTGATACGTACTCCAGGCCAGAAAAATCTTGCATGAGGTAAGCTCCTCCCGATCCCTCTGAAGACCGTATTGGCTCATTGCCTCTCCCCAATCCTTGGAAAGTAGATTCAATCAGCTCTTTTAACTCAAATGGCAGTTCCATATCTCGATTAACGATGAAAGGTTCCAATACGAAATCTTTTGGCAGTGGTCCATTCTCCATGATATTGGGTTTCAACAGGTCCCTAGACCGATATTCACCCACTGCACTAGCAAGCTCATTGAGATCTGATGCATCAATAAGCACTTCAAAGTGCTTCTCAACAGGTTTCGCCCTCTCTTTAGCAGATTTGCAGACCAGCAAATAGATAACAGCGTCACCGTTCTTGCTACAAATGTCGTGGATGAGTCTCTGATCTTCAAGCTCTTCACCATCACATACCAGCTCTTGATCCTCCAGACTGACAAAGCCTCGGCCCTTCTTCACAATCTGCTCCTTCACATACCCTACGTTTCTGCTCCTCTTGACATGGAACTCAAATTCCTTCCCGCAAGCAGTTCGGACAGTGATAGCTTGAAGATCTGAAAGCCTCAGCACAAGGTGCAACACATTTCCATCAGCAACCCCGTAGTCTCGAACACGAGAATTGTTCCGAGCTAGTTCTCTCCCATCAAAGACCAGTTTCTGCTTTCGGACAAAGAACCCTTTATATGTCTGTATCTTCCGCTTCACAGACGCAATTGAATCTGACTCCAAAATGTGCAGGGGAATCACAGACCCAGCAACACTGAGGTAAATCAGGATCGAATTGTTCAAATGAGGACCATATTGGTGGGAGAACTTCCCAGGGAAATTCAAAGACTCTTCCAGAACCGGGCTAAGTGCCACGCTAGCAACCGACATCTTTCTCTCCTGTTATCTGCGCTGCCCCTTATCCGGACAACCAAACTTTAATCTGTCAAAACCTTCATCACACTCTCTGGACAATCCATTTGACCAGAGAGTCCCAAGCTTCAACTTTGAGTAATGTCACCTCAAAACTGAAAAACTGGGGAACTCCATTTCCCCACTCAAGCAGGTTCTCCAACCTAATATTCCAAACTCAAAAACCTCCAGAAGCAAACTCAAAGCATAAGCCAATCTCCAACTCACTGGATTCTTCGTAGGCATCCGGCGTAAGGGTTTCTTCCGTGCCAGAGAAATTTCCAAAAGAAAGCGCAAGGATTTCGAGGGAACTGGAATCTTCTGGAAACTACAGCCAACCTCAAGCAAGAGAAAAAAAAGAGAGAGAGAGAGAGAGTAAAAAAACAAAATTGGAATCAGCTTGCAATCAACCTCGACCAGGAAATCTTACCAACGATCAAAAAGCAAAATCCCTAAGAAACGAAGAGACACAGATGTTTCTTTACGAATTCTTAAATACTAGCCAAACTGTAAATCACCAAGCGTTGACGTACAAATTAATAATTGCCACAGCTAATAATACAATCATGCCAAAGCTAGCCAAGTCGATCAGATAATGGAAAACCTAGGCTCAAACCGGAGTATCATACAGCCTCATAACACCCTCCGGATTATCATCTCACGCTTCTCGCGAATGTAGGATGCTAAAAAGCAAGCACGAACGATATCATCGCCAAAACACAAAAAACTACAACAAAGCAACCAGAAGCAAAAGGCGACAGAGAAAGAAGGGCAGCAAAAGAGGATCAATCGATCGCGAACGTCGAGCTGCAGAGCAATCCGACCAATATACGATCGTCGTACTCTACAGAGAATCTCATCTCTTTTGCACCAGCAAATCGCACCGGACCTGGCGCTCCACTTCCGGCCGACGCACACCGACAAACACGAGAAATGGACCGAAAAACAAGAAGAAGAAGAAGAATTACAGCTGAAGCTGCGCGTTGATGTTACCTGAAAATCAGGTGAGACGGTGATGAAATACGCAGAAATCGGAATCACTGCGCTTCATCGTCTCTGATCATCAAAGCGACTCGATGCCTCTTGGAATCCGCGAACTCCTCTGTGGCTAGCTCTCACTTCTCCAGAGAATTCGTCGGTGAGAGGAAGAACGAGAGAGATGATGACGACGCTGTGAAAATGGAAGTACCAGTGCGCTCTGCTGATTTATGGTGACGACGGAGGTGGTGGTGGTGACGACTTTGTCCGGAAGAATCGGGTGGGACTTAACGGCGTGAGTTTCCCGCAACGGACGTCGTCTTCGTACTTTCTTTCTTGGGGACTGGGGTAAGAATAAAGACGACGGAGGGAGGAGTTTACCGCGGGGGGGTATTCGTAAGGACGAGATTGCCCTTCGATGGGATGGCTGCAAATAATAAATGATGGAAATAGCTGAATATCTACTTTCTTCCAATTTTGGTAAAATATATATGCTCTGGCCATGCCAATTTCCAGCAATAATTAACATGGAACATATGCCTAACATATAAGAAATTTGGACTGTGAATTATTTTTTATGAGTGTGTAAGATGAGAAAGTTCAACCCTAGCATTGAAAGAAAAGTAATCATTTGTAGATGAAGGTGGCCTCGGATCAATTTCAGATATTCCTAGTAAAAAAAAATGAGACGTTTTGTTGTGATTCCTTTTTTTTGTAGAAATTATCAAGAGCTTATCTATGATGAAGTTCAAGATTCGATATGAGAACTCGTAACACCCAATTCTATTTCCTCATCGGTAATTTATTAGAAAAATATTGTGGTAATTCGCCTCCGATTCCTAAGTGGCCACCGAAAGAAATGGATCGAAAGGAATAAAGACGACCTTCGTCTATCATCGCGCCCAGCAACCTTTTCATGGATCCAAGGTTTGTCTGCTTAAATATCTTCCTCGTAGGTAGAGCAATGGTCTATTACTAGGCACCCGCATAGAAAATCGCGGCCAAAATAAAATACGAGCGATCGGCTAAATAGTTTATTGATATACATGTCTCCAGAAGAAGTCTTGGGCGAGGGAAGCGAAGGGCAAGGACGTAATTTCGGAGTGATTTACCCAACAAAAACGTAATTAACGCCAGTTTGGCTTCGATTGATTGATGGACGCGCGTGAACTGACGCGGGGGAGGAAGGACAGACGGAGAGTTTTATTACATTGTTTAATGCATTTAGTAGCTTGGGAGAACTAACGGCGTAACGTCCGTTAGGATTCTTACTTGGAGTCCAAGGTGCCGTCGATTTTTGAGTCGCAGGAACCAGGAAGCCCTCTGCCACGTCATGCACGGCAGCCCCCGCTACTGGAAGTCAAAACCATTCGCGTAATCCCGTCCACGTGGCAGGACCCGATTGGGAGAAGCACGTGGGGCCTTCAGCAATCTCCAGCTCAAAATAGAAGTCTTGCAAAAACGGATGCGAAACTCTGCTACCGTTCCACTTTCAGTGGCAACGAAGAAAGATGATGAACGAGTATATTTAGGGGGGAAAATATATATATATATACTTCACAGGCTCCTCTCAATGAACTCCCAGATTCTCTCCTCCATATAGATCCGGTCCCTCCGCCGCCGCGGCATGTGCCGCTCATCTGGGAAGATCAATAGCTCGTACCGCTTTCCAGCCTCCACGAGCGCATTCACCAGCCGTGCCGTGTGCCTAAAATGCACGTTCTCGTCGATCATGCCGTGGACCAACAGTAACCTCCCTTTCATGCTGTCCACGTGATGCATGACCGAGCTGGATTCGTAGCCTTCCTGATTAGCAGAAGGAAGCCCCATGTACTTCTCGGTGTAGAACGTGTCGTATCCGTCCCAGGATGTCACTGGGGCACCGGACACGGCGCAGCAGAAGATGTCAGGACGTCTGGCCAATGCCATGGCAGATAGATACCCACCATAACTCCAACCATATATTCCGATCTGACTGGCTTGAGCTAGCCCTTCTTTGACAAGCCATTCGGCTCCGGACACCTGATCCTCGACATCAATGTGGCCAAAGTTCTGTTTAAGAGCACCTTCGAACTTCAGACCACGCCTAGCGGTGCCTCGGTTATCTAACTGTTGCACCAGGCAGTAAAAATTTGTTGTTAGTCACCAGTCATTTACCTAGAAGCTTCTGGCAGAAATTCATGGAAATCAATATCAAACAGGTCAGTATGCAACGCAACGGACCACTCAACAGGAGAGAGAGAGAGAGAGAGAAGGCTAGGCCTGTAGGCTGTAGCAAGGAAGAAAAATGCATTTTGATGTTCTCTGCTGCATGAAGCTTTCTTTCTAGGCTTTCCTTAACCATATCCATATCAACCATTGTCAGTTCTACCGTGTCTATGATTCAGAAGCAGTGACTTCAATTAGGCCCATCTCATGTTGATGAAATTGATGAGAAGAGTGCTTAAACCATCATGCGACCTTACTGTAAACATACCATGCAACATAAATGGACTAACATGCACCACGAAAAAACTGGCAAGATCATGACATATTGAGGGATTTGCCTTACTTCTGCAAACAGCCTACGTTCATAAGTAAGAGCGGATATCTGAGGTGACTACAGAGATGGTACTAACCTTCCAAACCAAGATGCCTTTGCTTCTCAAATACTGTGCCTTCATGTCAACTGTATTTGCCCATGAATCACAGACATATTGTACGCATGGGCCACCATACACGGCTATCATGGTCTTGTAAGGTGGGGGTCCAAATTTTGCTATATCAGGTTTGTACAGAGCTCCATATAGCACAGTCCCATCATTTCCCTGTATTTGCATAACCTCTGGAGGCTCAAGCTGCAGCTTCTTCAACCTTGGTATGGTAAATGGAGGCTCATGCAATGACAAAATTATGCTACCATCATGCAAGGAGCACAGTGACGCCCTAGGGGGAGAAGTGAGAGAATCATGAATATCAACAAAAGTCCGCAGGTGATGATCAACCACAACTACATGTTTTCCTTGTCCATTGGTTAATCTCTTTGGAGCTGGCAAAGGACTATTCTTGTCTGGGAAAAGTTTAGCTGAATATAAGTGCTGTTCCAGGGGTCCATCTAGAGTTCCCGTAAAGTATACGAGTCCTGCAGCTTCATTTACACCTGCAATTTGGTCAACCATCCAGTCACCTTCCGTGATAGGTCCTAGGCAAGTCCCATTCGAGTCATGCAAATAAAGATGTCTAAATCCCGTTCTTTCACTCGCCCATATAAATCCCCCAGAAAATTTGGCTATTCCTTTGTCTAGAGGAGTGAAGCAGTCATGTAAGTTAATCCATGTACTCTGTTCTTCCACCAGTACAACGTTTCCTTGGCCTGTCTTAATATCAAACTTAAGCATCTTCAATTTGCTATGTGACCTGTTTAAGACCTGAGCTGTCAGAATATTTCCATGCATCCAGTTGATTCGGGCCAAATATTCTTCTTCATTGTCTAACTCATTTGTTCCTCCACATTGAAGATCCATCCAAGTAACAGGACCTCCAATAGGACAAACTACCCCAAGACGAACTTTAACATTTACAGCTCCCGCAAAGGGGTAAGCATGATCTTCTTGTGCCTCTGGACCAACTGAGCTTCTACCTTGATGCATTATCCTGAAGAAAGGTACATTAGAAGTGTCAACTTCTGCGAATGCAATGAACCTGCTGTCCAGTGACCACCAATACCCGTTTTTGCGATCCATCTCTTCCTGAAAGCAGAAAAAATATTATATTAACCAGAATATAATAGACACGTCATCAAGTGATATAGCATTTCAGTAGTATTTTATTGCTTTTACTGCATAAACATAACTTTGTGATAAAGACCCAGAAGTTCTTCAATAATGCCACATGAATGCAAATCAAAATAAGCTCAACAGAGAGAGTGGAGGGAGAAAATTACCTGAGCTATGTACTCAGCGAGCCCATGAGTCTGGAAAACATAAGTATTCAGTCAACATCCAGAAACATCTCCAGAAAAATAGAAAAGTCAAATAACAAGCAGACATTTAGAGGAAAAAACCTCTTAAATATGTACTTGTTCCATCCATTGCAAGTGAAAATAATAAGCAAGCTTAGAACTAAACTCCTATATCACAAGGACAGCAACAAACAACATTTTCACAAGTTCAAGCTCAAGTGAAGTTGGATATAATGAGGAACCGAAGGAAGAACTTTAGCAATTAAGATTCTGGATTTCCAAACGTTTGCTCAAGCTGTCAAAGTAAAATTTTTACTACAGGTGAAATAAATGGAACCAAGTTGGGCAACATTTAATGGAAGAGGAAATAAGCCCAAATCACCATGTAGAACACACAGATAGTAAAAAGACCCAGTATCCATGTGTATATTTAAGCTCACCATAGCATTATCAATGGCACCATCAGTTAGTTGACGTTGTTCATTGTGTAGGAGGTTTAGAACGTGCAATTCTCTATCTCTAACAAAAGAAATCATGGTACCATCTGGAGAGATATGTGGATCAATAATCGGTGAGGATGATGTGCTTGGAAGCTTAAGCTCTGGTTTTGAGCTAGAGAGATCCTGAATATAAACCTGTAACCCAAAGGAAAACACATCAGTTGAAGCTGCTTCTCTACAATCTAAATTGACAGATAGTTGAAAGAGAAAGAAGCAGGCGATGATGGTCCATATGATTCGCAGTGTTCGATCGAAAAGCATCAAGGTATTTCAGGATCATCGTCCATGGAGAGATTACCAAATGACGTTTACTTCAACTATCAAGCCCCTCTCTTCTCCCACAAAAACAAAAGAAATGAAGAAACCATAAGGCAAAGATTGGATATTGGATCGATCAATCTATATAGGTAGGTGGTAGGCCAGCAAATACATGCAAAATAGATGTTAAAATAATGGCATTGTAGCATAAATGAGTGACCAGATTGTGACACCAAGCTTAAGACTTATTTTATCCTTTGCGATGGATGGATTAAAGACCTTCAGAACTTTGACCATTCTGAAGCATGGATTAGTATGAAAAAAAGAAGAGAAAATAGCATCAAGGAACTGATCCGCTTGAATTTATATATATGCAAAGTCAAATCATCATTCCTCCCTCTATATAATTGAAAGGAATGCATGTCGATGGTATCTCTTACTGACACAGGAAGATAATTAAGGACGCCTGGATCATAGATAAAAATTTAAATAAAGATTCTTAATTGATGACCAGTAGAATCATTTTTGGATATACTAAAGAGCAGAGGACATACCCCAGCTGGCAAAGGCACCATAAGCGCCTTCTTCTTTGAATTTGTCTTAATCCATTCGTATCGAGTTACTCCCAAGCCACGCTCCCTCAATCTCTCCCTTCTCAACTTTTCTTCTGGAGAAATGTTATTCTCATCAAGCCCACCGTCTGGGGGACTGAAAACTAAATCTTCCTTGCTACTCTTGAGATCAAATGCAAAAACCTTCCTATTTAAAGTCTGATCAGGACTGAATAAATAAGCGACGAGGGTATCATCAGGGCTGAAAGTAATTGACGTTGGTGCACCATATCCAGGCAGGGGATATTGTACTATTTCCTCGACTGGGAAAAGAATACAGTCGTCAATTGCTTGTGCAGCTGTGCTGTCAGTTACAGGCATATTGCAGAATGACCCAAATCTCTTCAACTTCTTCTCCCTTGTCTCATTAGCTGATTGCATTACAAGAGAACTAGATCTTTCTGGTCAAATGACAAAGAAGCATAAACAAGCATGTTAAAATTAGGGTGCTAATCACTTCAATTAAATGTTAACTAGCATATAAATAACACTACAATGTATAATTTCGGGTTAAAGTTGAGTGTGCAACCGTTTGTTTTTACAACTTAAGTAGTTTAAAGAACAGCCCAGATTATTTTTGTCTGAATAAGCCCAATCAAACATCATGATGATCATGCGCAAGTCCAACAGTTTTTGCCGGGACTATGAGTACACTATGGGAAAACAGAAAAACTGGATTCTACAGCCCCACACGCTACAAGCAGAACCCCATTTAGATTGGTCTGCGCAAGCATTTCGAAGTTCACTGACAATTTCTTCCTAGTCAGCTTAGACTTGAGAATAGCAAATTGTATTCAAAGTCCATCCTTACTCCTAAGGAAAAGGGTCCATTCGTTTAAGAAAACAAAAGCAAAACTGCTTTTGCTCATCTCCTAATTATAACTGTGAAGGTTGAGTTTTGCCCATTACCTTTCATTCAAGCCACAACAGGAAACCTACCAAAATCAAAACTTGCCAAAAAAAAAATTCCGAATGTTACCCGTTGCATTTCGGGTTCTTTTTCATTTCCTTTCTTTTCCAGAGCCAACTAGTAACTTTTGATATTTCGCGAGCTTACTGCTTTTCGATTCGCTTCCTTTTCCCAGCTACAAAGCCAAAAAGCAGCGCGCCTATTTTGGAAAACGCTGTTTCCCTTCACTTGCCAGTCTCCGAGCTACCAAACAAGGGGGAATCAATCCTCTCCTCATCCAATCACGTTAACTCAATCGTAATCGCCATAATTACCAGCTAAGAAACACCAAAAGCTCAGCTCCCCCTCAAACCTCCTCATCCAGGACGAGAAACAATCCCCTGGATCCGATCACAGCCCATCAAACTGCATCGGGTCAACCCTCGCACACTTCGTTCACAAAAAAAAGTGGGGGAAAAACCAAGAGACAGCGACGTATCCGACGAGGAATATGGATCGAAACCGAACCTGTGAAGCGAACGGGTGCGATCGGCCATGAAAAGCATCAATCGAGACGATTGCGAAGCTTTTTCCAACCAATCCACTCCGAAAGAAGAGAGAAAAAGGCCCCGAGAATCGGAATCGGAATCGGAATCGGATTCGAAGAACCGATCGGAGATTCCGAGAGCGGTCCTGCTCCTTCTCGCGCACAGGAGGTCTGGAATCAGCAGAACTGAAATGATCATTCGCGGATAAGAAGAAGGGGGGAATTATTTTTTGGAAGTCGACTTCTTCGATCGACTCGAGTTTGTTCGCCACGCGCGGGGTTCGGCGAATCAGCTTACCTTCTTTGTTGGTGTGTGGACGAGTTTGGGTCGTGTACGGGCAATCGCACGTAAACCCGAATCTAATGTGACCGTACGATGCTGTTCGAGCGTTGATCGTACGGTCCACAACTGGACACGAGTTGCTGGGGGCCCCGGCGATGATGATGGGGAGAGAGAATGATTGGATTGATTATATTATTGATGAAAGCGAAGCTCCCGATGACGTGTTTGATGGTTATTCGACAGGAAAATAGCATATTGAGCATGGATTAAATTTAATTTGGACAAAATTATGTGTCATTAGGGTGCGCCTTGATAGACTTTAATTTTTTTTTACTTCATTTAACTTTCGCCGTAAACGCATTATGATTTCTCGTTAATCCGAAACATCCGAAACTTTTACTGTATATCAATAGTGTTATGATTTTTTTTTTTCTAATTGTTTTAGAATTTGGATGATATTTTAAATTATGGTGGGAAAGCGGAAGCTGTTTTAATGGCACTAATAGTTTTTTTTAACTTTGCCGATCATTCAATGTCATCTTTGAACTTTTAAAAGATAAAGTTCATGAATAAATTTTGATTAATTATGAAAAGTTCAAGAACTATTGATGTCGTTATCCCTTTTAGAATTTCAAACAAACGGGCCCTTAATTAGCTTTAGCGAGTAATGTCCGAGATACTAAAACTCGTAATACTAACTTGATTCACTAAATGATGTGGCAAACTCTAAGTGGTTATTTAAAATTAATGAGCGCGTTTAAGCACCTAACGGGAATCTTTCACATCATTTAGTAAATCCATTTAGTACATAAGTTTTAATATATGTAGCATTAGTCCTGTGAATATTCAATCATTTCTTTAGCAAGTAAAAGCTACCTATGCCAAGGGTAACATGAATCTCAAGATTTCTGAAAATTGAAGAACGATGTAAGGAAATTGTAAAAAACTCGAAAATATCGTTTTCATCTAGTCGTCGACATAAGTAAGGTAAGTTAGGCGGGTTTTTTTTTGGACTAATGAGTCGGGTGGGATTTGGAATAAGAAATAAAGGCAAAAAAAGGGGGAGGAAAAGAATTATCTCCCCCACTCCCCCACCAATTTTCTCTTAGGTTGGCAATGACAATTACACTATAGCTCATCGAGAAATCTGTCTGAAGAGAGAGGTCGACATCACTAACAATCGAACTATTCTGGAAACACTAAAGAGATAAGGTCAAAAGCCTAGCTGTAAACCTTCATTCGGAATTATCCGATGACTATGTAGTCATCGATAGGGACATAGTCGTATTCATTATTCAGTGTCTTATCCATCATCATTATAAATCAATGCATAGTAAGCTTGAGTCACTCTGAGTAACAAGTCCATCCAAATTGTGATTAGTATGCATGGACCATTTGGTGCAGCATGTTAAAATCTACCTGAAATGCTACACAATTTTGAAAGCTTGATACCTAAAAAAAAAAAAAAGAACATTAGAAACAGAAACCCATTTGTTGATCGATCCATAAAATCCATCATTGAAAAACAAAAAAGAACGCACAAAAAAAGAAATATATATCAAATTGATCGAGAGAGAGACAAAACAACATATTCAGATCATCAAAACCAGAGAGAGAGAAAGCGGATGGACCACTTGAAGACGTGTCCCCAAGGGGCAAACAAATAATGTGGCAAGACGCCAAAAGTTATATACATGTAAATAAATTTTAAATTGATACAACACAACATCCCTCGTTTGGACCGGTCATTTGATGTTCACACTTGATATGGTTGTTGTTCGATTGCCATTCGATGGACAATGTCATGATAAAGATGTCATCCACTCATCTTTGCATCAACATTGTCCACACCACACAAGAACAAAAGGCAACATTGCTCGTGTCTTAATAGAGCCAACTCTCTTTTAACTTTAGAGAGCAGAAAGTCGAGTCATTTGACTTTTGGATCAGATCTTGGCACATCATTATTACAAAGATACGGTATTGATAGAGTAATGCCTATAACATTGCACATAGGGAGTTAGCACCATCTGCCTAATTTTTTTTTATTAATCTCACTCCTCTCTCCTATGTACATGTGTATGCAGTGTTCACGGGGATCGAACCCCATACCTTGTACTATCCGGTGGCACCCCTTCAATCTTTTTACCAGCAGGGCCGCATACCTGTTGGCTGAAGATATCTGTATAGGTATCATTTTTTTTTGGTCTGAAGGTATCGTTAAATTGGTAGTCAACGAGTTGATTCAAAATTAGCAGATTGACTTAATGGGCTGAGTTGGCAACACTCCCCATTTTCATGCACACTAATCATCAAACATGTACTTTCAGAACTAGACATCAGATTTTGTTAAAGTATTCTTAAGGTTATCCAAACCGTAATTATATTTACATTTTCACTCGAGACCTGAGTTTGAATCGTCACAATTATATCTTATTGTGGGACCATTTTTAAAACCATGAAGACGTGCGATCTCGGTGATTGCTCGTTGTGTCTCGGAACATGAATTATCACATTTTGTAAAAATTAGGTAGTTGTAGAGTCTTGAACATGAGTAAAGGGCCAAAAGATGAAGCCATATTAGTAGCCAATAATCATGCGGTTTTAAGGAAACAGTACACCTAATTCTACTGAAGAAACTACAGTAAATAGGCCCATAATGCTATTGCAACTAACAAAATTAAAGAGGCCCACCTCTAAGGCTCCATTATTAACCCAGGAAATGCAAATTCATCGAATGATTCGAGATTTTGTAAGGGCGTTCGATAGGATCCCTATTCCGCTCATGAAGCTGAGGAGACCAGGCGAGCACATTTGTGCCAAGACTGTCAAATGATTGGTTATCTGCACTTAGGCCCCCATTTTTTCACCGAAAATTTCACAAAATATCTCTCCAGTGTAATGGATCGGTGCAAGGTGTTACGTTGAGTTTCGTTATTGATTGGAGGTTGGTTACTTGATTTAAATCCACGAATAGCTTCGTAATCCTATTTGCGGTTACAACGAGTTACATTATATCTACTATTTTTACGGTTACGTCGACTCCACCACCTTAACAGTCACATCGATTCCTCTACCCTGACATTACCGACTGCACTACCGTGACGTTTACATCGACTTCACTACCTCGACAATTACATGCTGGTGTCAATGACCTCGTCGACTAGTGAAGACTCTCGTCGATAACTTGTAATGTCTACTGTCAATGACTTTACAAGCGAGTTGTAGATATATTTCAAGTTGTCGACTGCTTAGTTTGGGGAAAAATACCAAAAAAGTCATAAATTTATTGTATCGGTACCAATTTAATCCTAAACTTTTCAATTTGACCAATTTGGTCATGAACATTTTCACATTGATACCAATTCAGTCCATCTGGCCAATTTAGGCCATTAAATTGCTGACGTAGAAATCGACCATCCTACATGGCACGATCGGTACTGATGAGGAAATTTTTTTAAATAATTTTTTTGAAATTCTTTTTCTTTTTCTTTCCTTTTTTTTCTTTCCCTTTTTTTTTTGCCTGGCGAGGCCGACCCTCACCCGTGGCAAGTCAAGTTTCTAAATTATAAATGTTGAAGGTTATAACTCTAGTTTCTTAATTATATGGTCATTTTTTCAAAAAAAAAAAAGATTATGCAGTGGCTGTACTCTGCAAATTTAATTTTATCTTCTTATGTTTTGTTCATCCTACTGAATTAGAGTTTATGTTACTATCAACCATGCTTATATGAAACTGAATTACTCCTGAATTTGGAGTATTTTCTTTTTGGGGAAACCTACATAGATATTACTAGGACTAATGCTATATGTACATTGGTGATCAATTTCCTTACCATTTAAACTTTTAAGAAAGAAGATTATATGTCTGACATAATGGTTTAAATTATGACACTCCGCCTTGTATTTATAATGGCACTTGTTACTCTTGTTATTCTATAGAAATTTCCTACACGATTGTCTATTTAACGTCATTATTTTCACATCCCTGTGGAGAAAATTACAAAAAAAAATCATAAACTTATCGCAATTGTACCAATTCAGTCTTAAGTTTTTTTTTTTGCCAATTGAGTACTAAACCTTGTGCATTTATACTAATTTAGTCTATCCGACCAATTTTGGCTAGCCAACATTGATGTGGATAATTTTTAATAGTATTTAAATTTTTTTATCGAATTTTTTTATTAATTATTTTGAATTTTCTTTTTTTTACAACTCTAGCTGGTGAGGCCACTAGCCGACCATCGTTGGCCATAGGTGAAGGCCAGTGACCCTCACCTGGGCTAGGCAAGGGCGTCACGGCTGTTGACACCTAAATTTGACTCCCCATTTAGGATTAATTTCAATAATTAAATTGCATAAAAATTAGAGATCAACCTCGACCTCTCCAAAAATATTAAATCATTATAGTTTATAATTTTTAGCATGCACAACATTCATTTGCATATTTATCGAACCGACAGTGGATGGGCTAGATTAAGTCAGCGGCGAGCAATATCGTCCGAGCACATGAGATCTTATGGCTAAAGTTTGAATAAAAATGCCAAGTCAGAAAATCGATTACACAATCTGCAAGGGATTTGCTCGTGCACGAAGAAGCGAGTAAGGATAGAGATCAACATTATTCGGTTATGGATGCTGGGCAAATGTCGTTCAAAATAGAGAAAAGATAAAACATGGATTTGAAAGGAGAAAAGATAAACAAAAAAGCAATATCCAGAAAAGAGAAGACGATTTGCCTTCTTTCCTCTAAAACCTGAGCTATCCTTACCTATATAAGGACTCTTAGTCTCGGCACATAAGGAGTGGGGAGGACAAAAAAAAGAAAAGGGAACAGAGAGGGAAAGGAAGAAAAGAGGATCACGAAAAGAAGAATAAAAAAAGAGAGAGAGTACATGGAGAGGGAGGTGGCAATATACAGAGAGAATTATTCTTTCTCCATTGGCTTTGGCTTGCACGTATGAGAAACACCACCGCTTGCACCACTCCATTGTTACGTCGTGTTTTTAGTCCTCGCGATCTAACTAGTTTCTGCAGTCCCGATGCCTTCTGTCAGCGAATCCAACAAACACGGTGACGCGTCGTTAGCTCCTTCCACTACAACGTCGACTCCAGCGATCTCTTTAAATCTCTTCCGCGAGCAACGCCAGTGATCCACTTCGTGTTCGATTTTCTGCGTTCGCCTGATGTCCAGCAATCGGGCACCATCCAGCTCGTGATCCAAGTCCATTCGAGCCATTGCCCAGGCGTGAATACTACACGAACCAAAGCTAACATTGTTTCTTGCTGATTCCATTGTGACTAGCTTGTTGCAGGCCAACCTTCAATGTACAAGAACAGCATCGCTCCTCGCTCACTTGTGACCAAGCCAGTCCGCAGTGGTCCCCTAACGAGTACACCCATGCTCTCCAGCGCATAGTTCCTTCTTCGGAGAATCACACCAACGGGTCCATACTGTGACACCATCATCGGCCACCGTCACGAATCGGCCGCCAGTCCTTGATTCAGAAACGAATCTTTAAGTCAGGTAATCATCCGAACCCAATTTGAATTTATTATTTTTATTGCCTAGATGATTAACCTGATATTTGAGTTACTGTAGGCATTATCCAATTAAGGGTGGTTGCATTAGAATCACTATAATCACTAATTTGAACCGTAAAGACTGCGGATTATATTTTTGATTATTTTGATTTTAAAAAGGCTAGGGTAATCTTAATTTGATCTGTAAGAGGTCGGATTATTTTTTGAATTACCCTAATCTTTATCGCTTGGATTTTGATGAATATTTTGAGCCGAATTGGATATCTTGCCTATCTTTTATCTAGATAAGTTGTCTATTTTGAAAATACAAAAAATTGCATCTCATGTGGATCATGATAGATTTTTAGATAGGATTTCATGCATGATGTTATCTAGTGATGCAAGATAATCTTCCAACTTAAACTGGAGTTTAAATTGATTTAATTCCTAAATTTAATTGGATGATTTCTTATGCTAGATAGTTAACCTCCATTTATTTTAATTTCGAATTTTCAATAAGAAACTAAAAAAATTACATGCATATCATATAGATTGGGATTGCATCTTGCCACGTTATCTCATGTCATCATGTGTGTCATTGCCATGTCATTCCATGCCATGCCATGCCATTTAGCAATCAAATGTTTAAGCTCATTTAATTAGATTTTTTGCATGCCATGATAGGATAAATTTAAATTCAATTTGCACATGTCATTAGTTCTCTAGGTCATTTTCTCATGTTATCTAGAACAGATTTGCATTGCATGGCATATAATATAGTTCTCATTATAAAAAAAGAAAACCCCATAAAAAATTATCTTGGTTTCTTTTGTTTAATTTTTTCATTGCATACTAATTTCATACCTTTTGATTTTTTTTTTGAGTATTACTTTAATGATTGCGTGCCTGCATGAACACTCATTACATGTTAGTGGCTAAGTAAAATCAATTCAAACTGCTTGCAAAATATTTTTTTAAAATAAAAGAGAAAAGGTACCGAAAGGGCATTAGGGAAATCTAGTGTAATCAAGTCCTGGTTCGTAGGAGTAGAGTGATCCTCCCGTTATTTTACTTGGGTTTCTAATCGACCCACTAAAAATAGATTAGTGGCGATTCCAAATGAAAATTTGTTTGCATGTTAAGAACTTGAACCAAGTTGCGAATTGGTAAGGGTTTGGGAGAACCCGAGTTAAGTCTAGGCTTAATAATCCATTAGCCGACCCTAGGTGGCACACTTTTTTTTCGAGGAGGTCGCGACAACGGCCCTTGCCAACCATGGGCGAGGGCCTCCATGCCCTTGCCAAGATCCAGGCGAGGGGCTTGCGACCCTTGCCTGTGGTCAACAATGGTTGACTAACGACCTTGCCGACTAGAATTGTAAAAAAAAACAAAGAAAAGAAAAGAAAAGAAAAGAAAAGAAAATTTTTAAAAATATTATTAAAAATTATCTACGTCAGCCTATAATGCCACGTTAGCGCCGATCATGGGCTAGGGCATCGAGCCCTCACCTGGTTTGGGCAAGGGCCACGATGCCCTCACCGGCCACAGGCAAGGGTCGTGACGCCCTTGTCTAGCACAGGTGAGGGTCGCTGGCCCTCAACTATGGCTAGTGATGGTCGATCGGCGAGTTGTAAAAGAAAAGAAAAGAAAATTACAAAAAATTTAAAAAGAATTCGAAGAATATTAAAATATTATTAAAAATTCTCTACATCTGCCCCAGCCGCTCAAAATTGGCCGATGAAAGGAATTGGCACAGATGCAGAAGGTTTATAACTCAATTGGCAAAAAAAAAAAAGAGTTTATGATTGAATTGGCACAATTGCAATAGATTCATGACTTCTTTTAGTAATTTTCCCCATCCTTGCGGCTCACGTGCAAAGCCCGACTTAGATAACTCAGCAAGTAACTGCTCTTTAGGTATGAACCTTCCAACAAAGGAAACAGATATGCTATCAAAACATGCTCAACAGAGATTTTAATGCGTACCCTCACTCTCCAATGCAAAGCAGCCTGTTTGAGAGTCAAGCTCTCTCTTTACACCCTTTGGCGAAGTCTCCTCCATTGGCACAGGAGAGAGAGATCATCCCTGTATCGACTGTTATCAAGCTCTATGTATTATCCGATGATTTATCAGACATTCACACTATCTTTTTAAGCCTTGTAAGTCCATGGAAAAAGTTAACTACACATTGCAAGTATCTCTTCCATATGTCCCACTCAAATCTTTCCATACTCAAAATCTTGAAAGACACGTGAGGCTTTGAATGCTCCGTGATCCATAACATATCCCTTACCTCCACCCCGCTTTGTCGATAAAATGGCCAGCTAAAGACTTGAGGACGGTGCCTGCATCTTATTCTCCTTCCTGCTTTCAGATTTTGCCTTGGCAGATACTCAGAGCATCATCTAGTTCTGTATGACATCGATCCGACATGCCACCGACGCCTTCATGATGGAACAAAGTCATACTTCTGAATCTTCACCCTCAGAACTCGCTATGAAACTGGGGAATGCCAATGTTATATCCCTGCAAAAGGTGCAAAAAGAAAAGAGTGGTAGCGTATAACTCGTGCAGAGTAATCACGTTCACAATGCGCAGCCCGACACAAGATTGACGAACCGACATGACCAGAGACAGATGTATGGTGGACAGTTTTTGGGTTATCCTTCTTCTTTACAGGGGTCTTAAGTTCATCTTGTTCGGGTTTACGTACTTCAGATATGGAAGAGTCATGTTTCTTATCAGAGAAGGATTCTTCAACACAAAGTCCTTCCACTCTTCCTGATCAATCCGTCCGTCGTCTTTTGTATCAGCTTCCCTAAATGCCTGTCGATTCAACAGCCTGTTTCAGAATGTTTAAAGTACCGAACCGAGGATAGTTCGCACGTGAAAGTTGAGGGCTGCACCTTATCCACTATCGTTTCCACAACATCCTCCGAGAGTACCAAATCCGATTCGTGAAGAAGTGCCAACACCATTTCCTTCAACTGTAAAAATTGAAACCAAGATTCGTTATGCCACTCCATAAGAGATTAAGAACAATTTGAGCAATTATCCAGATGTCCATGCAACAGCAGAAAGGAGGAGATTCCGTCCTCACCTCCTCTCGCTCGATATATCCGGTGTGCCTCAAGTCGTACAACCTGAAAGCAACTGCGGAGAAGTCTCATGATTCAGCAGCCATCATTTAGCGACTCATGCTAACATTATGTTCCAACATGAAAATGTAATTTAAATAGAACTTTAGAGAAAATTAAAAGAGCAAAAGCTGCATAATGGGAACATAAGGAAAAAAGAAAAGGAGATACATTTGAAGTTTTCTTACATGCAATCTTGTCTTCTATTGGTGCATTCGGATGAAAGACGCCAAGCGATCTTACGAACTCCCCAAACTCAATGACCCCATTTCTTTTCATATCGAACAAATCGAATATCTGCAATATGTGATACCAATGGTTTCATGTGGGACAATTACTCAGATTACGGGACATAAATGAAGTAAAAAAGATCTCCATCGAGTCCGAGCGAGTCTATATTCCATACCCTGTCGGCAAAAAGATTTCTCCGATTTCTGTTCCGGAAAAGAGCGAGCTGAAACTCTTCCTGCTCAATGTACAACATAAGTAGCAATAATTTTCAGTTTTAAGTAGCAGAAACGAGTGGATAATTGACCTTGTCAGTGTCTTGTGATCACGCAAGACTAGACTAGACTAGACTATACTAGAAGAAGATGACCCAGCAAGCGACAACTGACGGCCAGAGGTAAACAATTTCACTCAGGTGTCAAACGCAGGTTCAAAGCACACCTTGTGAATAAGCCCATCGGCGATAATCGAACTGCTTAATTTCTTGAAGAGCACGTATAAGGCATTGACTTCGCTTGTGGTAACTGCATTTAAGAAACTTGAATTCTCAAAGTGATAAAGGCGGGTAGCATCACAGTTTATTTACCGTATGACTTTACTGAAGAGCCTATAAATAATACTTTCCCCATCTGTCCCCAATGAAGTAATTCTGGACTGTATGCAAAATGAGAGTAGAGGAGGTGACAATGCGCAATTGGATGAATGAGCCTCTTGAGAATGGACAGATTTAAAATGAATCGGAAAAAAAAAATAAAAATCTGGGTTACACTAAAGCTTCATGAGAACAATCTAAAGGGAAGTAAATTAAAAGAACTTAAAACATCTAAAGGATTGGCGCTTACAAGGTGTTGCAGCAGCAAGAACGTTTGGCTCTTCATATCCGGGTGTTCGCTCAGACCTCTTCGAAATAGCGCAACCCATGACAACTACTTTCCTTGTTCTGTTCCCGTATACATCTGTGAGCCCGAAACGGTGAAACTGTCCAGCAACACCTGCTAATGCCAGTTCACAGGAGAATGAGATGCTGCAAAATGCCGACTCAGCTCAATTTGTGAAATCAGAAGATTTTCTTTTGCTGCTTAGATTTTCAATCCACGCGATTGCTCTTCTTAGGTCTGCAATGACAATAGAAGAGATTGCACCTGCAGGTGCCACAAAATTGATGGTAACACTGCGAAACTAGAGTCTAGACAACTACATGCAACACCAAATTCAAGAAGGGAGGTTTTCCACTCTGAATAGGGATTAATTGAACAACTTGGAAAGGCGTCTGGTACGGCTGAATCATCTATGTATCGGGATCAATGACATGTGGACTCCGTATATGAGCGTGTAAAACTTGAGTGCTAATACTTGGTTATAGGAAAACATAGAATCAATATGCATTTTTGCTCTTGGTAAGCTGAATATAAGCAATGGTTCAGAATTTTGTAGGACATTGAATCATCATAGCTCAGAGTTTCACGTAATCTTTCTTCGACATTCTAGTTATGGTGATTCAGACTGTGGCAGGTCTGCCATGAGACAAACTTGCGCTTTTGAGCTCAATATGAAGAATCCCTGTACCAGCACCCATACCAGCACCCATACCCATGTCTTATCCTATAGATACAGGTATGTCGCTTCAACAGATGAGCCCGAGTAACCTCTAGGGACGCGAAGAAAGAGAAGAAATTGTCAAAAGAGCATTGTAACTTTGATTTGGTTGCTGATGTTACTTGAATGTACACTATCATGGTATTCACTGTTGACAGCGAACACCGCGCAATGCGCATCAGTAAATCACCAAATTAAAGGTCAAGAGCACCTATCTGTCTAAAAGCAATAATAGGGAAAACTATGAGTCTACAAAGACGAGATACGAGTAGCAGGTTCTTCAACGCAGAACAGCGACCCCAGGAACAGCGGAAGCTGGCAAAAACAAGCTGTTTTTCCCAGCACTGACCAAATAGACTTAACCAGAAACAAAGAAACTCTGACCTCAAAGAGCAATATATCCTTGATGCAGACAGACAGTTTCAGGTCAACTCACTTGAGGAAATGCACAGAAACTTACCACGCAAATGGCTCAAGAAGAAATTTTACAAAACACCAAAAATCAAGATGGAACTGACCATCTTCAAATATGAAGATTCTGACATATATCCAGGAAAGAAAACTATTCATGCCCCAAGGTTGAGGGAAGCAGCTGTACAAATTGACAATAGTGTGCTAGACAACAAAAGGACGTAAAAAAAAAATCCTTTTGAGGAATCAATATGAAACATAAACCAGAAAACAGTCTCAAGAGGAAGAGATTATTATACGAAGGAACCCGATACTTTAATTATCCATTAAACCGCCGACAACGCGGGAAAAAGAAATCGCCCTTTGAATTGTTTTCTCATGGGACCACGTACCTAATGCGCAAAGACAGATCTTTCGAGCAAATTTAGCAGATTTTTTATTTTTTTGTTTCTCAAAAGACAAAGCTCATGTTAAAATAATAAGATGAACCTTTCGCTCCAATCAACTTCTCTTTGTTTAGCATTTAGCAGACTCCAGCCATGTACAGAATAATCTGACTTTTGGAGGCTTCCTACGTAAGAACGAGAGAGACTGCTCGGTGGAATCGAATTCCCAAGGACAAGAATAAACTCTCACGTTCTTACGTAGGAAGCCTCCAAAAGTCGGATCCACCGGGCAGTCTCTCTCGTTCTTACGTAGGAAGCCTCCAAAAAGTCAGATCCTTCTGTACATGGCTGGAGTCTACTATTGCTAGAAGGGTAACTCCTACCATTTACGACGAGTTGAGCAAATAAAGATCAAGAAATATACCGAAAGAGGGAGGAAAAGAAAGAGAAACAAAAGAAGGAGCTTTGCCCTGCATTTGCATGGAGGGAAACCGATGGAAAGCACAAACAAGGTGCATGGAAAGCTTTTGATTCTTCACGAAAGCTTTTCATCCTCCCTCGTGTTTTTCTAAGGCAAAATCCAGAATAGAATCGAGGGAAACTGCTAGATTTTGCCGATGCTCTCTGCATTATCTGGGCAACCGAACATGGTATTGGCGAAAGGAGGAGGCAAGAAGAATCAAAACCAGGAGAACGGAGCAAGTCCTTGAAGCGGGTAAAAACATCACGACCCCCATCAAAGACTCAAAAAACACAGAGAGAGAGAGAGAGAGAGAGAGAGAGTCGTGGACTGACCAGAAATTGGTGATGGAGACAAAAAAGAGACAGAGATCCTTTCTCGTGCTCTGTTTTAATCTATGGGCAAAAGAATTTCCTAGATTTCGGGTGCTCTGCAAGTCTTGGAACTTCTCTGAGAAGAACAGAGAGAGCAGCTTTCTTGTTTCTCGTGTCTCCCTCCCTTCCTCCCTCTCTCTCTCTCTCTCTCTCTCCACGGAAATCTGTTGAGCTTACGACTTTGCTTTCGAACTGCCAAATAGAGGGGGCGAAATTTGTGAACT
Source organism: Metrosideros polymorpha var. glaberrima (assembly GCA_001662345.2). NCBI lineage: Eukaryota > Viridiplantae > Streptophyta > Magnoliopsida > Myrtales > Myrtaceae > Metrosideros > Metrosideros polymorpha. The sequence continues at coordinate 1,927,987 of BCNH02000011.1, forward strand.
GACGGAGAGCGACGTCGATGAAGAGTTCAGGGTTCAAAACGTCTCTTCCTCCGCTTGTCTTGCCCTGCAGTGTTGGCCAAATTTATCGCATGGACGGACGGATCCATAACTTTTCTGTGTTAAAATCTGATTGGGACTAACTCGGATCCACGATGCAAATGGTTATCTTGCAAATCAACTTTAAAGGTTGTTGACACCAAAAAATAAATCAATGTTTGGCTATTATTGGTAAGACTCAGCCGATAAGAGCAGAGTTTGATCGAACACAACAGTTGACAGCCTGCTAAGGAAGTCTTCGACAACATTAGTTATCAACAAGCACAACTCGCTAAAGAAGTTATCGACAAAATCACTTATTGACGAGAGCCTTCGTAAAGACGTAACTGTTGGCTAGTTATGTTTTGTTGCTACTAATTTAGGATTTTATAACTTCTTGTGGATAAGTGTTTTAGATAACAGGATTTAGTGGAGTTCTCATCCTCTTAAGTTTAAAGCATTTGTAGGATTTGAACCTTAAATTTATTTTCATACAACCAAATCCCCCCTATCTCTTGAATTTGTACACTCAGTCTTTCCATTCATTATTGTTACTCGCACCATCAAATTGCTCTGTGACAAGGGGCGTTCTTCTTCCCTCGTGACCGTGGCGAGGGCCACTCGACTCTCTCGGAGTGGGTAGCGAGGGTCGCACGATACTCAAGGGGTTATTTAGCACCACACAAGATGTCCGTCATATGCCACGTCATCATGTTGACAATATCAATAAGTACTGTCCACAAAAATAAACTTGGAGGGCCAAATCACACAATTAGTATAATTTAGACGATTAAGAGTGTGCGTGATCCCAATTTTACACCGAGCCATTACTAAATATTAGTCACCATTGAGAATGTTCCGGCAGATTTACTAAATTCAAGGGAGGGTTCGCCTATCGTCGTTAACATGCATAAGTGCAAGATAATTTTGATCCCATGTTTCATAGGGTGCAAACAATTTTATGATTGGTCGTCCTAACTTTGATTCTCAATTTACCTAGCCCATGATGCCGGTGCATCATTTTATCAATTTAGAGGTTAGCAATCTAAATTGTGCCTCTAATCGTGCTTTCCTCCGAAATTGTGCCTCTAATCGATAAGCTGCAACAATTGACATCATTCTCTTTTAATTTTAATTGAATTAGCATGTGGATGATGTGCGCAACTTATATACCACAAATTAAAAATATGATCGGAGAAATTGCCTCCAATCAAAGGTAGAAGAATAAATTCAATTCAAAACTTAACGAGTTCTTTTTGCAAATGCACCACATGAAGAAGTTACTATTGGAGAATGAGATTACTTACTGTGTTTATTTTCATAAATAATTAATGTAGTTGATTGTGAATTAAGAAAAGTCAGGGAGTTTTCTTTTCTTTTCTTCTTTTTCTTTTTCTTTTTCTTTTTCTTAAGATAAACCCATTTTGAAATATTAAATTTTTGACCCCTAATTATTCTCTAGCAGCATTTTATACTGGAAATCAAGTTTCTATTTCTTGCTTATTGGCAGGTTTTAGCATAAGGGTCGTGTTATAGAAGTGTCTTGAAGCACTTTCTAAGGATAGTTAATAATAAAAGATTCGATTTTGAAAACATGGATCATACACATCACAAGAAAAGCCATAAAATTCAAAATTACCACTTTTCGTATTTAATTACTTAACGGTTGTCCTGAAAACAATCCCTATCGAAACTCTCTAAAAAAAAACTTCATTTTTCGCATAATGCCGTTTGTCAGCGTACATTGATCGATATGTAGTAGAAACTTAATTAATCCAAATCACCTACTATCCATTTGATTTGCAATTTAAAAGTAAAAAATAAAAAGTTATATATATATATATACCGACAATTGCTGTAGATTGCGTGGAGCATTGTTCACGTGTTTGGGCTTTCACATCATTGTTTTTCTTTTCTTTCTTTCTTTATTTTTGGATATATATATATATTTTAATCCTTTTCGAGGATGTTTTACGTTACTGATGAGAGAGCGATAATAGCGATTGGAAGGAAATCATTAGCGGATCAAAAGTGTGAGGCGTGGAGTAAAGGTTATTTCAAAATTTTGAAAGCATGAAAAGGGTAATAGTGATTTCAAATATTATTTTATACCTTAAATTTTTTTTAAGGGCTCAACATTATAAAAATAAATTTCAAACCTTAGCCGTTGATAAAAAAAAGCCAATATATATATATATATGAAAGAGTCACGCCAATTATCCTCGAGTGCCTTGTCCGGGGCTGAATTTAGTTTTTGTCTTCTTTTCAAAATTTCCGTTGCGATCTATGTAGCCACACAAAAAATTGTAGGTACATTTTGCATGTAGCTGAAAATTATGTAAGCAAAAAGAAAATTATGTCAAACAAGCATATTCTCTTACATATCGGACACGACAATAATTTGTATATTCGTGTTGGGTAAGATGGAGGTCCCTCAAAATTAACATCCGCGTTTCCCGTGGGCTTATTGATAAGTACATATGATGCTGATCGACAAAAAATATTCGTGGAAAAGGGGGAAAAAAAGGCGAGAAATGAGAAGATATTTAATAATTAGCATATGGATATAGCATCAACCCTCGATTAATAATCCCTATTCGACTTGATTAGAATATTAGTTGTAGGTTTAGGAATTCCGAATCAATTTTTCGTTCTAGCCAAAAGATCGAGAAGACGGTTGCACGTTCATACATAAAACAACACCATGACATCAACTCGTTACATCCGAGTCGATTATTAAAGAAAAAAGCGATAGATTACACTTAATTAGAGTTTAGAAATTTGGCATGTGAGGCATGCATTTTGAGACTGGACATTGGAGGGAGTAGATTTCATCTCAATCACAAATCGACCTAACTATACATAAATATTACTTATGAAGGTCATAGCGATACGTCATCGCATCGATAATAAAGCCTTTGACCTTCGTATTCGTTCGCCTAATCTTGTTCAGTTCCATTCAAGAGTTTAATCATTCCTCCCGTGCTGAATTTTTAAGGGGTTGTGCGATCATTCCTCACGCAAACAGTTGAAGAGCAAGTGAAGCCTTAATTGATTGCTAGACAACGGTGATTTTGCGTGGTTATCTTATTTTATACATGTTCTGCTTAACTGGCGTTGCATATAAGTACGTTATCTTGTATGAAGTACACGTTTGGTGTTCGTCTCCAGAATATGACTTGCCTTAAGAGATCAGCCGTCAGTCGCCTTCCTAATCTCCAATTAATTAACCTGTCGATTTCATCTGCCATCACAACTTGATCTGGCTCCCTCCCTCTCTCTTTCTCTCTCTGTTTATTATGCAACTCATATTGAATTATCTATTAATATAACATAGAATCTATAGCCATGTACGTAGCTCCATGGTCTATGGTCTACATTAATATTAGATGAATTGACTTTTGATTGAAGATAAGAGCTACATAACAAGAATTCGGGAACGTTTTAGTAAGTCCGAAAGCGAGGATTTTCTTGATTGTCGCCTAGAAAAATGGGAGATTTTTTCTTTTCTTGCACGTGCTTCTCAACCAAAATAGTATAGTTACTCTATCGATCCTCTGTATAATAATAAGTCGATTTATTTAATACAAGCAAGTCTTGAATTGGTAAACCTCTTTGATTTCGCGGCCTTTTGTAGATGAGAACTGGAAGACCTTGTCTGGCCCAGGAGCTACATAGAGCCTAGAACGAGCATGGAACACAAGTTATCATGATTATCATGGTCAATTTTTGGATCAGTTTGAAATTTTATAAAGAGCCATGAAGTAACCTCAGCTGGCTAGTCTTGGAGTTTTGCCTTCAATCCATGCCAAACTCGCTTTTCATGCAACTTATAATTAGGGTTCTCAAACAATTGAGGTTTTGACGTTTGTGATTGAGCAAATATCGGTTCAAACGGTTAAACGCCGACGGACATGTGAGAGAGCTAGTGGCCGCTGTCATCACTCTTACATGAAGCTCGTGTTAGTACACTCGAAAAGTTTGGATATTGCAAACATCTTTCTCGAAAAAAATTCTTGCTCCGCCATTAGTTACCTAAAGTGAAGCGCACCATTCATTTTTTGCTGTTTGGTGTTGAGAATATGTCTCGAGTTTGAGTGAATTTCTTGCTTTGAGTTGGTTTCGCAAAAGGGGTTTTCTATTATGATATCGGATACGGTAGAGCAAACAAGAGGAGTATAAGAGAGATTTTCTCTATGAGCTTTCTGAGTGAGTTCTCTTTGCAAGATTGTGAGATAATATTTGTGGATTTATTTTGAGTGTAAAGAGCTAGGAAACACTTGAGATTGTGAACTCTGTATTCTCCGGATTCATAATGCATAACTTGCATTTGGCTCCTCTCGTGGAGCAGTTACTTTGACTAAACCATGTAAATCTCAGTTGTTCGTTATCATTCCTCATTGATTTCTTTGGTAATTTCGTTCTCTTTCTTTCTCAAACCTGCTTGCTCTTTCACTGCATTTAAGAGTGCTATCATTTATTGCATTGATGTTTAAGGCATACTAGGGGTTTCTATGGTGAAGAAGCCTAATTTCCAAACTCGTTGACTTCTATGATATCATGGACATGCGGCATTCATATGAAAACAAATGCAAACATTTGCATTCCCTATTGGGTCACCTAATTAACGTGCTAAGCCCGGCTTATGACTCTGCAAGTAATTGCTCTTTAGGTATATGATACGAACCTTCCAACAAGGAAACAATGACGCTATCAAGACATGCTCAACAGTGATTAAAGGCGTACCCTCGCTCCCTAATGCCAAAGCGAAAACCGAATTAATGATTAAATAAGAGAAGACAAGTGCAAAAAGAGCAGCCTGTTTGAGAATCAAACTCTCACTTGTACTCACTCTGGTGGCAAAGTCTCCTTTGGCACAGGAGAGATCATCACCGTGACGACTATTGTTGAATTCATCTGATGATCCGATCATTTATCACACGTACACATAATCTTTTTTAACCTTGTAGTCCCTGAAAACTTTTACCTATACACATTGCAAAATGCCTCTCTTCCATATGTCCACTCGAACTTTTCTGAACTCAAAAGCTCGAAAGAGACATGAAGCCTCGAGTGCACCATGATTGATAATATATGTGACGACCCTTATGCGCCTATTTGTCGATAAAAATGACCAACTGAAGACTTGACGACTGCGCTGCACCTTACCTTGGTGCTGATAACTGGTAGTTGGCAGATGCTCAGAGGCATCATCTGGTACTATATGACATCGATCCGACATGTGTTAACGCCTTAATGATGGAACAGAGTCATACTTCTGAATCTTGAGACGCGTTACTCGATATGAAACTGGGAAATGCCAATGTTATATCCCTGCAAAAGGTGCAGAAGTAATCCCGTTGACAATGCGCAGCCCGACATGACCAGAGACAGATGTTTAGTAGACAATTCCCGGGTTATCTTTTTCTTTACAGGGGGTTTAAATTTTGAAGTACAGAAGGCTGTTCCTCGCATTATGTGACCTATAAGTTAATCTCAATCGGGTTTACGTACTTTAGGTATGGAAGAGTCATGTTTCTTATCAGAGAAGGATTCTTCGACACAAAGTCCTCCCACTCTTCCTGATCAATCCTTCCGTCATCTTTTGTATCGGCTTCCCTAAATGCCTGTCAATTGAACGACCAGTTTCAGAATGACTGAAGTACTGAGCCAATGATAGTTACACGTGAAAGTTGACTACCGCACCTTATCCACGATCGTTTCCACAACATCGTCCGAAAGCACCAAATCCGATTCATGAAGAATTGCCAATACCATTTCCTTCAACTGTAAATGTAAACCACTACAAAAGAAATTAAGAACAATTCGAGCATATTCATCGAGATGTCCATGCAACAGCAGAAAAAAAGGAGATACCGTCCTCACCTCCTCTCGCTCGATATATCCAGTGTGCCTCAAGTCATACAACCTGAAAGCAACTGTGGAAAAGTCTCACGACTCAGATATTATTTAGCTACTCGTGAACATTATGTTCTAACATGAAAGGTAAGTCAAATCGAATTTTAGTGAACATTAAAAGAGGAAAAACTGCATAATGGGAACAAAAGAAAAATAAGTAGAGGAGATACATTTGAAGTTTTCTTACATTCAATCTTGTTTTCTGTTGGTGCATTCGGGTGAAAGACGCCAAGTGATCTCACGAATTCACCAAACTCGATGACCCCATTTCCCTTCATATCAAACAAATCAAATATCTGCAATATATGATACCCATGGTTCATGCATCAGCAGGAAAAAGAAAAGGCATTACTCTAGTGAATGAGCAAAATCACAAAAAGTTGTGAGCGGCACTCTGTAAGAAAACTAATATTTGGGATCTGAAGTTTTTTTTTTTTATCTAAGTGGGACGATTAACTGTATCAGATTACATGACACAAATGAAGTGAAAAGATCTCCATCGAATCGAAGTGAGCCTATGTTACATACCCTGTCGGCAAAAAGATTTCTCCGATTTCTGTTCCGGAAAAGTGCAAGCTGAAACTCTTCCTGCTCAAAATACAGCATAAATCGCAATTTTAAGTAGCAGAAACAAGTGCACCATTAACCTTATCAGTGTCTTGTGATCATGCAAGACTAGACTAGAAGAAGACAACCCAGCAAGCGACAACTGATAGGCAAAAGTAAAGAGATTCCCTTCAAGTATCAAATGCAGGTTTGAAGCTTACCTTGTGAATAAGCCCATCGGCAATAATTGAACTGCTTAATTTCTTGAAGAGCACATATAAGGCCTCGACTTCACTTGCAGTAACTGCATTTAAGAAACATAAATGGTCAAAGTGATGAAGGCAGGTGGCATCACAGTTAATTTACCATATGACTATTGAAGAGCTTATGAACAGTACTCATCTCCATCTGTCCCTGATGAAGTAATTCTGAATGTACACAATAGGAGCGTATGACAATGCTCTATTGGATGAACGAGCGCTCGAGAATAGACAGATTAGAAATGAATCGGGGAAAAAAGTCCGGGTTACACTAAAGCTTCATGAGAACAATCTAAAGGGAAGTATATGCAGAAACTTAACATCTAAAGGATTGGAGCTTACAGGGTGTTGCAGCAGCAAGAACGTTAGGCTCTTCATATCCAGGTGTTCGCTCAGAATTCTTCGAAATAATGCAACCCATGACAATTAGTTACCTCGTGCTTTTCCCAGATACATCTGCCAGCTCGAAACGAGGAAACTGTCCAGCAACACCTGCCAATGCCAGTTCACAGGAGAATGATATGCTGCAAAATGATGATTCGCTCAATTTGGAGATTGAAAGATTTTCTTTTACTGCTTAGACTTTCAGTGCACACAATTTCTCTTCTTAGACCATAAAAGAGATTGCGCCTACTGGTGCCATGAATTTCATTGTCAACACTGTGAAACTAGAGTCAAGACAACAGCATGCAACACCAAATTCAAGAATGGAAGTTTTCCAATCTGGGTAGGCATAAATTGTACTACTCAGACTCGAACACGGTGTCTGGTACGCCTAGTCATCTATGTTTCAAGATGTCTGACATGTGGACTCTGTATGTGGATGTGTAAAACTTGAGTGCTAGAACTGGGTCATAGGAAAACATAGAATCAATACCATGAGACACAAACTTATGTGCATTGTCGCTCTTGGTAAGCAGAATATAAGCAAAGGTTGAAAATTTTGTAGGACATTGAATCATCATACCTCGAATTTCAGATAATCTTTCTTTGACCTAGTTATGGTGATTCTAACTGTACCGGGTCTACCATGAGAGACAAACTTAGCAAATTTTGAGCTCAATATGAAGTTTCCCCATACCCGCACCCATACCCAATTCTTATCCTATATATACAGGTTGCTTTAACAGATGAGGTGGCGAAACCTCTGGGGACACAAAAAGAAAAGAAGAGAATAAAAATTGTCGAAAGAGCATTGTCGCTTTGAATCATTTGCTGTTAAGTACTTGAATGTTCACTATCATGTATTCGCCGTTGGTAGCAAACACCCGAATTAGTAAATCAACAAATTAAAGGTCAAGAGCACCTATCTGCCTAAAACATCTATGTTAGAGAAATTCCGAGTCTATGAAGATAAGACGCGAGTAACAGGTTTTTTTAAAACAGAACCATGACCCCAGAAACGGTGGAAGCTGGCAAAATAAACTGTTTTCCTCAACACTATGACCAGATAGAGTTAAACAAAAGCAAAAGAACTTTGATTTCAGAAGATATCCTTGTTGCAGACAGTTTCAGGTCAATTTACTTGAGAAGTACACAAGAGAGTACCGTGCAAGTGGCTCAAGAAAAATGTCCAAAAACTGAAACATCAAGATGGAACTGACCGTCTTAAAATATCAACATTCTGACATAGATATCCAGTAAAGAAAACTATTTAGGCCCCAAGGTTGAGAGAAGCAGCTATGCAAAAAATGAGCGTAAAACTGATTTCACAATTACCAATTTTACAAACAGTGTACTACAGAACAAGAATGTTCAAAATATAGAAACATTAAAACTCATCCGAGGAATCAATATGAACCGTAAACTAAAAACTGTCTCGTGAGGAAGAGATCCATTCAAAGAGATCCCATCTTTTAGTTGTCCATTCAACCGTCGACGTGGGAATAAAACATCCTTTGGACTGTTTTCTCATGGGACCACAAACCCAACACGCGAAGGCAGATTTCTCGAGCTAATTTAGCAGATATTTTGTTTCTTGGAAGAGCAGGTCAAGGTTTGATAATAAGACGAACCTTTCGTTCCAATCAACTTCTCTTTGATTGGACTCTAGCCGGGGGGACAGAAGATATGCCTTTTGGAGGCTTCCTCTGTTCCTAGCAACGATGAGAGAAACTGCTTTGTGGAATCAAATTCCCAAGAACAAGAATAAACTCTTATAAACCCTTTTTCTCAAACGAAAATGAAGGGTAACTACTCACGCCGTTATGCTATCAAATTTATTTAATCATCCTTTTTTCTTTTTTTTTCAATTTACGACCAGTTAAGCAAGTAGAGATCGAGAAATATAACCAAAGAGGGACCAAAATGAACAAAAGAAGGAACTTTGCCCTGCATTTGCATCGAGGAGAACCGATGAAAACATAAACAGAGTGCATGCAAGCTCTTTTTTTATTTGCATGCGAGCTTTTAAACCTTTCTGGTGTTTTTTCTAAGGCAAAATCCAGAATCGATGGGAAATGGCAAGATTTTGCCGATGGTCTCTGCATTTTCTCGGCAACCAAACAGAGCATTGGCGAAAGGAAGCAAGGAGAATCAGACCAGGAAAACAGGGCAAGTCCTTCAAGCGGTGTAAAACATCACAAACCCCATCAAAGACTCAAAGCGCACAGAGAGAGAGAGAGAGTTGTGGGACTAACCAGAAATCAGTGATGGAGGGAAGGAAGAGACTTGGGTTCTTGAGAGATTCTTCCTTGTGCTCTGTTTGAATTTCCTGGATTTCTTAGGCGCTCTGCATTTGGTTTTGGAACTTCTCTGAGAACAGAGAGCAGCTTCCTTTGTTTACTGGGTTCTCTCTCCCTCTCGCTGTCATCCCCCCACGAAAATCTGTTGAGCTTGAGCTTTGCGACTTCGCTCTCGGACTGCCAAATGGGGGGAGCTATTTTTTGTGGAGAATTCCCGGAGAGTGACGCGATCAAGTGTTCAAAGTTCAACCTTCTCCTCCTCCGCTTCTGTCTTGTCTGGTCCTGCAGTTATGGACAACTTTATTGCATGGTTTTCTGGGTCAAATCTGTTCGGGCTTACTCGGATCCACAGTACCGATGGCAATTTCACTAATCTCTTTTAAAGGAATCTAAATTTATTGATAAATTAATATTACGAAAAACCTCAAATTAGTACGCCAATGATAAATTTATCCCAAAGTAATTTTTGAATTACCAAAAATTCAAGACGGGTACACACGTGACATATTTACCTTCCGTTAACTTCCATCAAAATTTATCATTAATTTGCTGAATCAGATGACAATGGCAATTGATGTGGCAAGTTCATGTGAAAATTTATGAGTTAATACCACAAAAAATCAGAAAATTGGTACATATGTGGCAAATTTAACTCAAATTAATTTTTGATTCACCAAAAATCTCAAACTGGTACATACATGACATATGTAGTTTGAGATATTTTGTGTACCATCTTTTTATTAGTCATTGTTACTAACACCATTAAAATTGCTTATCTATTATCTCTAATGTGGCACGTAATGGACATGTTGTGATATGGTGTTAATTAAGCTTCATATTAGCAAACAACAAATCAGAAACTTTTGGCTCCATTTCTTTCGCGAAGAATGAATGACTTGGAAGATATCTTCCTCAAAATAATCGCTCCTATCGTAAGAAATAATTAGTTAGTGGGGCCCTAGCGAGAGTCTTGGGGCATCACTGTTGCTACTATAAGGACAAAAGATCCTAACCTTTTGCTCAAACGAGTTATGTGACCCTTTGGCGACGCAAGGAGCGATGACACCTCCCCTCTCCTTTCCTCTCTCGAGTTTTCTTTATTGTTGTTTGGTTATTTAGTGCCATATCGATACAAGATATCCATCGTGTGTCACCTCAATCATTTTGACAATGTTAGTGACGGCTCACCAGAAGTGTCAAAATGACCCATTTAGCAACTCATATTTTTAATAAATGGGTTGTATGTGCGCTGTAAATTTTTAAAGGGCCAAATGAAAATAGATCCAAAAAGTTAAAGTTAAATCAAATGGATTGAAAATGGGTCCAACTACATGATCCATTTTCCACCCATTTAAAAAAT
>BCNH02000011.1:1939002-1964846 GCA_001662345.2 Metrosideros polymorpha var. glaberrima
TATGAAAGTGTTTTAATAATATGAATTGGGTCAGGTATGAGTCGCTAGATTTGTATTATGTAAAAATATGTCAAAACAAGTTAAATGGGTCAATATGTGTCTAATCATTTTCGACTCGACCCACCCATTTGACACATTTACGGTCCACAAAATAATCTTGAGGGTCCAAATCATACCATTAATAAATTTATAAGACCAAAATTGTACTTAATCCAAATCTACAACTAACCGTTGCGAAAAAATTTGGAAGGGGCAAATTGACAAATATTCTTGCAAACTGGTGTTAGGCAGGGGTAGTGTCCTTAACATGTATTAGTAGATATAAATGCAAGACAATTTTGATCCGACGTGTAAAAATTTTATGTTCGATCGTCTTAACTTTGATTCTCGATTTTTATAATCCATGAGGCTATTTCATAATTTAATCAATTTGAAGGTTAGCAATCTAAGAAGAGTAATTGTCGATCAGCAGTTGAAAAGTCTTTTTCTCTCCCTTTCTCTTCTCTCTCCATCGTCTTCCTCAACCCTAAGCCATGGGTGACGGTTTGAGCTCGTCTCAACCCCCCACCCCCTTCTCTCTTGTTGATTGTGTTTGAGTTTTGTTAGTTTTTCTTCTCCCCCGATGTAGATTTGGGAGCTCTATTCTCCCGGTCTAGTTTTAGATGTGAGAGTTTGAACTCTCTCAATCTAGTTTTTTATATAGGAGCTATCCTCTCCCGATTAGATCTTGGAGTTAAATAATGTTTTCAGGGATTCAATACCCATATGCTCTGTCTGTGTGCAGGTCATCTACTCCAGTTTCAATAGTAACCGCAGGAGCCCTAGCATTTCGTTGAATCATGAAGATTTTCTCTTTTAAATGTTAAACTTGTGTTTGTTTAATCTGTTTTGTTATCTCCATACGACGACGGTGCAAAGGAAGCCGAACCTAGGCACACACCATCAACTGGCAATGTCGTAGTTATTGGAGAATGAATTTTCAATGTGTGCTCATCACTGACAATGATACGAGATCCAATGATCGATTGTCAATTAATTTGCTTAACAAATCCGTTCTTATGGAATGAGCATGTGCTTAATCCTATTGATGCTCTGTTGACCGTCCTTGTTATTTGGATTTGGCTTTATTTTGTAGTATTCTAGACTTTACCCTGCTTCGATTTGCTTTGTTATGGAAGTCTATGTACTTCTTATGTACCTTTTGAGTAATGAATACAATTTTTTTTCCACCAAAAAAAAAAAAATTCTAAGAAGAGTTGTTTTTCTCCATTCGTTATTTGAGGAAAGTTTCTACAATGGTGCCTTTGATTGGTAAGTTAAAAAAATCGACATCACTCGCCTTCAGTTTTAATTAATTTGCATGTGAGTGATGTCAACAACTTATTAAAGACACGGGCAGAGAAAATTTCCTCAAATTGGAGATGGAAGAATTGTTCTATTGAAAAGTTAACAGCTTCTTTTTTGCAAATACACCGCATGAAGATGTTGATTTTTGAGAATGAGATTCCTTAATCAATATTAACTCTGTTTATTATCATAAAAGTTAGTGTATCTTATTGTAAATCAAGAAAAAGTTAGGGAGTTTTATTCATTTTTTTCTTTTTTTAAAATTAACCCATTTTGAAAAGGGCTAAAAAATTTTCCCCTCATAATCCTAATAACGTTTTGTGTTGATATCAAGTTTCTATTTCTTGTTTGTTCCCGTGAATTAACATAAGATTCGTTTTATGGAGTGTCAGGATACTTAGGAGTGCGTTTGTTTCGCGAAAAATAAATGATTTAAAAAATATTTTCTCAAAAGACGATCTCTTTCGTTTACAAGAATGATTGAATAAAAATATTTTTATCGCATTAAAAGAATTTAGAAATAAATTGTGGTCAATAATAAAAACACTTTTCATTAACTAATTATTTCAAGCGATACAAGTGACCATTTTTAAGAAAATGTTTTCTAAATTATTTATTTTTCACGAAATAAACGGAGCATGAACAGATATAGTCATACATATCTCAAAAACTCCATTAGATTCAAATTTGCTACTTTTCATATTCAATTACTTAACGAATGTCTCAAAAGAAACCTCCATGGCAATTCTTCTAAAAAAGGCTTTCATTTTACACAAAATGCCATTTGTCAGCAAACACCAATTGGTCTTATAGAACGCCATTTCAATCCAAATCACGTTCGATCCTTTCGATCTTGAACTAATCATTTTGTTGCCACTTTATCTCCAAATCCTAATCCTTTATTAAAGGACAACAAGATATGCTGTTCGTGGTGACTTTTGGATGGAGCATCATTGTTCACTTGTTGTGACCATACAACAAAAAATGTAGGCCATTCGTTCAAGCTTTTTTTTATTTTATTTTATAATGGCGTTTGCTATGACATTTCATCGACTTTTACTTTCACTCTGTTTGTTTCATGGAATATGAATGAATTTGAAAACAAAGATGAATTAACGAAAAAAAATTATCATCGTCCATAAAAATATTTAAATATAAATTATTATCGATAATGAAAATATTTTTCATTGATTAAGCGCGGTGTAAGTAATCATCTTTAAAAAAAATTATTTTATATGATATTTATGTTTTACGAAATAAACGAAAACAGTAGGAGAAGCTATTGTTTTCGCTTTTCCAATAAAGTTAGATGTTGCGAAGGAGGGAGCAGTAGCAGCGATTGAAATGGAGTCGTCAGCGGACTAAAAAAGTGTGAAGGCATGGAGTGCACACCACTGTTGCAGGGTCAACCTTCTGGCTTGTCCTTTTATGCTGGCTTAAAATCAAAAAATAATAATAATAAACACTTTTGCTTTTCCTTAATTTTGAAAAGTAGAAAAGTTATTTTAAATCTCATAGAATTATATAGAAAATATTAAAGGGTCTATTTGGTAACAATTCTATTCCTAAGAATAATTTCTTAGCATAAATGATTTTTTCTAATTTTGTTTCTGGAAACAGAGAAGTAGATTTTTTTTTCACTTCTTGTTTTTGTTTCAAATCTGTTCCAAGACTACTGATCTGTTCTTAGAAACAGAAAAATTAATTGACGTTACTAAACAGATTTCTTTTATTTTTCTGTTCTCGAAAACAAAATAATAGAAATCAGAGAAACATGAGTGTTACCAAACATGCCCTAAGAGTCCATGTATAAATGTCTGTATATTTCGAAAAGTTTAAGTGTTTGATGTTTTAAGTTTCAAGGAGAAGAAAAAAGTAGAGAAAAGAAAAGGAAAAAAGAGAAAAAAAAAAACAAAAAAGAGAAAGTAACGTGCGTTTTTTTCACGAAAAACTCAAGATTGGAAAAATATTTTTTTCAAAAATGATTAGTTATATGCTTAAAAAAATTGGTCAATGAAAAAGATTTTTATTATCGACAACAAATTAGACCTAACTTTTTTCGTGAGTGATGAAAATATTTTACATTCATTCGTCTTTGTAAGCAATAAAAACGAGAATTTTTTGAACAATGTTTTTCAAATCTTAAATTTTTCATTAAACGAATGCACCTTTAAATGTGAATTCAAAAAAGATAGATTGAATTTTTTTGTGTGTGTGTCGGTTTTATTTTCGACTTTTGACTTTTTCTTCAACTTTATACCTTGAACTTTTGAAATTCGAGTCCGACTTAATTTTGAGTACCACAAATTTTTGGGTGTTCAGTACCGAAGTACCTCAAAATGTTAGAAATATACATATAATAATATTAAAGTCATTATATTTTTTCCAATGATTTTTTTAAGGTTTCTTCTCATTACAAAGAAAAATTCACAATGTGCTTTATGGTACGGGTGATTATCCCCGTAAAAGTTAGAGAAAAAGTTGTTTTTAACTTTAAGAAAGTATGAAAAAGTTAATAGTGATTTTAGATGTTATTTATTTTACATCTTAAAAATCTTGAAGGTGTCAACATTACCAAAATATAATATCAAACCTTAATCGTTAAAGAAAAAGCCAAAGAAAAAGGACAGAGTGACGCAATTAGTTTTCCTTTTCTTTTGAAGATTCTGATTTCGATCGATGTACCCGCATATCATATTGTCGGTACTTTTAAATGTGGATAAAGCTGAAAATTACATTAAAAGAAAAAGGAAAATTATGTCAAACAAGCATATTCTCTTATATATCGGGAAAAATAACAAAAAACTCAAAACCTATTGCATTAATTCTAATTCATTCATAAACCTTTCAATTAACCCAATTTAATTCTAAACATTTTACATTTATACTAATTTAGTTCATCCACCCTCACCTGGGCAACCCTTCCCCAAGCGAGGGCTTGACCCTTGCCAACGGCCCTCACGCCCTTGCTGGCCACAATGAAAAAATAGAAAAAAATGAGAAAATTCATAAATAAATAAAGTAAAATTTGTCCACTAAATTGATACTAATGCACTAGTTTTAAGATTATTTTGATAGTTTTCCCCTTTTAAATAAGATATAACAAAGCTTAGAGACTTAGTGTTAGCTGTTAGGTTTAGAAATTCTGAATCAATTTCCCGTTCTAGCAAAAGAAAGATTGAGAAGTCCGGTGCGCACTCATGCATAAAATAACACCGTGACATGAAATCGAGCGTACACTAGTAGAAGTTGATTCGCGCGATTATTTCATATGTACTCTGTCGAACTGGCGTTGTATAATAAGCATGTTGTGTTGTATAGGACATACATTTGGTGTTCATCTCCAGAACACAACTTGCCTTAAGGGACTAGCCGCTAGTTCGCCTTCCTATTCTCTAATTAATCAACTTGTCGATTTCATCCGTCATCATGTAATGCACAAAGGCTCATGTAAGTGTATTTGAAAAGTTTGGACATTGCAAAAAAAAAAATAATAATATTAAGAAGATCTTACTCCGCCGCTAGTTAACTAAATCGAAGCGCACCGATCGATTTTGCCCTTTGATCCAATTCAATAAGGTTTTTGGGTACTCCATATCAATCGACTCTTTCTTATTATTTCTCTCATTAAAGTTGACGTTAGGGCTGAAATCAACATTTCAATATTAAATTTATTTCCTCTTATATTTTACATCATACACTAGGTTAATTGATCTTCTTGATTTATTTTTTTCCCTTCTTGCCCTTGGGTTTAGTATTTTGGTATTCCGAGTTAATGTCGCGACCCACGAGTTTTCCTCTTTCATGTAGAAATATACACCAGAAAAAGCCCATAAGCAATCTTTTTACTGGGCCTTAAGCCCAAACCAACTCCACTTATTCACAGGACCGACCCGACCCGACCAGGCTCTCGCTCGCTCTCTCTCCCTCTCCTCTCTAAAACCCTCGCAGAACCCTATCCACCTTCATCTCCTGCCTCAGCGCTGCGCGCTCTCTCTCTCTCTCTAGAAAATGTCGCTCTCAAAACCAGCCTTCCTCGCCCATCTCAAAATCCTGACCTCCACCGCCCTCCACCGCCCCCATCGCCGTCATCCACCGCGCTTCGTCTCCCTCCGCTTCCTCTCCTTCGCCACCCCCGAGGAAGCCGCCGCCGAGCGCCGCCGCCGCAAGCGCCGCCTCCGCATCGAGCCCCCGCTCTCCTCCCTCAACCGGCCGTCCACCTCCCCGCCTCCCCCGAAGCCCCCTTCCTCCATCCCCCAAAACCCCAACTCCCCGAAGCTCCCGGAGCCCATCTCCGCGCTCTCCGGCAATCGCCTCAACCTGCACAACCGCATCCTCACGCTCATCCGCGAGAACGACCTCGAGGAGGCCTCGCTGCTCACACGGCACTCCATCTACTCCAACTGCCGCCCCACAATCTTCACCGCCAACGCCGTCCTCCACGCGCTTATCCGCCAGTCGAAGTATTCTGATTTCTTGTCTCTCCATAGATTCATCACTCAAGCTGGGCTTGCACCCAACGTGATCACTTATAACTTGCAATTCCAGACTTACCTCGATTGCAGAAGACCTGATACCGCAATGGAGCACTATAAGCAGTTCATAAATGACGCGCCGATTAATCCTTCGCCAACAACTTACAGGATATTGATCAAGGGGTTGGTGGATAACAACAAGGTTGAGAGGGCTCTGGAGTTAAAAGAGGAAATGGCTATTAAGGATTTAGCTCCGGACCCGCTGGTGTATCATTATCTGATGGTTGGGTGTGCGAAGAATTCGGATGCTGATGGAATTTTCAAGCTTTATGAGGAGTTGAAGGAGAAGTTGGGGGGTGTGATTGAGGATGGGGTTGTGTATGGAGGGTTGATGAAAGGGCACTTCTTGAGGGGAATGGAGGATGCTGCGATGGAGTGTTATGAGGAGGCCGTGGGTGAGAATTCAAAGGTGAAGATGGGTGCTGTCGCGTATAATTCGGTGTTGGATGCGTTGACCAAGAATGGGAAGTTTGAGGAGGCGCTGAAGTTGTTTGACAGAATCCTTAAGGGGCATAGTCCGCCTAAGCGGTTGGCAGTTAATATGGGGAGCTTTAACGTAATTGCCAATGGGTATTGCAAGCAAGGGAGGTTTAAGGATGCGATTGATGTTTTCAGGAAGATGGGCGACTATAGATGTGGCCCAGACGTCTTATCATACAATGTTTTGATTGAACAATTGTGTGAGAATGGGTTGCTGGCCGAAGCCGAGGAGCTTTTTGGGGAAATGAGCGAGAAGAAAGTCAATCCGGATGAATTCACTCACGTTCTGTTGATGGATGCCTGTTTCAAGAACGCCAGGGCTGATGATGCATCGGGATACTTTAAGAAAATGGTGGATTCTGGTCTGAGACCTAATTTGGCAGTGTACAATAAGTTGGTCGATGGGTTGGTCAAGGTGGGGAAGGTTGACGAGGCTAAGGCGTTCTATGATCTCATGGTGAAGAAGCTGAAGATGGATGTGGAGAGCTACCAGTTCATGATGAAGGCGCTGAGCGATGACGGTAAATTAGACGAAGTTCTTAAAATGGTGGATCAGCTGTTGGATGAAGATCCACTTATCTTCGATGAGGAGTTTCAGGAGTTTGTGAAGGGGGAGTTGAGGAAAGAAGGGAGAGAGGAAGAGTTGGGGAAGCTGATGGAGGAGAAGGAGAGGCAGAAAGCTGAGGCTAAAGCTAGAGAGGCCGAGGCAGCTGAAGCAGCCAAGAGAAGCGCAAGAGCTGCAGTTGCTTCTTTACTTCCTTCAAAGTTGCTGGGTAAGAAGGAAGAAGAGAAGGAATTGGCTAATGATGCCAGTGGTGAAGCCAATGCAGCCCTATCTGCGAATGAGGACACAGATGGTGGGAAAGAAGAGAGTACTGAGGAAGTTGTTGCTGAGAATTCAGCTAGCAGGGACGTAGATCCAGCCAGATGAGCAAATGAGAATGAGACTATAGTCGAGACCGAAGTTGGAGGCGATAGTGCTGCAATCAGGTGATAGCCTAAAGAGAAGCTCCTTTCTGCTAATTAAGTGTCAGTGAGTATGTGCATTCTTTGCTTCACTTCAGTGGATTAGATAATGGATGAAATGTCACCTGCTTTGTCTTGCTGAATTATTCATTGTGGCCTGTGGGTTTTCAACTTGGTGATGCCATCAAGTGCATACCAGTCGCGATATAGAAGTTCTCGACAGAGATAAAATCTGGGAATTTCTGTGAACTACTTGGTATGCAATGCATCACTCACTTCTGGATGTATAATAAAGCAACTACTTATCCATGCTCCTTTAAGTTTGGAACACGAGGCTAAATGTCGTATTACCTTAACAACTTTTGCCAGATTCATACGCATGCGAAACCTGGAGCGGATGCCAACTTCAATGGAAAATGGGAAATTCGCTAAAAGTAATTAAAGGAATAGGATGGGAAATGACTAAATTTGAAGAAGGTGAAGTATTGCTCTTGTACCAAGGACAAGACTCCACATGATTTGGTAATGGAACAATGAAATCGATATGCTTGATCCATGTCAAATTCAATAAGCGAACGTTATTTCATTCAAGACAAGAAAGCATTATGGTCTCACAGAACCATAATTATAATCTCCACGAGAAGGGTTCCTTCTGAGGTGAAGCGTACAAACCCCATTTTCACTTGGTCTCTTTACCCAACGACCTGCTTTACTTTCAAATCGGCAAGAATGATCTATGTACTTGTCCCCCTTTCGATCGGCTAGTTCATCCTTCAGAATAATCCCACGTCGTATAATTGAAGCCTAGTATTGCTTTCTTTATGTTAGACCATTTTACTAGAGTAGAGTGTGTGCGTGTGTGTTCATTGACATGTTAGTCTTGACATTGTCAAGAAAGGTCCGAATTCTCGTGCTGTGTTTACTTCGAGAATTGGATTTTTGACACAAAGGGATGCTGCTACTCACGCTACCCCAAGATGAAAAGAAATACTTCCCATCATGTCATGAATCCTGACTGTGTTTACTGTGCAAATGGTCTAAACATACAGCAATGCCAAATTTGAACTCTCATCCTTCACAAGACCAGGGACATGAAGATGAGAGTGGGACAAGAACGCCCGTAGATAACGCACATTTAAAACATGCCTAATCATGAGGAAGAATCTATTGGCATCTTTTGAAAAAAAAGAAAAGAAAAGTTGTAATGCATCACAGATCTCAATCAGAAAAGCGATGGCAATATACACACGCGCATGAACCGGTCAATTTCTTAGGAGGATTATACTGTTTATGCATACACTAACTAATTCAAATAAATATAAGCTTATTATGTACACCGGTGGAATTACAATAAGATTGAGCCAAAGGGATTACATGCTGGCAACAATTTTAGGAATCTCAGTTTCCACCTCGGGTTCCCCATCAGAACTCTCGATGCTCGTCTGCAACACGAAAATAAGAGGGTGATAAAGAGATGTTTCTTCAGGGAAAGACATTTGTAACACGAGATGTAGCTAGAGAAGATAGCAATATGCACCTCTTGATCCTTTACTTTCTTTTGGGAGAGATATCGATCAAAAGCACCTTCGCCATAGAGGATTTTCGCCCCATGTCCACGTCCCTCAATCCCAACCGCTTCTTCGTCAACTACGACCGCATCAATTATGTCTTCCCCCGTTCTTACATCTGGAATCTGCAAACAAGAATTAGGGAGTCTATTAGGTATGCAATGAGACAACCAGAAACGTTGCAAATACCAACCTAAGAATGGATAATAGATCACCAAACCAACATCCGAAAGTAGTTGAAGAAACATTCAAACCCAAGAACTGTTGTTCATGATCTAGCTACAAAATTTTTAAACTGCCCTTATTAAGCCAACAAGCAGAGGGATTGATTGACATTACTGCTCTCAGAAAACCACTCAAGTGATCCTCAGAGAAGATCCTAGGGAAGTCAGAATTACCTCATACATCGCTTCCATCAGAATATTCTCCAGTATGGATCTTAGTCCTCGAGCTCCAGTATTTTTGGCTAGCGCTTTTCTAGCAATTAATCTCAAAGCATTATCAGTATAGTGCAGCTTCACCTGCAATACGCATTGTCTGTGTGAAACCAAACTATCTAAATGACATTAGCGACACTGAACACACTAAAACAATTCTCACGAGAGTTTCTCCACATAAATTAGGAAGAAGGCCCTGCAAAAAACTTACGCCATTCATTTGGAACATCTTCCGGTACTGCTTTCCCAAAGCATTTTTTGGCTCCGTTAGAACCTACGAGTTACGACAGAATCACAAGATATGTAAAAAGCAAGCTTGAAATTGGAGCTGACTATCCGAATCATGTTGGCAAACATCAGAAGTTTTATTTTGCTGCAGTCATTTAACACTTTCATGTTTTCTCCGAGGAACAAAAAGTCATTGCACATAATCAGCAATGTTTCAGCACTGTAGCTGCAACTTGAACAGTGAAAAAAAGATATCTATATCTTTTGGTAATAGTAAAAGACAGCATGAGGCAAACAAAAACATGAGATATCCAGCAAAATAAAAAATCAATCAGTCGGCTGACTTCACATAATTAGCCTTACAAATCCAAAGTGCCAACTATAAAATAGAGTGCAGAATTACCTCAACAAGTTGGTTTTCACTTAAAGCTGACAAACTGACAAGGACTGGAAACCGCCCAACAAACTCAGGTATCAGACCATATGAAATAAGATCACTACTCTCAACCTGCCAAACAGCCATAGAGGATGTGAATTTAACAAGCTCAGAAGATTACCAGCTGTTGGATGCAAAATGAGGACTAGCATGCACTCACAATCTCTAATAAAGAAGATGCCACGGACGCATTTGTAACATTGGAAGCTCGCATGTTTGCACGTACTGGAGCACCAAATCCAATCGACGAATCTTGACGCCTGCAGATGCACACCAACTTTTCAGGTAGTCAAGTACAAGCACGTTTATAGTCAGTTTCAAGGACATTAGAATCAAGACTTTCGCATTGATATGACCTCTCTGAGATTGTCTTCTCTAGGTCAACAAAGGCACCACCACAGATGAAGAGGATGTCCTTGGTGTCAATCTGTCAAAAAGAGGAAGAACAGAATATAGGTTGTAAACCAGGATGTAATGAAGTAGAAGCTCATGACTTGTAATTCATCAAACAAATGCAGGGTGAGCATACTTGAATATTGTCACCTCTAGGATGCTTACGAGCTCCCTTCTCTGGAACATTCACAACCTTTACAAGATCCAGAACAAAATGAACGTCAAAAAAATTCAAAATAAAAAATGGTCGAGAGTAATCACTGTAAAAGTTCCCTCATTTGACAGACCCTGGAGGTGATTAATCAACAGGCAGGTTTTTCTTTTTTTACTTGTGTATATAGATGTATGTGTGTTTGTGTGTTTAAAATAGCACTAAGAGCTGCTTCAGTGACACTTTGTCACATTGCCTGTCCCTGACATGGAAACATAACAGATGGCTGGTTTACTCATTTTAGAGCTGGGGCAGAAAGACACTTACAGTCCCCTCGAGCATTTTTAGCAATGCCTGCTGGACACCTTCCCCAGATACATCTCTACTTATGTTGACACTCTCGGCCTGAGGCAAAATAGGTGATCAGATCACATGCTTCTAAGGTTGAAAAGATTTTTTAAATTCTCAAGCAAAATGACCAAAGAAGGGAAACAAAAACCTTTTTGGTGATCTTGTCAACCTCATCAATGTAAACAATGCCCTGCTGTGCAGCTGCCACATTATAATCGGCAGCCTAACAAGTTGAAGAAACAAGATGATAAGATCACCAGTTTTCACCGCAATGAGAACCACGATAGGAGATAAATCGTGTATATACACAGTAACCACATAAGCTAATACAGCATCGAAGACAGTGAAAAACTTAGCCTTTATTTTCTGTGGTTTTTACACAAGGAAATCCATTATTCTCGAGAAGAGGGAGCAGGCATCTAAAGGACAACCCATACAAAGAACTTCAGCAGATCTACCACACTCCGAGACAGAAAAAATTAAGATGGTTATACACGTTTAAAGTGGAGCTTGGGACTTATGTCAGGACAAAAGAAACTTGAAAGGCCACACAAAAAAGGCCCAAAATCTTACAAGGAAGAAGCACTGTATCTGAGTAATACCAAGCATAACTTTGGCTTACTCAGGTGAAGCTTGAGCAGTCGGACAAGAAAAATGAATGCAAGTCAAAAGTACAGTGATAGATCACTACTGCTGTGAGAAATAACACTAATGACCCAGAACAGCCAAATCCAAGTAACTCAATCTCTTAAAGCTCGTGGTAGAATTGTCCTCATTCAAAAGAAGAAACAACCAGAAGCTACCTAAAGTGAAGATTACTAAGGGCCTATTTGTTTTCAATTAATCATAAGTAAAACACACTTTTTTACTTTCAGAACAAAATTTAAAATTTCATAAAATTGTGAAATATATATATATGTGTGTGAATTTACAGGGTAACAATTGGATGTTCTAAATGTTTCAGATATTTTTTTTTTAAAAAAAATCAAAGTACGTGCGTCACAGATTTAGATCAATAAAAAAAGTACCAAGTAAAAGTCCTTCACATACAGAACCTAAATTTGTAAGACGCCATATTAGAGAACGAAAAGATGCAATGAGAGAGAGATAAAAAAATCAAGTCAACGGAACAAAGTTTTCAAAAGAAATGCCACTTCTTTGTGGGAGAAAACCTTACTGTAAGAAGCTTATGCAATATGGACTCCACATCTTCCCCTACATATCCAGCCTGCAAGTTACAGTTCATTTTATTGCAAGTCCGGAGCTAAAATCACTGATAAACTTTCTCACATTCGCAAATAAATAGGACTTTAAAACAAATGGAATAAATCATCCAGTCTCTCCCCAGAAGTCTGAGAATAGGTTTGTAAACCATAGAAGAGCAATTTAGCTTTTACTTTTCCACTGGCGATACCAAATTTGTTAAACTCAATGAACAGGAGTCTTCCCTGGACAAGTCACTAACTCCAGATCGTCAATTATTCAAGTAGTCAGCAAGAATGACGCAGAAGGTAAGGTTCCAAATCAGCAATGCTTGTGAACATACACAAAGCGGAAAAACGCTGATAACAAAAATAAGTTTAAGGGGCTACCAACTTGCCTGAGTCAATGTAGTTGCATCTGCTATAACGAAGGGAACATTCACAAATCGTGCTAAAGTTTTGGCTAGTAATGTCTTCCCTGTCCTTGAGACAACATCAACAGAGAGTAAGCGCGAGAAGTAGTAGATTCATGGGATAACTAAATGACTGGGAAAAAAATTCTGTAAGTTTTATTTGAGTTCCCATATCTACTGTCCATACTTAAATTTATTATTGTGATACAATTGTAAGGAAATAGAGATCAACATCAGTAATAGAGAAAAAGAATAAGGCAAGGAGAAGTTTTTCCATACTAATTTGATTAATACAAGTTATATGAACTTTTTGGATTCAAGTAGGGACCTTAATTTGGCTCAAATGAAGATGTACAACTAGACAATGCATTACACCTGTACTATAGGTTACATGAACTATTTGGATTCAAGTAGGGACCCTAATTTGGCTCAAATGAAGACGTACAACTAGACAATGCATTTCACACTTGATCAGACAATGCATTACACCTGTACTATAGTTTATATGAACTTTTTGGATTCAAGTAGGGACCCTTATTTGGCTCAAATGAAGACATACAAGTAGACAATGCATTTCACACTTGATCAGACAAGTAAATTTTATTTTATAGCTGAAACATTTACTTTTCACATTTTCCAAGTAGGGATAATAAAAACTGATAGTGAATTACCTGAGCCTGTCGGCCCCATAAGAAGGATATTACTCTTTTCAAGTTCAACTGAGTCATCATCAGTTGACTCTGGTCTTCCATCCTGTGAATCTCCAGCAGGCCTAACTTCCAGAATGATGACAGAAGTGTCGAATTATTAAACAATTAAACAGAAAGAGTTAATAAAGAGCGCTAGAAGTGACACTAATTAGGAGCATAGAGAAACCCACGGAAGCTATGCTCAGATAATTCAATGTCACGGTGCTAGAAAACATTCGACGGACATAAAGATAGATCCATTGAGAATGATTAAACCACAATAAGTTCCAAGCCTCAATGGTGGCAAACTAATATGTACAAGTCTCACTGAAGCTATTCCGTTTCACGTGCACAATATGCACAAATAATTTTGGTATCTTCAATGTATTGATTTGAAGTTATTATGAACAAACAGGTCAATGCTAATCCACGTGTCAATTATGAATGGCTTTCCATTCAACTTTAAGACAGATTTGCACATTACACGGCAATAATCACAGTTAAATCCTCAGGATGACTTTAAAAGCAGATTAAATTATTTGGATAGTAACAGAGTGAATATCTTCCAAAAGCTTGAAATTCTAGCTTTACATCCCAATAGTTAGTCCTTATTGTATTTGCTTAGACATATACGATAAACGCTTAAACATCCTGCATCTTGCCACATAAAAAGTAAATTACCAACAAACTTTAATTTGCGGGTGTTAAAAAATCCAACCCAAAAGCTAAGCTAACTACACACATTCACGTGGAACTTTGACCAAGCACATTTGTGAAAGGGATAGCACTGGCTCTGATACCATGTTAGAAAGTCCAACCCAAAAGCTTAAGCTAATAGATGGAGGGATGTGGGACAATACTTCAACAATGGGGTTCAAAACAATAACAATTAAAGCTGCTCATTATCAATTAATGGAAAATGGCAACTCCCAGAAGTGAAATTCACCAAGCGAAAAGACAAATTGCCTAAAATAAACATAAAATTAAGGCACAGTTCAATTGGCCATTTAGATGGTTTAGATTCAGAAGTGCGTGGACAACTCAATCAGGGAATATTCAGATTCATATGAGTGTGTCACGAGGTATAAAGCTAATTACCTCTTCACAGACTCATGATATATCCTTTTGTAGTGATTATAGACTGCAACGGAGAGCACCTGCAAAAGCACATGATAAGGAGGACTGTGAAATAAAATCTCTTTCAATGTTTCCAACCGACTGCGAAACTATCTATAGCTCCAAAGCCTTATAGTAAACTATATCATATTTCCATATTATGCACACCAAACATCTTCTCACAACCACACAAGTGTTCCAAGGCTAGCATATCTGGATAGGGATCCCAAAAAGTTCAAGTAAGGCAAGAACCTTTCATATGATTTGATTCAGATACCAGCATGAGCACTGAGTGTCACCATGCTAAATCATCAATAACATTCTCATTCTGATCGGGTGACAGAAAACCATTGGATTTCCAGTGTTCACAAACAGTGAAAGCATATTGCTTTGAAGCATAAAATACTAATTCATTACGTAACTACAGGTAGCAATGAAATCTAAACAGCTTCTTTATTCCCAACTTAGGGAGAATTACTCTACACCATTTGATTGTATTCCAGAAGCAATATTGTAATAACCAGTGACCACTGCTAACGGGTAAGCACACAGAAATATCGATTCAAAATAAGAAAAGAAGACACTGCTTTAGCAAATTAAGCTTCTTGACCCTCAGTAAATCTACAAAGCTATCCTTTCACATTTCATAAAGCACAAAAAGTGAAACTGCAAAAACGCATTTTAAGTTCACGAACAAGCAAACAAGTATTACCTTCTTTGCTCTCTCTTGTCCGATCACAAACTTGTCAAGCCCCTTGCAAATCTCCTTTGGAGTGGGAAAATTGCTCCCCCAATTTGAGCCACCCCAAGACTCATCCTTGGGCGAATCGCTTTCCGAACCTGACCCACCTCCTCTCGTTACAACGTACCCTGAATTCCCGAGCCTCACCGTAACTCCGCCCCCAGGAGGCTGCCACACCTCCGGCGGCTCCCCATTGGAGCTCACCATGTTAAATTTCTCACTCCAACTTCTACTCCCATCACAATCCCCACGAAAATTATCCACTATGTCCCTCTCATCACATGCCATATCACCCTTCTTACCACTAACAATCGAGTTAATCCTCCGATCACTCAAGAACTGCGTACCCTGCTCGACGAAATCGCCGCGAAGCGTCACGGGCTTGAAAGAAGTAAAGTGGTACGGGGTGTTGGCAAAGAACCTATCCCAATTGGAATGGCTAGCGCGGCGAGAATTGGGCACGCGGCCCGCATGCATCTGATTGTTGAACACAAAGCAGCGGAATTGAGAGGCCGCGAAAGTCGCTGTCTCCTTAAAGGGCTTGCATTTGAGCACGGCGGCCATGAGGGGCCGTGAAGAACTTCTTCCTCGGCAAGAAAAGGCAGGGGAATTTCGTCAAGAGAAATCGAGCTCAGCCAGAGCGAGGGAGCTCCGAGCTCATGCGAAGAGATGGAAAAAATCGGGAATTGATCGAGGGGTTCGACAAGATATGACGTGAATCGAAAAGGGTGAGCGTAAGATTAAGTCATCAGCACGCAAAAGATTCAAGATTTGTCTTCTTCTTCTCCCTCTGTTCTATAGGAACAGGAACACCCACATACGCAGAGTTTTAGAAGCTGACAAGGAAGGGGAGATATGATGAAAGAAGCCGACGGAAGTATCGGCTACACGAGATACGAGACTCTCGAGAATATCTAAGTGGTCGGAGTCGGCTTAAACGACGCCGTTCGCTTTCGCGGCAAACGGAGGTCGATGTCTGTTCCCGATTTGACGTAACCGTAGCCAGCGACTTTTATACGATACCTGCAGCGCCAGGAGTAGAACCAATTCCTCTTCAGGGGGTGCACGTGCGACGTCGTCTCTAGGAATGAGACAACGACACCTCTCTATGTATTTTTCTGTGTGCTCCACGAGTCAAGACTCAGAAGTTTGACTTTTGAAGTCAGCCTGTAGAGTTGTTCTTTAGTTTGCAGAGACAAACGAGCAAAAGCAGAGATTGAAAACGCACGACACCTGTGCAGGTAACTAGTTTCATACAAAACCAATGTTGGTGTTATCTTCTACATTATAACTGCATGTTCAAATGATTGATTTAGGATAGTTAATTTCAGGACATTGCTGGTTGTTAGGGGTGACCAGCCAGAACCGGACCGGACCGGCCCAGAACTGACAGTTCTCGTGAGGACCGATCCGGTTCCTAATTTCAAGTGTGAAATTGCCCACCCAGACCAGATCAGTGTGTATATATATTTCAGCTTTCTCACTCACTCTTTTACAACAGCTTGGAAAAGCGGAGGAATTTGAAAGGATTTGACAAAAAAAAAACCATTTCTAAAATTCCAGTGAATTTCACTGGATTTACAAACACAAAGTGTAAACCATGCAAGCTACCTTTTTCTTTTTTTAGGAAATCCTTTAATTAAGAAAAGAAAAGAAACGGAATGCCACAAACCTTCACCTTAGGTTGGTGTTTTGCCGTGCGCACTAGCTTCCTCTTGACAAAATCCAACTGCAAAACAACAGAAGCAGCTAAATAAGTAGGACTGAGCTTGGCATACACTCCCGGTCAACTGGGAAAACTGGAACCAATGTGACAGAATGCAGGTCTGTAGGCCTTTTGGCGTGATGACAAATTAAACGACTCGCTATACACATAGAAATGACGCCTCACTGTAGAACCATATTTGCTCATCTATTCATCTAACATGGGATTGTACTAATTGTAGACCGGTTCCATGGACCCACCCGGGAACCATACCGATGGGCGGTTCCCGGTTCCTATTTTGTGGAGGGCGGTTTCCCACCCTAAAATCAATCACCCCTATTGCTTGTACATGACTGCACATAATGTGCATCATGGTTGTTTGTCTGAAAGATGATAGAGAATGATGTGATGGACAAACCAAGAACAGAAAACCTCTTGCAACGCATTTACTCCGTACTTGGTGCGTGCTTGGTTTGATTTAAGAGAACAAGTCTTGGCAATAATTTCTCGATTATTTGCAAATTCAATGCTCCCCCCTCGTCGGATATGGAATGAGGAGCTTTACTAAAACAAGTGAAAGTAGGTGGCGTTCACTACACATCCTGCATATGCCACTCACCTTTTACTAGTTAGATTACGAGCTAGCTTCGTACAAAGAATTTCAACAGGTTACATGAATATAATCTCTCGATCATCAAAGGAGCATCGGCCAGTTACCAAACCTTCAATGTCTCGACATACAAATATTTACAGAAAATCCCTTTCTCTAACACTGCTTAGGACGGAGCCACTTCCGACAGATAGTTGCTTCCTTGTCTCTCGTCTGTCAGCTGAACTACAAGACTATGGAGGGGGATGAGGGAAAATTCAGGCAGCAATACTGGAAGATTGGCTTCGAAGAGTACAGCAAACGACTTTGAATATGACAATCCTACACACGTGAGTTAACTATTATTTGTTCAATTTCGAGGGTCACTTCACAAAATGAAAGTGTCAACATACTTGTTACAAGAATGTGCTGAGGTCAAGAGCTACACTGATCCTGGTTAAGTTCAGTTGTCAGAACTTGGGCCTCACTTACAGCATAACTTGCTGAATAGATCGCCATCTTCTTCACCTGCAAAAAAGGAAAAGTAATTAGACTTCATTTGTTATTTGCATCGATACAATCAGATAACCTAGTGCAGATATTGCTGAACCAACTAAAAATGTGATCTTTCCACAATATGCCGATCGATATTTCTAGTTGCGGCGTGCATGCCAGAAGCTATATCAACGTGTGCAACCTTATATTTGCTCTATCTTTATTGTCAAACTCACAAACTGAGTCATTTGACTTTGCGAATTATTGGCTATACGAATAACGCAGTTAACACAAATCCAGTGGAAAACCTGATTAATGGTGTGAAATCACAGCTTATGATATTTTATATGGCAGCACCAAACAATGTACCTCCAGTTTGTCTTCCTTAGCTCTGTGGTCTCTCGGAAGCTTGCGGAATTCTTCAGTTAATCTTATGCATTCTTGAACATTTTCAGGGGATACGAAGTCGAGGGCCACTTTGATACACGACTGTACAGTAAGACAGCATAGCTAAGTGAATGAAGCAAACTTACACACAAAGAAAATCAAAAGTTTGAAGTTCAGGATAAATCTTAGAAGAGTTTGATTTCTTTGAACTACAATCTTATTTAGCTTAATCAAGAATAATAAAGCAAGATCAAATTAAATCTGATAAAAAGTTTGTCCCTTTCTTCTCTTCCAGTACTGAAGAGTTGGCTCTTAGCGAGGCTCATTGGCAATATATTCACATACTTAGGACAGTTGATCCATCTCGTTTCGAGATTAGCAGTCTCACCAGTCTGTTTCTCACTTGATGTGGACATCCTGCAGGAATGATAACAGCCTCACCAAGTTGTTGCTC
Source organism: Metrosideros polymorpha var. glaberrima (assembly GCA_001662345.2). NCBI lineage: Eukaryota > Viridiplantae > Streptophyta > Magnoliopsida > Myrtales > Myrtaceae > Metrosideros > Metrosideros polymorpha. The sequence goes on from BCNH02000011.1 coordinate 1,957,687, forward strand.
AAACGTCCAAGGTTCAACATCTGAAGAGAGTTCACGGGTAAGAACTGTCCCCGGCTACACTTCTATACTAAGAAGGAAGTACAAATGAATGACTTTACATACTGTATTCCTCCTTCAGTTGCTTCTTGTGCCTCTCAGTTAAGTAAAGAGTTTGGTCATGTATCGGATGAATAACCTGCAACAGTCACATCTACCGAGTTTAAAAATTCTAACTTAACTTTAATCTTGGCAAATTAATTTTGGAGCCAATTACCCACAGATTCGACAGGTAGATTGTTGATGTGGCGAAATTCTTTCCAATGTCTTTGCAAGTACTTGACTAGTTTGGGGACATCCTGCCGGCGGAAAATATCCCAAACAGCACCTCCAAACAATACATCCAAATCATCATCTTGAATAACTTCTTCAGTAATGCTCAAGTTTCGCTTCAAACCTGCATCTCTCATCTCATCCTCCGGAAAAACTGATTCTGATGCGCTTTTACTGACCTTATCATGTGGCTCCTCACTCTCATTTTGCACAAACGAGGAGAGCGAGACATGGACACTAGGATCACTAGTATGAGCACTTAATGTGTCTCTTTTAGATGTAGCCAACTTATTTTGCATCCAGTTAGCGAGGTCATCAGGGTCTTCCACTTCATGTCTCTTCTGGAGAATGTTTATGGCTCTACGCTGCCATTGAGCTATATTTACTTCGGTAGTATGCGTCAACACATTGATCTGAAAACACAATGTTATGACTTAAGCTTTCAAATTGCGATATATAACCTTCAAGAAAGGTGAGAAGTTTGAGAGTTTTACTGAGAATAAAGTACTTGGAAAAAGCACACAGCAAAAACTAGTAAGAGCAAAGTGCCTTCTAGTAATGTGATTATTCTATGCAAATGTAAGTATGTATAGAGAAAAGAAAGTCCTCATGTCTCTAAACATGTGAACATTTCTTGATCAGATCTATTTCACTTGAACTTGCAAGTTGCATATAAGAAGCAATTGTAAAGATTACTCAAAGCATTAAAGCACACCGCATCAGAAACGTCACAGTGTAGCTTTGTAACTGAATCGCCTCTTCCGAGCTCTTTCGAAAATCCATAGGCAATAAATGTTTTAGGTCCCAAGTCAGGCTTCACATATGCAGGAAGTTTCGTGGCAAGGTTCAAAAGACCGGATCTTGGATGAGTATAATCCATGTAAGGAAGCATTGCAATGAATTCGGCCCCATGCCTTGGCAAACACTCGTCAAATGAATTTGACGGTGGCCAATCCTTCAATTTCAACATCTCTGGCCACCCATTTTTATACCTGCGACCCTCTACATAGCCCTTGAAGAACTGAAAAATGTTGATTCCAACCTGCAGCGTGAGAAACAGACAGCAGTGTTTATCCTGAAGTGTAAGTGCATGCTATGCATATCTCCATATATAAAATGCAGCCTCAATATCTGTTAAAATCGTCATAAATGTTCCAAAGGAATAAATAAGGAAGAAGACCTTGCCCTTTTGAAGGATCTGATTAATGAATGCACGGAAGTCCCGAATTTTTTCTGTTTGAACTTATACATGCATCTTATAGATCTCAAGCAAATTATCTACAGAGGCATGAGTTATTGACTCATCTGAGCTTAACTTTTTCCTTTCTTTGATACCTGTCTGGGCTTAAGTTTAATTTTACTCATTGACTGAGTTGAAGAAATATCAAGGAAAGATAGCTGTGGAGAGATTCATTGACCTTGCCAAAGTGATCCTAGGAAAACAGACCCTTCCATTCTTTCTACTGCTATATGTCATCACTGCTGGAGTTTGCATCTTAAATAAGGCATCATGATGTAACGGAACTCTCCATTCAACCACAGCTTATATTAGACCAATTAGCAGATACCATTCAGCGAAAAACAAGATGATACAAACTCACAGATTCAGCTAACTTAAAGTTGAGACCTACCTCACACCAATCCAGGCAATCAATGGCCTTAACAACATGAGCGTCCTCCTTCAATACCTTTTGCGCACCCATAAATGCCCTCCACATCACCATCGGCTCCCAACTTAGTCCAGACGCTTTTTGTAGTAGATTTCTAACAATGACAGGCTCGCCTTTGACCCAATGAGTTTGAAAATGCTTATATCCATCATCTTTCAAGTGAAGAGCATCAGGACAGTACAAAAAGTTATCACGACTGTTCTCCCGGTGAGCTGCCCGTCTTCTTTCAAGTGTCCCACTTAATGTAGAATCAGTGGAATAGCACAAAATACATCCTTGAGAAAGTTTGGTCTCTGGGGACTCGTAAGCTAGCATCAGCTTATGCGCATTGTCTATTATTTTGTCTATAAAATTTGCATCAAAGATCCGTCTCAATTCAAGAATCCCACTACCGCAACCTCCCTGTGCTTTGGAAGGACAATGGATGGAACCATCAGTTTCTGCTCTCCAATCATGATAGTCAAATTTTGTATTGCCTGCATAATTGGTCAGTGAGGAGGTCAATTTGCTCTCTTGGCCATGTTGTTGCCCTTTCACAGATGGTATCTGGACATCCAGCTCCATACCTTCACTCTGCAATCTTTCTAGTTCAGATGATTCTGCCTCATCAAGTCTTCTCAGCTCCGAACAGCAAGTTAGACACAGATCGTATGAGCAAACAGGGTTGGGGCAGCTTCTGTAGAAATTGATGATGGATGTATTGCAGTTGTCACTGTTGAAGGAAATTGCATGCAGAATTACAAATTTATACACATCTAAATTACTCGGAAAACATATTGTTGATCTGCATGAGAAATTCCAAAGAAACAAAGAGACAACAACCATCCTTTGACTATCATGGAGCTATTTTATATGTGAATCAGAAGCCTGGCTATGATGGTGAACTACGGTCATACTATATGAATGTACCGCAAGTCGTAAGGTTGAAGCGCGCCAAGGTGAAATATGAAACATCATATATATTAATTTCAGCAATCAGGAAGACCTGAACAGGATCTACCAGAACACTCGATCATCATCATCCAGTAGAGACTTTGGTATATCTTCCTCCACCACTTGATTTCCTATAAACAAGAGGAGCAGACAGAATGCGTTATTCAGCTCACTAGATGACGAACTTTTGAGCAGATAAAGAGAACCAAACGAGCAGTCTTATACCACAGATTCTAGACTCTGCACCTAATTCAGAGACTTGCTCCTGTTGCATATGCCTGAGGAGAGGCAAAGTTTTGTCGAGCATGTAAAGCAACTTCTGCAGCTTCATCAAACTATCTTCTTTGTCCTCCCCTGCCTAAGAAAAATCAATATCCAGTATGGTATGACACAGACACCGAAAACAGACTTGTGGCACAGGCGTTGAAAGGAAGAAAGCAGACAAAATGCAAAAGAATGTGGAAACTAACCCTAAGAACTGAACCTTTCCTGAGGCATCTTCTGCAATTGCAATGGCCGCGGCAAAATGGGCATTCCATCTCCATGTCTTGTTTACTTTTCCCCGGGTACCTATTCAAGCATAAAATGATTAGTCCCTTGACTATGGTCACATGACATTGGCAGAAGATGATGAAAAACAATCTACAAAAGTTCAAATGAAGTCTGCTAATTTTGATTTAATTATTACGTGCAGCTACTATTTGTTTGAATGGAATAACTTGATTTACTGTACCATTTTTCAAGGCAGTCATAGCAATAGCGCTTTCTCTTGCATCTCAAACAAATTACTACCCCACTTCGGTGACTCCTCAAGCACTGATGACACATCGAACTCCTCTGCGCCATTTCCCGATTCCAACGATACTGAAACAGAAACAATACAATTCCTCACTCCCACGATTGTCAATTTTGTCACGTACAATGCTACAAACTGATAATGTCATAAAAAATCTCCTTGAAATTCACTATTACTTTCCAAGAATCCTGTGTCACTAACACAACATTAAAATGAATGGAGAATGCTTCTTATGACACAAGTTTTGGGGCAACTTACTGATGATCTTGAATTTCCAACTCTCCTGCCACTAATAATCTTGATCATTCTTTCTTTCTTCATCCGTTTGACTACCCTTTTTGTGCTTCGAGAAGACAAAGCTTTCTCAAGTAATAGAGTGTTCTTGTTTGTTGAACCCTTTGGTCTGCCTCTGCCCCTTTTAGGCTTCAATGGTTCGAACCCAGAATGACCATTTCCCAGGAAATCTCCATTCTTGCCCTCCAATTCCCCATCAGCAGTAGCTAACTTCCGATTCTTCGACCCCTTGGGCCAGCCTTGTAAAATCCCATTTTTCCCCTCTTCATGCTCTATGCCCACTGCATAACAACCCACATTAGCACCATCCTCAGAAACCACTTGATTTTTAGCAGTAGCACAATTCTGATACTTAGAACTCTTCAGCAGACCGGGCATTTGTCGTACCCCCTCAACTTTTTCCTCTTCGTTGTCTCCGTGCACTCTTTCATCTATCTCATGACCCACATTATTAACCCAAAATGACTCATCATCCCTAGGAGCGGTTTCCTGATTTTTTCTACTTTTATGGGTGGCCGATTTCCGATTCTTCGAGCCCTTCGGCCTTCCACGCTTCCGCGTTACAACCTCACTTTTGCACTGCCCGTTCTCAGTTATCTCTCCATTCGCTCCACTTACTCCCTCATGAACCACATTGTTCACACACACAATCTCAAGCCCAGAAACTGCTTGATCCTCTGCAATCCCAACACTTGCCTCCTCCTTCTTCTTCTTATTCTTTGAACCCTTCGGCCTTCCTCTCTTCGCCACATTGTTCACACACACAGTCTCAAGCCCAGAAACTGCTTGATCCTCTGCAATCCCAACACTTGCCTCCTCCTCCTTATTCTTTGAACCCTTCGGCCTTCCTCTCTTTGCCACATTGTTCACACACACAGTCTCAAACCCAGAAACTGCTTGATCCTCTGCAATCCCAACACTTGCCTCCTCCTTCTTCTTCTTATTCTTTGAACCCTTCGGCCTTCCTCTCTTTGCCACATTGTTCACACACAGAGTCTCAAACCCAGAAACTGCTTGATCCTCTGCAATGCCAACAGTCGCCTCCTTCTTCTTATCCTTTGAACCCTTTGGCCTTCCTCTCTTTGCTTTTGGACACAAACTCTCACTCCCATCGCTGACCAACACCACCTGCTTCCCAGTCCCATCACCACAAGACCCTTCACCATTTCCCACCTCCGGCATCCTTCTCCGGCGGCCCACGCCGGCGACGTCGCCGGAAAATCTCTTCTTCCTCCTTTCGGCTTCATCAGTTGCACAAGCACCAGAGGTGTCATCAGCGTTCCTCAGCATTTTGGCGAAATACAGAAAATGCTTCTCGCACCACTTGCTCCCACTCAGGGCTCTCTCCTTGCACCGCCAGTTCGGCGTGCCGGTTCTCGCGCATCTCTGGTACTCCTCCGGCGAGTCGGGGTCCATTTCACGGATCCGGGTCAGTCAGAATTAAGAAATTAACCGCAAGTCTCAAGTGGGAGTGGGGGTTTCGAAGGTTTGGTCATGGAACCAGCAACTTTTTTTCTTTCTACCGTGAAGACATTGATAGTGGGACTGTACTGACTGACCGGCCGAACGAGGTCCGCCAGAAAGTATGTCATCGTACCTGCATCACTCGTCGTGGGAACACGTCAAGTCGAGTCAATCTTGCAACTCCCACAATAATTACCCGCGTCCCGATTCGAAATTTGGAAAATTTCAATGAACCCATGGACATCACATCGATATAACGTATGAAATACCTCCCTGTATTTTCCCGTTTCACCCTCTTCTCTTCACGGCCATCAAGGGCGTTCATCGTTTGGAGACATAAATGTCTGCCGTACATTTTCCGAAAGTTAAAAAAGTTAGTGATGATGAAGAAAGACGGTCTTCTTGGGAGTCGACAAGGCTTTTGTCATCCTCGATTCTTTCGTAAGCTGTATGTTAGTAGTGTTCTTTCCTTTTTCTTCTTCTGTAACGTTCTTCCCTGTTGCACACATGCTTGGTGACGTGGCATACGCCACGCAGATTGCCACTTCGCATGGTAAACTCTTCTTAGGAAGCGTTGCATTGCTCTTGCTCTTGGTACTGATTCTCCTGTACGAATGTTACTAGGACGGAGAAACCACTAGTTGCCCGACAGAGTGCAAGCTCCGATATTTCAACTTTTTCCAGAGAAAGAAACAAAGAGGACAAGAACGGGGCAGTACCCACGCTAAACAGATTCCCATCAAAGTGACCCCGACAGAGCATCGGACAAAGAATTAGTGGAAAGAGAGCGCGCTTTTACATTAATATGAGATTAGTTGGTGAATAAAGGCTCTATTTTAAAATAAATTTGTTTAATTTTTAATAGGTTAATGCTTGGATAAGAACAAGAGCGCATAACTTTCCTACGCCTTCACTTCGATATCATAACTTCTTTTTACACTTCAGTGTCATAAATTCGAAAAATGGATCACTTAAGTATTGTCGACGATTTGCCTTGGTGGAAAGTTTGATGTTGACGCTAGTAGTCCTATATGCCACCACTGGTGTTGATATAAACAATTTTGTAATATTTTTAAAAAATTTTGATTTTTCTCCTATATTTTCTTTGCTTTTTTTTTTTTTTTCTGTCGACAACCCTGGCCGGCTGCAAAGGCCTTCGCCAAACTGGGTGAGGACCACCTCCCCAACGGAGCTGCAGAGGCCCTAGGCAAGGGCCGCCTGGGCTATGACGGCCAGTTATTACCCGAGGGTCGTCGGAACCAAAAAAAATTAAAAAATTAAAAAAAAAATCTTTGTGGAAATGGAAAATTAAGTAAAAAAATCTAGATAGAACTTTGAAATCGCAAAGCTCCAGGCCATCATCGCTGCCTGCTCAACGATCCCAGGCAATTGGGCCACTGTGTTCTTCATCGACCAGATCGGACGGGTGATTTGTCGAAAATGACACTTAAATGATTAATTTTATTTCGATATGGCACTTAAAAAAAGTGAAAAATAAGTTATAATGTTTAAGTTTGGCAACGGCACTTTTATCGTTCTTATCCCTATAAATGCTCTGTCAAGAAATGTCGGACGCATTACCCAGGAGAAATATGGAATAAAGTTAACGTCGTACGACGCCAAGTGACAAATAATGAGTACGGCGAAGACGTTTGGTTTGCCGGTGCGTTGTCAATCGCTTTGTTTTTTAGCCC